>VTGC01000024.1:0-548281 GCA_013406965.1 Calonectria fujianensis | reverse complement strand
CGCATCGCGCCCACCTCCCCCCTCTCTTTCTTCCCTCTCCCATCTCATCGCCCTCTTCATCCTCGTCCTCGCCTGTCCGATGCCCGCCGTTTGGCTGGCGCAACCCACCCTACCCTCCTCCACCGACCGCCGCCGCCGCCGCGCCGGCACTGGGCAACCAACCATCGTCATCCACGGTTAACCGCGTCTCGACTCGACCACAACCGCTTCGTCCACCACCGCCGCCCGCAGAACCCCCCCTCGACTACGGCCTCGCTTCTGTTCTGGGATATGCTCTGATCTTGGCGGCCAGGGCGCAACACGACCACCTCTTTCTCTCTCTTTTTTTTTTCTGCCTCCCCTTCTTGCCGCGGGCTTGTTCCCTGTCCCTGCCATCGCGACCCATCTCCACATCAGCCTTGCCCACTGAGCCTCGTCTCATCGCCTTGTTTGCGCCCTCACTGGCCTTCCCGCCCTCCTTCGGTCCCAACCGCTCCTGCATCCGCGTACGCATCTGCACCCGCATCCCGCATCCCGTGCGCCTATACTGCGGGTCGCCCTGCTCAGGTCTTGCCTCGCTCTCCGTCTCCAGCAAGCGTCGCCGCCGTCGCGCCATCCGCATTCCGCCATCATGAGTACCCCCTGTAAGAAGAAGAACAGCAACCACCTCCCTCGTGCGCACCGTTTCCTGACAATGTTCCACCCACAGTGTCCTCGGAGGAGCGGAAGAACTACACCGCCGTCATCGACAACATCCTCGCCACGGCCGACCTAGAGACAATCTCGCGAAAGAAGATTCGTCAGGGCCTGGAGAATGCCTTGGGCGGCAAGGACTTGAGCGAACAGAAGGTGAGAAGCACGTCTTCGCCCGGGCTTCTTGCTCCAGCGGCTACAAACAACGTCTTCACCCCCCTCCAGATTCTAACCCGACGCCACAGAACGCCATCAAGAAGCTCATCGAGGACCGCTTCGACGCCATCTCGGGCGCTGATGCTGCTCCCGACCCAGAACCCACCCCGATCAAGCGCTCCGCCAGCCATGCCACCTCGGACGCCGGCGAGACGGACCCGGACGCATCCCCGGAGCCTGCTCGAAAGAAGGCTAAGCGCTCCTCCTCGGTCGAGGATGCCGATGCCCGCCTAGCCGCGCAGCTTCAGGCTCAAGAGAACAGCCTGGCCCGCGGCCGCAAGACCCGCGGAGGCGACAAGCCCAAGGCCACCAAGAAGAAGGCGGCCCCGCGCAAGAAGAGCGCCAAGAAGGTTTCAACTGCCGACGATAGCGACGCTGATTCGGCTGACGGCGCGGTCAAGAAGAGAAAGGCAGGCGGTGGCTTCCAGAAGCCATTCAACCTCAGCCCAACTCTTTCAGACCTTTGCGGCGAAACCCAGGTATGCATCTTCCCCGCCGAATATAGCCCATACCCATGCAGCTGTGCATTGCGCGGCGCATCAGGCCGAAGCGAATTCCCAACTAACAATTGTCCCAGCTCTCTCGCCCGCAGGTGGTTAAGAAACTTTGGGAGCACATCAAGGCAAACGACCTGCAGGACCCCAAGGACAAGCGCCAGATTATCTGCGACGACAAGATGCAGGCCATTTTCAAACAGGCCAAGGTCGACATGTTCAAGATGAACAAGGAGATTGGACATCACTTATATCCCGTTGAGGCAGAGTAAGGTGCCACGGTTAGCACTGGGGCAAAGGTGCGCTGCGGTCTGACAAGAGGATTGCGTTTCCGGCGCGCAACGGCGTAATTGGCATTCATTTACTTTTGTGTATTTTTCCTCGGCGGGCGGTCACATCACATGAATTGGGGGCATCTCGGATGGTTTTTGTTGGAAGAAGCAAGGTATCAAAGTTTCTGCGCGTGGCTTCTAGGCCACTATTGTGTTGGAGCGTATGCGTCTCAGGTCGGTGGGAAGGAGTTGGATGACGGATGACACGGGTTTTTGTTTATCACTGAGCAGTGGTCAATAATGTCATCGAGGAGATTGAGGCTCGTGTCTGCTGAAACAAGAGGCACAGCTCGAGTAGAGGGAGGTTTCGATGGGTTCACAGCGAGATGATACGGGTGGGCGGAGTAAAATAGCATCAAGCCAAATTCACGATATGCTGGTAATGGCGATATGATATATACTGTTACCTCAGACTTTAGACAAATCCTAGCCAGCGTAGCTGTATGGTAGTCATGACAATTCAATGGCATAGATTGTACGACCAAACTTGGGCCTTCATGTCACGCTGTGTGCAGGGTACCTTGGCTCAGTTATTGTACGCAGCAGCCAAGTTAACAATGGCAACGTGATGTTTGGGTGAGCTAGTTTGTATCAATTGTTGATTAATAACAACCCTTTGAGCATGGATGTTTGTGCATGGCTCAATGCGGAAAGGAGCTTTACGGGACATGCGATAGCTCCCAGGCTAACGGCTTTTCCATCGGATATTTGGTGTGCCATGGGTTCCCCACTGGTTCAAC
Organism: Calonectria fujianensis; assembly: GCA_013406965.1. NCBI lineage: Eukaryota > Fungi > Ascomycota > Sordariomycetes > Hypocreales > Nectriaceae > Calonectria > Calonectria fujianensis. Next base: position 545,827 of record VTGC01000024.1, on the reverse strand, counting down.
GACGGCATTTGGAGAAGGAACTGGTCTATTTCCAACGTGACACAAATGAGGGAGTGGTATATGCTTAGTGCAAAAGTGAGGATAAACAGATTCTAGTGGTTGACTTGCCATCCACGCACACACACACACACACATGCACACACATGCACCGCATATGAACATATCCGGCTTCTGAGGCCTCGGAATATTAACGCGCAATGCCCGCCTAGCGGCAAACTTGGGACGATGCGGCTCCGAGGTATCCAAAAAATGCCTCCTTGCTTGACATGAAACGCTGCAATTGGGTAAGGCTGACCAAGAGGACCAAGATGACTAACAAACCAGGGTTGTGTGTCCCTGACACCTTGCATAGGCTAAACAGGGAATATTGTTTGCGCTTGGCTTCAAGCTTGATTTAGAAGACGAGATTTGTGTGTGTGAGGAGTGTGGCAGCGTGCTATTTCTGGATAGATGACGCGGGCGAGTACGCGTAGCCAACTTTAGTCTTGGGGGATGCATGCATTCACGCATCCGTTTGCGTGTTTGCATTCCACCCAGGCTGCCACAGCCACTCAGCGGAGGATGAGGCCAGGAGATCAAACAACGGCTATGTACCTGGGACAAGCCAGTCCTTTATGCAAAAAGGCATGTGCCGGCTGTATCCTAACATGACGCCGGTGGGCGACTAGGAGGCCTCAGTTGACACTGGTCAATCGCGGTTGGGTGACCAAGATTACGTCCAAGTTGAATCCCACTTATACCGGCTCTTTTGAGCCTCAAGCCATTCCCATCAAAGCAATGCATGTCTCATGTAGATGTGGCCCCAGCATGCATTGGGACCAATGCAGCAGACGCCGGGCCACGCAACAATCGAATTGGCGTCTGGCTTTCAAGCACATGCTTTCCCAAGAAAGGGCCAGCCCGTCAAAGCACGCGGGGTTTGTTGGACTTGGTGTCTCTTTTTTTTTTTTTTGTTCTTCAAAGGGAGCAAATAAGGCCATCTGGCCCCCAGAGGCGTTGTCTACTTCGGAGCTGGCGCTGCGGTGCACAGGGTCCAGAACGCAGCTCAGGCCGTCAAGGTTCGGAAATGTCGGCAGCGCTCAGCCCGGGCGTAGATCGTCGGGGCGAGTGGGGACGTGCCGAGATTCCGGATCTCAGACTGAGGTGCCGTGTCGCCATTGGCGAGGCCGGCGCAGCTTAGCCGACCCCTGAAGAGCGCCGGCGACAGGTGGGCCAACGACGGGCCAGCACCATTGGCGCGTACCGGGAAAAGGGCATTGTTCGCTGCCCGGAAGCGAGTTACGAAGCTACGACGGAGAGGCCTACAGGCGGGGTCCCAAGGGTCCCAAAGGACCGCCGCATGGGGCCGCATGAATCGCTGGGCTATGACGTACGAGCATGGCGCCAGGGTCGAAGGCTCTCAATCCATTGAAGCTGAAACTAGGTTGACGACTGCTTCTGGACCCCGGAGCTAATCGTCGGCGTGGATTGCGAATAGGAGGGGCCGCGAGGGGTCGCGAGGGGTAGCTTCTGGCCAGCTATATAACAGCCTCTAGCTTTCCCTCACCATCGGATCTTTCTCCTGCATCAGACAATCGCAATCGCACACTTCTACTTCTTCTTTCATCCTTCAACCACATCACCAATCCATCAAAATGTTCGGATTCGGTAAGCTTCCCTCCTTCTCCCTCCGCCCATCTGAGCTACACATGCTGACAAGCTGCAGACGAGGGCCGTGACCACCGTGAGGCTGTCTACGAGGGCAAGCACGAGGGCAAGCTCTCCCACGAGCTTCTCGGTGGTGCTGCTGCCTTTGAGGCCATGAAGCTCTTCGAGGACAACCAGCGCAAGAAGGGTAAGCTCGAGCTCCTGTCAGGCCACATTGAACCAATCCCTCTTGCTGACACCACTTCTCTTCCAGGCGAGAACGTCAACCACGCCTTTGCCAAGGAGCTCATTGCCGGCATCGCTGGCACCCAGATCGACAGGCTCATCGAGACAAAGGGCCTCGACTACGTCGACGCCGAGAAGGCCAAGCACCACGCCAAGAAGCAGGCCGAGGAGCTGTACGACCAGCAGTACAGCAACTACGACGAGTACAACCCGTGAGTGTGCAATGCAGTCCCTTAAACGAGAAGAGAATTGGAGACGCTGACGAGAGACAAAAAAAACAGTAACGAGCAGCCCCGTCACAAGCACCACCACTACGATTAAGAGATACCAAGCATGACTGCCTCCTCTAGATGAGCACATGATGTAAAAATTGTCTAGGGTGATGAATTGAAATGAATTTAAGTTTATATTTAACTCAAAAAAACTGGCTCCGTCACACCGATGCATCTGTGATGTCAACCATTGAAGAGTGCGTGCCGCCATGCCGATGGTGGTGTCGCTGTCCAGGGGGGGGGGTTCCGACGTGACATGGCATTGACGCTACTCTCCTTCCAATATCCCCTGTTCCCACGTGTTTTGGTGCCCTGAATATTAACCTAGTTGTTCCTATGACGAAATCCGGGGACCTGCGGCGAGCTTCGCCGAGCATCGCGGGTCGCCTGCATCAAAAGTAAATTTGACGCAACAGAAGTGGAAACGATTGAGCACAATGGGTATCAATGCTGATGAGTTGGCTCTGCTGGAAAAAAAGTTGGGGACCAATTGCCCGTCATTCGGAAGGCGAGTCCTCTTGCTTTCTCACGGATGCGTACCGCTTTCTCTTTTTCAACCAGAACCTATTTGGGATGGCATTGTTAGTAGGGGCTTAATAGGCCCAATGGATAACGTTCGCCAAAAAAGGATAAGAAAAAAAAAGAAAAAGCAAAACTTACAAGATAAGTGTAACGATACCAGCCAATGCGGGTACACCCAAGCCTACGCTGACGCCAATGATGGTCGCCTTCGGAACACCCTTGCTTTTCTTGTCCTTCTGGCTATCGGACCTCTCGTCCCCTTCACCTCCCTCGTCGCCACTTTCCTCTGAAGAAGCGGTGGTGGTTTCGGGAGGGGGAGTGTACGATACCGGACTACCGGACGTTGCCAGCAGCTTCTTTGCGCCGTCGCCAAACGGGATGGTGCTCCCGACGGTGGTTCGAGTGGCCTGTGGGAAAGTCGCGTCAGACTCCGCAGAGATGATTGTGACGTAGGTCTTTGTTGTTGTAAATTTGGTAGTTGTCTGCAGAGACACAGGGCAATTGACTAGGTCTTGGGATATGCAAGCCACGCCAGTGTATACGGTTTTGCTGCTGATAGTGGTGGTAGTCAAATCATCGTCGTCTCTGGCATCCAGCGACTTGGATGCAGCGGTTGTCATTGCCGACACAGTTGCAGAAGTTCGTCCTTGGATGGCGCACGCCTCTGCTAGGGTCGTGTAAAAGATGGGAATCTCCGTTGCTGGCACGGGGCCCCAGGTGTGCTCGTCAATCGCAATTGAGGCACCCGCCATGGCTCCGAGGGCCAGCTGGTAAGACTCGACGACTTGGAGCGCACAGTCGCTGTCTTCGTCAAAAGAAGCTGTGACGTTGGTGATGAACTCGGCCACGTGGGCGTACACGCCAACTTCAACTCCAATGCTGGCTTCTGTGATGGATAGACCCCCGATGCTGACATCAGGAGACGCAATTTCAAAGCCTACGGTCACGCCCAGCCGCAGCACAGCCTTGAACACGACGCCGGCACTTTCTATTGTGACTGGCAGAAATTCAAACTGGCCACCATTGCTGTTTGAAACTGTTAATGGGGCGGTTCACATATCAAGTATGTTTATACTTACAATCCTACGTTGGAAAAGTCCTTTGAAAACATGGCAAGATCCAAAGTGACGCCATCATCTAGTTTGATGTGAAACCCAGAGCTTATATCAATCTCCCCATCGACGCTGAGTATCAGGTCAATGGCAAAGAGAACCCCAATCTCAAGGCTGTCGCCCACGGAGAATCCTATTATAGTCTTTGACGTGTACAGGTTAAGGGTGTAAGTGGCACCGGCAGACAGGACCGTGTCCATGAGCATGTACAGCTCCATGCCGTCGAACCGAAAGTGCAGCTTGCACTCGGGAATCTCTGGGAGGTCGACATCAAAGGTGAAGTTCATGCGAGGAAAATCAAAGTCCTCGAGGTCTACGCCATCCTCCAGGTTCTCCACCACGCCGTCAAAGTACTCCTCAATATAGTCGACGGCGGCGGTGCCCAGCTGGTCAATCTCGTCGGCCACATCGCTCGTGAAGTTGGAAAAGGCCTGGCTGGCGTTGAAGCTCTCGGCGATTGTGAACCTGGCCGTGGCGTTTCCTCTGACGTAGCACGTCGTGCAAGTGATTTGCACCCCGGCCGAGACTGTCGTGTTGCCCTTTTTGGTATCCACATCCGCCTCCCTGTTTTGTTCAAAAGTTAGAAAAGCTGCTGGCCCGTTTGGGAACTCTAGCCCCCCCCCCCCCTCGTTTTTTTTTCACGTTACGCACTCTGTGTAAGTAAACAGCACCGCATCTTCCCAGCTCTTGTCGAGAGACGTGCTGTTCTGCTGTGTGGTGCTCCTCTCCTCCAGTGAAAGGCCCGAGAGGGCCCGGCGCAGGAGCTGTACGGCCTCGTCTGGGTGTGATGGCGGGTTGCGGGTCCTCAGGAACGCAGGGCCCGGTGGCGAGATTGAAATTCCAGAGGCCAGCACAGCCCAGAGGACGCATGCCAGCGCCCACATGGAACGATGAGCGGGTGCCATTGCAGGAATGCGCAAGAGCCGGGCCGCTATCTCAGTTGTTTTCGCGCGAGTTCTCGAGGGAGGCAATCTGCGTCGCTGTCTCACGACACAAAAATGAGTTGGCCAGAAACCAGAGAAACTGGAGTGGGTTTTTTTTTTATCAACTCAAATTTTCTACTTCTTCATCTAGACCTAATTTACAACTGGGGGCTAAGCTGGTGAAGGATAAGAATCCTCCTGAAGCGGTTTGGGCTTCTGCATGTTGGTTGTGAAATGTAACTTAGTGTAAGTGCGGCACAGCAGCCGGGGGGTCAACAGTCCACTAAATACACGTTTATCTTTCATCTCCGTTCCGGAGTAGGGGTCCCGAACCAACAAGGACGGATGAGACGATGTTGGTGGCACGGGTAGGGGAGAATTCCATGTCACGCCAGGTGCGAGTTACAGTTGGCGGTGGCCCTGCGATGCGACCCGGCAAGACGTTTCGGACCCTTGGTCAGTGACATGCTGGCCGGGTTTCATTTTTGAAGCTCGCAGGCCACAGCCTCGTCCGGGCTGAGCCGCAGAGGCCAGGAGCTTGGTGTGCATAGAGGAGGGGGAGGGGGGCAGCGAAGTTGGTTCGAAAGACCAAGAAGGATTCTATTCCGTCAATCGGAACGGCGTGCCCCGCTGCGGAAGGACTGGTTAGCAGCGCATAGCCCCAATCCATTTGCACGCACTCAAGCCATGGTTGATTTTTTTCAGTTCAGTGCCATGCCTCGACCCGCGCATGTTCTCGTGCAGAGTTGAAACCAATCGAATTGGTTCAGATGCAGGGGATGCATCAAGTGGTTGCAGAGGCGCCTATCTGCAGAATGTATTCGCTAAAGTCGTACTATAGAATTCTGGCCCAATCGTGTCAATTGACACCCGCAAACCAGTCTGGGAAAAGTCACCTGACTATATTTATATTGGGCGGGCATTTTTGTCCGAAATAGAGTCTGTACTGGGGCCAGGGTGGTAGATCATATAAACTTGAATGCTTTATTTTTATTTCCATTTATGGAGTGTTCCCATTCATCCGATTAAGCCTGTGTTGCTCCGTGCTCACCCGCCCATGAGTGGCATTGCCAGTCGATCAAATGCGATCTGATGGCGCGGCGGCACGTGCTCAGATATAGGCGTGGCAGTGTAGAACTTGCCCTCCCTCCGGATCATGTCTCTGGAATGCAAAAACGCATGGCATTTTCTTCAGCCTCGCTCGTGTTGAATCGAGTGGCCAGCCAACCAGCTCAAGCTCTGCCGATCGGAACCGAAGCCGTGAGCACTGGCGCCATGGCTCGTTCCGGAAGCTCTTGGCCGATCACTTGCTCATCTATCAGCAGAAGGAGATGCAATTGACTCGGAAAACGTTGTTCTGTTCGCGTTGCATGAATCACGCTCACGGCCAGCATACGTAGACATATTCCCGAGTTTAATTTGGTGGGAGAAGGGGGTTAGATGAGCCAGGTAGTATTTCACTGGTTAAACTGCACAACTTACAACAAGCTGTGAGAGGTTGGTCGCAAGAACACCCATTCAAGGCAAGGGCAAAAAGCAAGCAGCAGCGCTAAAGCGAAAGATCGTCCGGGCATATCATTGAAGGCTTCTCGATGTCGGCGGCATTTGCTAGCGCGCAGCATCAGGTGCTGCCATCGATCCGAGCAAGACAGTCCCTTGGAAATTTCCCATCGCACGCAGGGACGAAGAGCTCAAAATTTGGGCGGGACGTGCCGACCGAAGCAGCTCCCTCATTGGGCGCAGCCTGTCTGAGCAACAGCAAAGTAAGTTTGGCGCCCGCCACCAGCCTCAGACAACCAACACAGACAGTTACGTCAGAGCGCACGCTAAGAGACAAAGAGACAGGCACGAGAGAAGAGACATTGCTTGTGATGGCGTTGAGCACGTATAAAGATAAATGGCTGCTCGTCATGGGCTGACCTGCTGCAGATTGCACTGGCCTCACATCGACACCATCTTCATAGCAATGGCTTTTGCAACCTTCTTCGCCCTGGCCGTGTATGCGGCCACGGCATGTGCAGCTCCCACCACCAACAACAAGGGCTGTCCCACGGCTGTCATTGACTCAGGCACCATCATCGGAACCACCACAGTGCTCCCATCATCAACCGCCACGGTAAATCAGTATCTAGGGATCCCCTTTGCAGAGAAGCCCGTCCGCTTCAAGCCCCCGGAGCCTGTGGCATCATGGACGTCCCCATACGACGCAAGCTCGTACAAGCCGGCGTGCATACAAAAGTTCAACGGATCCGAGGACTCGGCCCAGCACGAGATGCTGGTCCGGTTCGGAAACACGCCGCCCCCGCCGGCCGGCGAGAGCGAAGATTGTCTCAACCTGAATGTCTACGCGCCCGCCAAGCCTTCCAAGGGCTCCAGGGCCGTAATGGTATGGATCTACGGCGGAGGTTTCAACTTTGGTTCCAATTCCATCCCTCTGTACGATGGCTCAAGCTTTGCGGCGAATCAGGATGTGGTTCTTGTGACAATCAATTACCGCACAAATGTGTTTGGATTTCCGCAAACGTTGGAAATTCCAAATGGCCAGAGGAACTTGGGGTAAGGCAGCTCAGACAATCAATCGAGCTGACGTCACTTTTGATGCTAACAATGTGAAACAGGCTGCTGGATCAACGCCTTGCCCTGGATTGGGTACAGCGCAACATTGGCAAGCTGGGAGGCGACGCCTCCAAGGTTACCATTTTCGGAGAAAGTGCCGGCGCTGCGAGCGTTGACTACCTCCTCACGGCTCCCCCAGACCCTCTGCCCTTCCGCGCAGCCATTATGGAGTCTGGCCAGAGCAGCTACACCCCCAAGGACGATGATCCGCTTGCGTGGCTGAAATTGGCTAAGCTGGCGGGTTGCCTTACTGTTGGAACAAGCGTTATTGATTGTCTCCGTGAGGTGCCCGCCTTGGAGCTTAAGAAGATCGTGGAAGAAAACGGAATCTCCCTTGGCCCAGCACCGGATGGCGGCATTACGGTAGCCGATGATCCCAGCGATGCCCGCCTCAACTCAACCAAGAAGAATCCAATCATTGCCCGGGTCCCCATCTTGGCCGGAGTCAACAACGACGAGGCAAGATATGTCGTGCAAACAAACGAGACCAGCGCATTTGACTACCTCAAGAAGAACATTCCTGAACTGGAAAGCTTGGGCTTCATGTTCGATAAGCCCCTCCAGGAAATCCTGGATGAATACCCGATAGGATCGCCGGGGATCAACTCCGAGACGGACCGGCTCATTGTGCTGCTCACAGAGTACCTGGAGAGCTGCCCGACGTCGTGGCTCACGCAGGACAGCACCGACGTGGGCATCGATACCTGGCGGTACATTTACAACGCAAGCTTCGTCAACACGGAATTCTTTCCAGACAGCCGTGCGTACCACGGTGCGGAAATCTCTTTGGTGTTTGGCACATTCCCCGAAAAGGGCGCCACCAAGTTCGAGCGCGAGGTGAGCAGGTCGATGCAGTCGGCCTGGGCCAGATTCGCCAAGGATCCAACCAAGGGGCCTGGCTGGAAGCAGCTGCCCGAGATTGGTGTGTTTGGCGGAGGTGTTAAAGTGGGCATCAGCGACGACAAAGGCAAGAAGCCGTTTTCAGCAATCAAAGCAAGCGTGGTGGACAAGAGGTGTCCAGCCATTAAGCAGTCGTTTGGTTTTGCCTTTACATAGGGTTGGAGTTGGTTAATATCTACGACTTGAACGGGTAAAGAGTATTAATTAAGAATTTGATAATATTTGTATTAGCGTTATCAGTTAAATATCAAAAGGGTTCTGAATCTGATAATCCGATCGAACGGTAGACATGGGTGAATCACTTGGCTTTGACATGATGGGCTGTGTATGCACGCTATGTAAGAGCAACCTAAAAGTCCGGAAATTGCCAGAAAATCACCCGCAGGAAGTCTATATTGACTCACAGGAAGCGAGCAAATCACCTCTTAAACAGGTATTAACCTAGTCATTTCGGCTGACAAACGAAGAGTCATCGTGCATCATCCCTTTTACTCAGCCACGCCACAGGCAGATTCCAAACCCCGGAGCCACAATGCGACCCCCACCCACGCGCCACAGGCCACAGGCCACAGACCACAAGCCACGGCGGCCGGTCTGACTCTTGACCTTGACAGGGAAGTGGAAAGTGCCCCGCCATCCCGAGCGAAGCAGCGAGTGGCCCAAATAAAATCTAGTCGACATCACCGGCCTCGTCTCCAGTCTTTACCATAGCCCTAGGCCATTATCTGATAGCTACTGAGCGACACCGAAAGAACCCATCCCACCACGCCCGAATCGAGGCTCTAGGCCCCAAGGCCCTCTCTGCAATCCCCCCCCACGCCCACACCAACGATCAACATCCCGGCCACAGGGCCAGCCCTGGATCCCCCCGCGATTAAGCTACCACCACGAACACAATCGACGACCATCATGGCTCCCGGCGACGACTCGGGACCGACACCCTCTGAATCCCAGCCCCGCGGCGGAGAAGGCTCCCGCGGCCGCGGCCGTGGACGCGGCAAGGGAAATCAGAACCGACGAGGAGGAGGCCGCCGCGGCGGACGAGGTGGAAATAACAACACCACCGAAACCCCGGCCAGCCCTGCCGCTCAGGATGTCGCCGCCCAGGCTTCGAGGGCACACGCTCTGGCTGCCGGCAAGGAGGTTACTGCGGATGACGATGATGCCGAAGTCTGCTTCATTTGCGCAAACCCCGTTGCCCACATCTCAATTGCTCCTTGCAACCACACAACCTGCCACATCTGCGGTTTGCGCATGAGAGCCTTGTATAAGACCAAGGACTGCGCACACTGTCGTGTACGATTTGCACCCCTCTCGGGTTCCCGTTTGCTTCCTACTAACAGACGCTTTGCAGACACCGGCAGACTTCGTCATCTTCACAGACGACGTCGAGAAGCGATTCGAGGAATACGGGGCTTCTGAAATCACCACCGCAGACACCAACATCGGAATCAAGTACACAAACGAAGACATTGTCGGCGACACAGTTCTTCTCCTCCGATACAACTGCCCGGATCCCTCGTGTGACTTTGCCGGCTTGGGCTGGCCCGACCTGCATCGCCATGTCAAGTCTGTCCACCACAAGCGCATGTGCGACCTCTGCACCCGCAACAAGAAAGTCTTTACCCACGAGCACGAGCTCTTTGGCGACCGCGAGCTCGAGAAGCACATGCGCCACGGCGACGACAAGCCCGGCGCCTCTGACCAGACCGGCTTCAAGGGCCACCCCCTCTGCGGCTTTTGCGGCGAGCGCTTCTACGACGACGACAAGCTGTACGAGCACTGCAGGATGAAGCACGAGAGGTGCTTCATCTGCGACAGGCGAGACTCGAGGAAACCCCACTATTACCAGGACTACAACGCTCTCGAGCTGCACTTCAAGAAGGACCACTACCTGTGCTCCGACCGGGAGTGCATGGAGAAGAAGTTTGTCGTCTTCGAGTCTGAGCTGGACCTGCAGGCCCATCAGCTCAGCGAGCACGGCGGAAAGACGACGGGCAGGGACGCCCGAGTAGTCGACATTTCTGGATTCGACTACCGACAATCATATCAGAACGAGCGAAGAGGCGGCGGGCGCGACAACGAGGGGCGCGGTGGTCGAAATAGAGGTCGCGGCCGCGACCCCAACGCAGAGCCGACGCCCGTCAGCTCAGCTCAGCCGCTCCGGCGAGACGAGATCGCTTTCCAGCGTCAAATGGCCATTCACTCTGCTCAATCGGTGTCAAACCGCACCTTTGGCGGACAGCTGTCGTCTGCTCCTGCTCCTGCTCCTGCGCCCGCCTCCTCTTCACAGCCTCGAAGCGGGGGAAGCTCCTCGTCAACACCACGAGCGAGTCAAAATGACCTCAGCGCCGCTGCTGCTACACAGCAGCCACCTGTGGTTGACACTGCAAACATGAGCCCCGAGGAGCGGGCACGTCTAGTGCGCCACAACTCGGTCATCGAGCGTGCTTCAAACCTCCTTGCCAACAATACTCAGAAGTTAAACGCCTTCCGTGGTCACATCTCGTCATACCAGCGAGGCGGCTTCACTGCCCCTCAGCTCATCGATGCGTTCTTCACCCTGTTCGCCGATGTCTCCTCCAATGCTCTGGGCACCCTTGTCCGTGAGGTGGCTGACCTCTTTGAGGACAAGAAGAAGGCTGATGACTTGCGCAAGGCCTGGCAGGACTGGCGAGCCATCAACGAGGACTACCCCAGTCTCCCTGGCCTCAGCGGCATGCAGGGTGCCACGTCAAGTTCAAGCGGCTGGGCCAGCGCTGCCACGGCCAACCCTGCCTTACCAAACGCAGCTCCCTCTCAGAAGCACTCCAACCGAATTCTGAAGCTCAAGAACAGCACCCGATTGGGCCCGGCACCTGTCTCACCACAGGTCAACGCCAATTGGGGCACTGCTCCCGCCCGTAAGCCGCCAGGTGCATCTGCGGCCGCATTCCCCTCTCTTCCTTCTTCCGGCCCCTCCAATGCCTCGTCATCAAAGGCCAGCGCCGGCGCCTCATCTGGCCCATCCTGGAACACGGGATCTTCCGCTCAGACACAGCAGTCTGCGCCTCTCAACAACCGACCACGCAACAACAAGAGCGGCGAGGACGCATTCCCCGCTCTCCCCGCGGCCCCCAAGCCTCAGACCACAATATTTGGCTACGGAAACGGACGTCCCGTGCGCCGTGATTACGGCAACCGAGAAACCGGCTTCCAATGGGGCGGCGGCTCCTCCGCCGAAGCTGCCGAGGAACCCGCCGAAGAGGCCGAGGATGGAGCTGGAAAAGGAAAGAAGGGTAAAAAGAACAAGAAGCAAGTCCTGGTTCAATGGGGATAAAAAAAATAAAAAAGGGAAATCGATTCCATCTGGCTCTTCTTTGTAGTGGGGAATATGTCGAGGGTCCTACAAATTTGTTGATCAAGGACCCATTTAGCAATGGTGTTTTGTGGAAGCGGACAGAGGGAGCGAAAAGCAAGGCGAACCGGAATGTCTAAAGCCCAGAGGCTGGGCGTTGTAGCGAGGCATTGATGTCGAGTTGTGATGATGAAACAGAATAAGAATACAATGGGTGTGATCCCATCTTTTTTCCATTTAATCGGCTCTCTTTACAAACCTTGAATAAAGTTGAAACGTATCTGCAAAAGTGAGATAAGCATGTTCAGTTAAGAAGGGCAGCCAAGTAAGGCCTTCTTCCAAGACTGAGTGATGATAGCGAGTAGACACATTCCTGGTACGCAATGAAGGCAAGTACCACATTGAGCAACACATCACACATATTAAACTGCAGACTGTTCGTGAATCAACCCATCAAATACTTTTTATATATCCAACACTATCCTAATACCGATCCCTATACAAATTACCGTCTATTCCCGTTCATAAATCATGCGCGAGATCATTCCAACTTGCATCCTCACAATGCTGCAGGTTCGTAATACTCTCGGAAACGGTCCGTCTCCTCCCACTGCACATTGTACACCACATTCCAGCACGTCAACAACAGCATGGGGAAGCGGAACGTCCAGAAGGCGAGGTAGCCTTCTGGAAGAGGACCCACGCTGCGCTTCAAGTTCTCCGGCATGTCCTCGTAGTGATTCTTTTTGTTGCGCAAAGCTCGCAGCAGGTCCAACAGCCTGGAGCCAGTGTACTTTCGCTGCTTACCCAAAGAATCAACAAAGTCCCGAGGCAAACCCTTCAAAAAGTCGCCTCGAGTCACCTCAGGGGCGAATCTCTCAAGCTCAGCCAAAGCTGCAGAGGGAGGATCGCGAGGTTCCTTTTCGAAATGATCCGACACGTCACACAAGAAAGCTAGCCTCTTCTTGGCAGACCAGAAGAAGGGGTGAGACATGACTTCTCTGGCGTTGGGTCGCTTCTTGGGATCCGCTTCAAGCATTTGTGAAATGAGATCCTCGGCCTCGTAGGCAAAGTCGCCGAGGGCGTCAAGCGGCCTCAGGTTGTAGTTGCCCTTGCGGATGTTGACTTCCCTCATGTACCTGTCACCACAGTCGAAGGGGTGCGAGCCATTGGTCAAGACGTAAAAGAAGACCAATCCAAGCGAGAATATGTCAATAGCCCTTGTCGCACGGCGGTTGTGGACCATGTTGTCCGACACCAGAACCGAGTTAGAGCCACTCTGGGTGCTGAGGTCCATATTATTATTTCCGCTTTCACGGGCATCGTCATCGAGCAGAAGCTCGGGAGCACGCCAGCCTGATGTACCCGCTGCACGTCCGGTGGTCGCACCAAATGACGACTGGCCTCCTTCAAGCTTCTTGCAGAGACCAAAATCAGAGACAAGAAGTCGAGGCCGGCCATCTTTGCCCATGTTGACCAAAATGTTCTGCGGCTTGAGATCCCGATGAACAATGCGCAGCGCATGAAGGTGGCTGATACCGTTGGTGATTTGGTACAGAACACTTGGAAGGTCTTGCTTTCCAGCGTTGGCGAGGTCCCTGAAGAAATGCGGCTTCTCAATGACGTCAGCCAACGAAGCCGCGCAACGTTCCAGGGCGATGTAGAGGAATCCATCTCTCATCTGCTGAGAATAGTATCGAATGACTGCGAATGTTAGTGAAATGGTTGGATTACGGCAGCTTGCTATTCTTACCATTTGGATGATCGTCACTCTCCCTAAGCAACCTTGTCTCTTGAGATGCGATGTCATAAAACTGAATCAACATGCGCTTGACAGCAACCTCACGGCCGTCAAACTTGCCAGCAAACACCAAGGTTCCGTTACTACCTGTTCCAAGTTGCTCATCGGTGTTGACTTCAATGTTGCCCATGCGGATGACGGAACCCGTGACAGACGACATGTCATTGGCAACCGTCATGATATCAGGCTCAAGGCTTGGGCGGTCACCCAGCTTCTTGGCATTGTTCACAGCTTCCTCAACAGTCTGGTTAGGGTCATCGTCCCGGGACTGCGATCCTTCACGAGCACGTCCCTTGCGGTGTTTGACGCCTCCACGGCGGCCTCTGTGAGCCTTCTTTTTCTTCTCGGGTGGAGGCGGAGCATCGTTGGGTGCATCCGCAGGGACCGGGGCTGCAGATGAAGCCTTGGCAGGAACCTCATCTGGTCCCTTGGGGGTCGCTTCTCTGCTCACAGTTTCAACCTCCTCCTTGGTTTCAACCTCTTCTTTCTCGGTGGGGCCTGTTTCTGGTGTCTCTGGAGAAGCGGGGGCGGGGTCCCCAATCTTCTTCTCAATCTTCTTTTCTTCAGCAGGACGCTCAGGTACCGGGACCGCATAATCTGTCTCCTTGTCGCTCTGATCGTCCTCAATTAGCTGAGGGTCAGGTCTGGACGCAAGATAGTACTGAAGTTGGTTGATGAAACCCTTGGTTCTAAACCTGTGGTACGATCGCCGAAGCTTCTTCTCATTGTAGAACAAGGCGACGACGAACAGAATGATGAGAATAGGGTTGCTGACAAAATCAACAACGCTTTGTGCGGCGCTTTGGGGGAGCAGCTTGACCTTTGTGATAATGGTAGGCTCATCGGGAAGGTCTACTACGACAGGCACGTTGGAGTCGTTTTCGCTCTCTTCGTATGGATCATACTGACCAAAGTGGTCATAGTCATCCATGGCGCCAGCAGGCAGGGTAGGCGGCTTGCTGAAGCTGCCTCGAAAATTCTCGAGGAAATGTGTTCCCACCAGTACCTTTGACAGTTTCTCAGGATTGATGGTGTCCCAAGCAGGAGCAATATCCCACCAGTCAGGACGAGATATCTGAGCAATTGGGGCATTGATGATGAGGGGATATGATCGACCCGACATGGCATACCAGCTTCCAGACCGAGTCTGGTTCAAGAAGATGCTGTTGCTTCGCATGCGAGCAATTGTCTCATCCTGCGAGGGCATTGGGGGCTGCGGAAGAACAACTAGGTTCGGGTTGCTCTCCGAAGTAGCATCCCACGGTCTGCAGACATCAAAAACGCGAGCCACTGGGGTCGCAAAGTTCTCGCTGAAGAGGGGCTCAGCCTTCTCGGAGCGAGCATAGTCAAACGCGTACACTTTGCCATCATGCTGGCTGGTAATGTATCGGCTGTCAAGGGAAGAGTGGTGTTGCTGCCAAAGATCATTGTCAAAGTTGTTAGGGCTCCACTCTGAATATTTTAGAGTTGCGATCGGCACACCGTCAAGCCGTTGGATGCCGACCGTATATTCGGTCCTTCCGAGGGTGATTGTGCCCGTGGAACTGCACTCTTCGTTGTCCCTGTCGTACAGAGTGGTGGGTCGAAGGCAGCTCTCGGCCTCGTTAATGTGGGACCCGCCAGAGCCAAACCATTTGAGAACTCGGCCTGTGGCCGCGTCGAGCGTAATCATGGTTGTTTTCTTGTCACCCGTGTATACGACGCCGGTATCGTCGCGTGCCAGGGGTGCCAATTCTTCGACAATTTTTTTCATGGTGTAGCCGGTCCAGGCGAGGCCGGTGCTGGAGTCGGGAATCCAAACATAGATGCCGCCTTCGCGGTTGGGCTCGACGGCCCACACGTAGTGGTCGATCGGGTTATAGTCGTCGTCGAGGATGGAGTGCTTGGAGCGATGGTGCTTAGTCTCGATCATGGGTTGATCGACCTCAAGGTGCCAGCGTTCCTTTCCAGTCCGTCGGTCGCTGGCGTAGAGGTCTCCATCGACGGTCGCCAGAAGAACAAAGTCTTCTACTTCCCAGTCCTCCAGACTCCGCGCAGTTTGCGGCGAGGACAGCCCAGAAGCGGGGATGCTGCTGGGCCGCTGATGTCGTGAAGGGTTTGGTGCTCGGACGGACTGAGCCGGAGCCAAAGTTGCGAGGGCGCTCGCATCGTTAGGGATGATGGGGAATTCGGGTTCATTCTTTCGGTTCTTGCGGTTGATGGTGGGCTGCCTCTGCTGCTGAAAGTTGCGCTGCTTCAGCGAGGCGGCCCTCTTGATGTTCTGTATGGTCTCGCGGGAGCCGCCAGCGACATCGGCAGGAGTAGCGGCCCATTGGTGGACGATGGCATCGTCAGAGAGCTGCTGGCTGCTGCCCCTGGCTTGTTGGACGTGTGGGATATGTGCGTCGGCGGCGGGTCGGTGCTGCTGCTGAGCGTCGACAAGCTGAATCCATGGCAGGAGGATGATGGCAAAGGCGAGAAGGAGCTTTTGTTGTTGAGAGGGCCGACGTCCCTCGCCCGGAGGTCGTCGTAGCATGTCGGGGTTGGAAGCGAGTTCGCTGGACGTTTACATGGAACCCGCGACCAGTTGATTTCTTTTTTGGCTGGTTTATGGCAGCGGCCGTAGAGAGGCAGCGGTGGCCATGCCAGAAGGGATCGAGGACTTGAGATACGGCGTAGTCGGCGCTTGCGGTTGTGCGATGCAAGATGAAGTCACACCACGAGCTGGCCAGGAGAGGAAAAAACGGATACTGCGGAGCGTATGGAGGGAGAGTCGGAGTGGGAGTGGGGAGGGGGGAGTGGCGGTGGGTGGGCGGGCGGGCGTAGGTTATGGTAGTGGCGGCGCAGCCGTTGATGAAGAAGGTCGACAGCGGCGATGGTGAATGAGCGAGGTGATGAAGAGAGGGAGTCGTCGATATGCTGAAAGGTTTTAATTGAAGCGGGGAATTGTGCACAGGCTGAGACCGGGCAAGCGATGGGTTGGAATGGTAATGGATGGAACGGAAGGGCAGGAGGGATGGACGCGGTTTGGCATGGGCAGGGAGACGGGTTGGTCCTTCCTTCTTGTGCCCTGGGTGCGCCCTGCCCTGCTGCGTGCGAAACGAGTGAGTTCAGGTGCGGGAGCAGGTGTGTGCATCCCCTCGCAGCATCAGGCCCAGGCCCGGGTACGAACTGTGCTGACACTGGGCTTGGCTGCAAAGGCACTCAAAGAGGTGTTGGCGCTGGGCGTGGGCACCCCGGGTGTTGGCACCAAACACTTGGCTTTCACACTGGGCACATTGCTTCTTAGTGCGGGATGGGATGTGCGTTGCGTACCCGTAGCGCGTAGCACGCTCGGCGCTCCACGCTTCGTCCCTCCCGCCTACTGTGGGACTTGGAGCATGGAGCTGGAGCATGGAGGAGCATGGACAACGACGGTGGCGGGGCACGGACCCAGTACAAAAAAGAAAGGAGGGGGAAATGGCTGGCCGGCAGTGTGGTTGGCTGGTAAATTGGTTGGATGGCTGTGCTGACGCGCGCCGCGTACACTGTGCATATGGGCGCATGGTTGGCACCGTGTGCTGGTACGAGTGCGTGTGCGTGTGTGTGCGCGTGTGAGAGCGAGGGCGAGTGCGAGGGGTGAGAGTGAGAGTGACGGCGCCGGCGGTGGATTGTGTGTGTGTGTATGTGTGTGTGTGTGTGTGTGTGTGCTTGGTCAGATCACGACATTGTCTCGTCTAATGCTTTGTCTCGGCTTGACTAAGCTCACGATAACGCAAACGCACAGTCAGAACCTACCCGCCGATTTGCTTTGCCCCGGGCATGCGAGATGCTTCCATCAAACCGAGATGGCCCACGCAGAGTTTCGGTGCGCGCATCTCGCGGTGTGCTCGTCAGTGGCGCGCACCACGAAGCGACGCCGGTGCAGCGCAGTCGCAGGTTGACGTTTACAGTGCTGAGCGGTAGCAGGTTCAGCGATGATCAGACATGGGCCATGGTGGAGGGAGGGGCAGGGAGGGGCAGCAAGGGGCCCAGCACTCACTCAACACCACCTCTGTCTCTGCGCCTGGAACATGCTCCTCAACACTGGGTCTGGTTGGCCAGCGCCTTGTCCCTTGCGCGCTCTCCATGTCATGGCGGTTTCATGACGCTGTAGAGGATCGACACTGTGCGATACTCAACTCGCCTTGTTTACCTTGCTGATCCCGCTCCTTCTCGCTCCTTCTGCAAGCTTTCACACGGCATCACCCTGGGTTTTGGCGCGCATGCTCGGGCATGTCCTAAAAGAGTCCTGAAGAGTCAAAAAAACGGCCGGGCCATTCAGTGCCGGCGGTGGCGCGCACCGTGCTTTACGAGGCTTCGACCTGATAAAACCTGTGGACTTTTTTTTTTCTCCTGATTTTGTGGGCGTCGCTTCGCCTGATCCCCATGGCCCGTGCGCACAGCTCCTTCCCGTCCCTCCTTCTCAACGGCCTGGCCCGCTCATGTCGGCCGCCAACACTGCGAACCAATACATCTGAGGATACAGTAGCATCTGGCCTCCCAAATATGCGCATCGCGTGCATTGCAGCGTAGTGACGTAGAAGAAGCAATCCAGACATCGCTTTTCTGACTGGCAGGAAGAAGAGACATGGGGCTTCACTTGGTGCCTAACATGTCTTTTCTTTTTTACCAACGCGCAACGTGTCAACCCCAGGGTCCCCTGCTGACACCGAATCTCGCCCGGGACCCCTGATGCGCCCAGATTTCCAGTCCGACGGATCAATAAAGTGCGAATCGATCATCTTACTTGCAGCCGAGGCCATGTCCTAGATTTCCTAAGTCACTGCGCTGTTTTGCTTCGAGGGAGACGCAAGCTAATTGCAAATCAGTCTCGAATTCCATTCGGCCTTGGCATCAGATTGTCACGATACTGCAGCCTCGGTCCAGCTTCCGAAAGCCATGTGCGTTTCACAACTCGGGTCAGTCGTACCACACAGGCAGGTCACTGGAGATACATCACCCATGTCACAGTGCCGTCACGGATCCAGGCGCAGCTGGTTTTGAAGTGGTCGACCGACATGTGCAATCTCGTTTCAACTCGCTTCGCAAAAGCGAGGGGATGCATTCGCGTCTGGTATCGCTAAAAAAAGACCCTGGATGGATATATGATGTGCATACCAACATTTAGCGCCGACAAATATTCCGGATGTAATGAGCCGGCTGTAAATCATGTTGCCCGCCTGGCGACCCCAAATAAAGTATCCAGGGCTCGTTCAAACACTTAAATGTGAAGAAATTTCATCACCAATTTAGTTCTGCGGGTCCGGTACAAACATGCGTAGGAATAATTAATTTTGATTAATGTTAAAGGATGCTCGTGCTTGCTTGGCTTGCACCTTAATTCGTCATCAAGGATGAGTGCCTTGGATACGATGAATTCCACATTTGGAGCCAAGTCAAAGTCTTCACAAGCCAAGCACTGTGATAGAAACCCAACAGAATATTTGATGGGTGATATCATTCAACATCTCCGAACATTTGAGACAACGCCATAGGGTTACGCATGAGGTCAAAGTGGACATAGGATGTTGCCCTAATTCCAGTACGAGAAGCACAATAGCAATAGGATAATTGACAGGATTGCCAGCACTGAGGAAGGATGACTGGCATTTTTGATGCGGTAAATTGGTATCATCTATCATTACATATTTATAAAAACTCTATTTATGCAAACTATCTAGCGAAAGTAATATTAGACCCGGCACAGCCGACCTGTCTGTAGGGTAAGCCAGCTGCCCAGCGTCTCCAGAAGCTTCTCATACAGCAGACCATCAAGAACGCTGCTCATATCAGTAATGTGCCAGTCTTCGCTGCCGACAGCCGTGGGGGCATAGAATACGCCGTGGGGGTCAAGCTTCTTCTTGAGGGCGTACAGCCGCTTGTAGTTGTCGGCACCGTAGAAGGACGCCCCAAAGTTGGGCTCCATCACATCGCCCTCGTTGCCGTAGCCACCAGAGTCAGGCGTCACCGCACGAAGGCGCTCCATCCAGTCGTTGGTGATCTTCTTGTTAGTGGCGAGGATCTCCTGCGGGGTGTTGGCGGTGACGTTCCAGCCGGAACCAACAATGGTGAACATGGATACGTCGCGCCAGGCGGGGTTCAGGCTGCTGTTGGCAACACCGTCGGGAGCAGCGCCGTTGATGTTGTAAGAAATGAGAACAGAGCCCTCCTCGATGATGGCCTGGATGGTATCAAATGTCTTCTCTCTCAGCGCGGCGTCGTCCCAGTTCTTGCGGGGGATGAGGCGCGAGGCGGTTCGGACGGCTGATGCACCCACGGACTCGGCGGGGAAGTGGTTCTTCCAGGTGTCGTAGAAGTTGTCGTGGGTGAAGAACTTGGGCTGGATGGCGAAGCCCATGGCAGCCCACTCCGTGAGGAGAGGGTTCACCATGGCCTTGAAATCAGACAGCTCCATGCCAGGTACAAGCCAAGGAAGCATGTTCCAAGTGTAGGCACCGTTGCCAGCGCTGAACAGAGTCGAGTAGCCGTAAGTGTGGTTGTCGTTGTACTCGGGGAACTTGGCCCAGTAGGTTCGCATGCCTTTCCAGAAAACCTCCTTCGAGACGTTGGCTTCGGCCGTGGCCAAGGTCCAGGTCACGCCGGAGAAGGTCATCTTGGGCCAGACGCGAACAGTGAGGGATACGACGACGCCAAAGGCAGCTAAATCATCAGTTAGCACAGATGGAGTATAAAGTACCCATCAGACTTACCACCGCCGCCGCCACGGACAGCCCAAAAGATCTCGGAGTTTTGCTGCTCATCAGCAGTGATGAATCGACCGTCAGGAGTCACAATCTCGATGCTCAAGACCTGGTCAGATCCCAGACCGGCAATAGGAGTCATGGGAGAATGACCGCCCATGGCAGTGTAACCACCGGCAACACCCACAGTCTATAGTACGAGTGATCAGCCTTGATATATGGTGTTTTTGGATTCTTGACTTACTCTGCACTCGCCTCCGACGGCAGTGTATCCATACTTGTTGGCAGCTTCATACAGCTCGACGACTTGAATACCGGCGCCGACCTTGAAAGCAGGCCCGCTGTATTTTCCAGTAGACTTGTAGTCCTCAAAGAACTGGACCTGCTTGAGATGATGGGTCCAGATGTTCAAGGCACCGGCACCGGTGGACTTGCCAAGGAAGTCATGGCCGGTGTTGCGAATCACAACACGCAGATTCTGGTTGCGGGCAAAGTTGACGGCAAGCTGGACCTGAGCAGCGTTGGTGGCATTGACCGAGTAAGGGGGGACACCACCCAGCTTGCACTCGGCACCCTCGGTTTCGGCATCCTGGGGCAGGCAAGAGTTTCCTTCAAAGAGAGGATACATGAGGGCTGTAGGATCCTCATCACTAGCGCGCAATGCGTTAGCACGAAACATGGGCGGCATGCATGGGCGAGTTGTTGACTTACAAAGTATCGGAATTGGTCCAGTTCCCAAGGATTCTGGCACACTTGGCTGAATCATAGTACTCCCCCTTATAGCAGGAGGCACCAAAAGGGATCGTCTTGATGAGGGCTCCCCCCGTCAGCAGGTTGAGGGCTTCCCAGCTGTCTTCGCCGGGCCATGTGCTATCGCCGGGGAGGACCTTGCAGGACTGCGTGCTTCCATTGGAGTAGAGACCATTGTCAAACTTGAACAGGTCAATGTTTGTGAGCCTCAAGGAGGTGAGGTTTGCCAAGACATTGTCGGTAAGCTTAAAGTTATCACCGCAAGCCTCTCGAGCGGGAGCAACCGTTCCTTCGTTCGCAGCTAGGACTCTAGGTTAGTACAGGGGCGACACCTAACGCTTCACCACGGCAGTAGCTGAAACGGGAACACGCTCGCTTACCGATTGACTGGCCATTGACATTGATTGTTAGTGCGCTGGCAAGGCTGGCGGCCGAAGCAGCTAGCAATACACCACGAGCAAGAATAGCCATGTTGACAATCTTGCCTATCAGGGTAGTCTGGGTGAGGTGGGCGAGAAGGGAAACACTGGAATATTTACTAGCCTGGCGGCGTTTGGTATTATATGTGGGCTATTCTATCGGTGCAGACGTGGGCCTAGTTCCCCGAAGCCTCCAGCTCGGAGGGAACTTGGCAACGGGCCTACTTGCAGTCCAGCTGAGAATAGGAACGACCAACTCAGTCTAAATGACACCCACGCCCCTGGGGGGCCCTAGTTGCCACTTGGTCGGTAGGCTCCACGGCTTCCTTCGTCCCACAGAACAATCTTCTATTTAAGCATTGCCTGGGAAAAAGTGCGCCTGGCTTATGCGAGCCGAGTGGCCACTAGCCAGATGGACGGGAGAGTAGGATTCCTTTGCAAGGTAAAGATCAGCATCATCCATGGAAGCCTAGGTTGAGGGTAACTAGATTGGGGAACCGGGAATGATGAGATGCGCTCCAAGAGGCGGAATTGAGTGAACCCATCCACACCGGCT
This sequence comes from Calonectria fujianensis, assembly GCA_013406965.1. Taxonomy (NCBI): domain Eukaryota; kingdom Fungi; phylum Ascomycota; class Sordariomycetes; order Hypocreales; family Nectriaceae; genus Calonectria; species Calonectria fujianensis. Next base: position 524,046 of record VTGC01000024.1, on the reverse strand, counting down.
GTCGCTGATTTTTGGGACAAGGGAGACTAATGCATGCAATGGAATCGCCTGACAACGCGGGACAAAAGCGCATAGCCCCGATGCGAAGTCGCGCTCGTCGACGACACGGGAACCCGGTGACGACATTCACAAAGGACCCCCCGGCAATTGATCAGCGTACCATGTGCGCCAGCCTTGGCATTACATGAGTGTCGCTTTGCCGAAGCCGCACAAGAGCCAACAAGAGGGGCTGAATTGTTTCATCTGCAACGCGGTCCACAGGGCGGGCCATGACCCGTGGCTCCTCCAGATCAGATTCAAGATTGACGAAGGTGGTCCGCCGAACGCGAAAACCAGGGGACACGAAAAGGGAGAAAAAAAGATGAGACGACACGCGCATGTCTAGCACACAACGAAAGCAGCTAAACGATGTTTCGGGATATGGGCTACTACAATTTGAGATTAATAAAACAGAACGGATGAGGACGGGCCAACGCCTTGCAGTCGGGTTGTTTGGTTGGTTGGCTAGATAATTGCCGATGACAAAGTTTGGGCGGACGAAGAATAACTCCCGACCTCGATTACCTGACGACCCATGTGGGTTTAACATCGCAACCTTTGCCACGATGAGAAGCTCGGTGACCAACGATATGGAAGAACTGGGGAAATTAATACACAGTAGAATCGAGCACACGTATGTAATCCTTGGCTACCAAGTTTAAGGAGGGCCCAACCAAGTAAGCTGTTTAATGCGCCAGCAACCCCGGCCGGTGGCGACGGAACTCTGTCAAGATTTACCTTTGAGCTGTCTGGACTAGCGCAACGGGGCCGCCATGGGCCAGGGCTTTAAGTTGGAGAAGCGACTGGGGCTGCAGCGTCCGCTGGGTAAGCGGCGGCTCGTTTGAAGGATTGCATCCCCAGCGACTCGAGGCTTTCTGCAATCTATTTCAGGACGATCACTGTTGTAGAATCGGCGATAAGGTTAACCACTTGGCAGGCCGGGCAGTATATGCCGTTCGCGAGATGATTCCGAGGGCTGCTTTTCGCGTTGTGAAACGGGTTTGCGGGAAAGTCAAACGGCAACATAACAGCGCTTCCGCAAAAGATTGGACGATGAGCTAAGTTACAGCGTAATGAATGCATGCTCCCTTCCCCCAGGATGCCCATCCGTGTGTGAGGATGGCTGCTGCATCATGCGCCAGCAAAAGGTCCCTTGGGAAGAAGCCGCAGTGTGGTGTGTGCGGCGGCATATTGCAGCTGACCCGAGCTTCCACGCTAGAAGCATTCTGGCGGAACGGCACCCGAGAGGCATTGTCTTGCTAGGCCCGGCTCCTTCTCTCTCGTGTTGCTCAAGGGGTTGGTTGATTGGGTGTTGCGTTAAAATAACGGCCTCACGCGTTGCAGCACTTTGATGAAGTGGCGGCGGCAGCCCGTCTCAGATAGACGAAGCACAAGTCGAGACGCATTCTAGAAACGCGGGCACATCCTGATGCAGAAGTTGAGCGGCGGCCGCTTGCCCAAGTGCCAAACTAGGGCGAACTCCTCATCGGCGACCTGTGATGTGTAATTTCAGCCAGGAATATAAAAAAGCAAGTGAACACATCAGATCCACGTGGGGGAAGTTGGGTCGGTGATCGTCATCAAGACGAGCCTCATGGCCAATCCGCCAAGAGAAAAACCCGCGCCAGCAGGCGAAACCCCAGCTGCTTCGCCTTCTTTTTGCAGCGCATGGAATTGCCTGGAGAGAAATTCATCTTAGACGCCCCAAAGTGCGCAGGTACAGCGTGCTGATCACTGCCGAAACCGTGAGCACAACCTTGGTAGCTCTGGCACCACTTCGCTGCCCGTCCGAAGTGCAAATGGTGTTGTCCTAGCTTCGTAGCCTCAAAACCTTGTCCCTGGAGGATCCTAGCACTGCGAAATACTGGCTTCTGGCTTCCCAATCACAGCATCCAAGGTTTACCCATCCACCCCTTCCCACTGAGGATGAAGGTTTTTTTGTGCCACACGCCACGGGTTAGTTCGACACCTGTATACGTAGGCGTTCATCTAAGTGCCAAGGGAAACTGATGGCATCTATGCGACTGCTAGTTCCATGTTACGTACTATAGGCGTGACGAAAATCAGCCTAGGATGGGCATGCTGCCAATGCCAGCTTCAAACGGGGACTGTGGCCCCTCTCTCGTTTCGGTGCCGTGGTCCTGATGGCTCTTCTTACCTAGTTCGTACAACTACCGAGCCGTTCCCCCGATTTTTCGTTCCTCCCCCACAATCCATCTTTTGGAGGTCTGTCCTTCAAGTGGCCTTGCCTCGATGGAGTCACTTCTCGTGCCTCGATGGCCGCACCATGAGGATGTGACCAAGCTAGCAACCAACCCGCGCCAGACGGCAGTGGTTGTCCTCGTCTTTCTTTTTCCAATAATTTCCTTGGTAATATTTACATTGCGTGCCTATGGCAGAATTAGAACCCGGCAGTGGGGGATTGGTAAGTGGGAGTTCCGCATGGAACCCGCCGAGTCCAACCAAGCTGATTGATGATAATGATAGATGATTACCTATGCGGGTTTGCAACGGTACGCGAGAGCTGGGCTGATTCATCGTATTTGAGTATGTCTAACAAGCGTTTAGATGTTGGCGTTGGTGATGATGGTACCAACATACATGTGTACGTTTCATAACTTGAGCCTGTGGCGATTCACTGGCCACTCGTTGTCCAACTAACATTTTAAAAGATGTCAAACTATCATATGTTGGATTCCACAATGTCGATGTTCCTCAACCATATGATGCAACTGCGGGACTATGGTGGTTCTTTTTTGCACAGATGGTCTACAATCCTATCCTAGCCCTCGTCAAGGCCTCTGTGTTGGTGTTCCTCCTGCGCCTTGGCGGACAGAAGGAAAAGGTCAGGTGGTGCATTCACGCCCTGAACATCTTCAACGCTGCTCACGCCGTCGCTGTCTTTTTTGTCGCTCTGCTCCAGTGCTTGCCCATCAAAGCAAATTGGGACATGGAAGCCAGGGCCGATGCGACGTGTATCCAGAAAGAATTCCACGTCATTGCAAGTTTCTTGGTCATCTTGACCGATTTCCTGGTCCTGGCTATTCCATTTTGGATCTTCCTGGGTTTAAAAATGCCGACTGGAACCAAAGTGACACTGATTGGCGTCTTTATGGTTGGTTTAGTGTAAGGTTCATTCTGATCTGGTGCCCCTGCTGTATGCTAACCGCTCTTGATTATTAGGGTCATTGTCGTCTCCCTTATACGACTCGTCGAAATTATGAAAGTCTACTACGTCCCTGGGGCAGCCGACGATTTTCACTACTCCATCACCATCGTCTACTCGACTGTTGAAGTAAACCTGGCCATCATCTCAGCATCCGTTCCCGCCCTTCGTTACCTTGTTCGAAACTGGCTGCCCCACCTCTTCGGAAGCTCTGCCAAGGTGAAGTACAACACCGACAATCTTTACTATGGCAGCACCGTTCGTTCGGGACCTCGACCGACCGATGGGATTGGACTAAAAGATGTCCGAGGGGCACGCCACCATACAGAAATTCGCAGCGACTCTCCGACAGGATCAGAGGAGGAAATCATGACATACAACGGAATTATTCGAACCATGGACATCAGCCAGACGTATACCAGCGCTAGCCGAGCATCCACTCTCAACATAATGGCCGAGACGGTGTCAAAGAAGAGCATGTGAAAGGAACGTCGGCGTGCGAGAATTTGGTTTGGGCGAGGAGTACGGTTCTGGGTTTGAATTGGGTCATGGTTTCATTTTATCAGTTGGTAATTTCGTGCTTATACCCGGACGCGCATGATCCATTGGGGACAATGGTTCACCACTCTCCTTCTATCCCCGAATGCTGGGGTCACCCACACCTTCGTGTATTATTATCTAAATTCCCTATCATGACTAGAGATACGGCCGGATTATATCATTGCAACACAATCGCATAGCGCAATATCAGTTTTTTTGTATTTGAAATCTCGTTCAAGATTTACTGCTTTGTATTATCTCGTCGTCTTATTGGTCACGACAACTTGAGGTATTGTCAATATGACGACTTGCACACAGGTGTGAATAAGCATTTAGGCTAGCGACAACTTGAACTCTCATAAAATGTGAAACTGAGGTGATTTACGCATTCCGTGGAATATTCGTAAGGGCACTAGCGTTTTATGATGATGAGACCCGCACCTTGTTTCCGGCAACGGGGCACTTTCAGTGGATCGTATAATCCACCTTCACACTAGCGGACACCACATACGACCATACCCACCAGAATATACAGGATCCCGTCCGCTCTCCTTCCGTCAAGCTGGTGAGGGGCGGATTAGTAGTTGGGTCGGTGACGACCAGCGAATCCCCGCTGTTGTATGTTTTTTGCTTCAGGCCGGTATTGTTTGGATGTGCCTCCTTTTATTGGGAGGTCAGATTTGAGGTGGTTGGTGGTTGACAACTCGTCAGTAAAAATGTATGGGCGGATAAACACTAGCTATTTCAGGACCAGAACTTGAGAGAATGCGCTTTGGGTCTTTTGTTTTACCAGACTTTCATCTTTGACTTTGTTGAACATGACAAAGAGATTTATTTATTGGAGTTTAGTGATGTGTGCTTGAACTATGGTCTCGCTACCTTTGAGTCAAAACCTACATCTCACGCAGTGTGGATTTGCCGATATACTTTAGTCAATCATGCACAAAACCGTCTCTACATCTTGATACCCCCACATTAACTACCTATTTCATCACTCACAATAATGGGCGATAGGTGTTTGAAAGTACTGGCTATCAACACAGGCGAGCAATATCTGAATGAATATTGCTACCCTATACACGAAGGGAATTGTCTGGTTTGACATTATAGCTTGACAGGAAACTAAACCTGGAAGCCGGGATGAAAACCGCTAATCTGATATCAGACAAGTCTTCGAACTATGACTTGGCAAATAAAATATTACGCAACCATGATTTTATTATTTCTCGGTTTTCTTCCCTTCAAATGCCCGTACATACGAGTGACAACGTTCTTGTGGCCTCGACCGCACCTCCAGTTGCTTCTTCACTTTCATTCCTTGCAATGGGCACGATTGAAGACTGACAAGGAGATATCAACCTAGATTTGAATCTGAATCAAATTATACTAGATGCTACACTAACCCTGTTCATGGAGATCGAGTGATGGATCCCGAGCGCTCAAGTAGCAATCGCCAGAAGATTACCGGGAACTAGACCACTGGGGTAACTGCATCTGCAGGTGTGGATAGTACGAGGAGAAACTTCCACAGGTTGGCCAGCGACGAGGCAATGGTTTAGAAGCCGGTTTCCAATGCGGCGCGCCCTCCTGGACTCGCTAAAATACTCGGATTTTTTACTCAGCATCTCTAGGGCACTGGCATTATCTCTTCGTATGATTTGGCAATTTATCATTGTCGATGTCCTACTTAACTCGGGTCTCTGGTTCCACTAGACCAAGACGAGAAGAGGTCGGAAAACACTCAATTTACCAGCCTTGTCAGCATGTCATAGTTAAGGACTCAGCCAGTGTCAGCGATGCAACTACCGCGGGTCTGACTTTTGCCGATGATTCATTCACTGCTGAAAGTCCAGCCACTCTCGATGGTCTTGCTTCTGCCAAGAACGCAGAGTCTTGCAACCCATCTACCGGAACGCAGAAAACGACTACCTCCGGGGACTAGAATTCCTTCCCGGCGTTATCATTTAAGACCATGACTGGTGCTTTTTCGCCACAACGAGAAGAGTCAGCCGGCACCGGTGACAAAACGATTGTTGTTTCGTCTCGCGTCCACGTGGGATCAACATCAGACATGCGTGGTTTCCCAAAAGTCACCGCCTTCCTGCAGCATTTGGCTAGCTGGCCGGCTTATACTTGTATGCCGTGGCTGCAGTCCCTTTTTGAGCAAGGAGAGGAGAATTGAGATTGGAGATTGGAGGTGAGTCACGGTTGGATTTCGAGTGTAGCAAAGGGTTTGGTTGCGAAAAGACAGACACTTGTCTGGCTGGAAACGTGTGATGCAGGTCCAGAGCTCACGCGTTCAAGTCGTGACTGCTGTTGCCGAGGTACGACCAAAATGGAGATGAGGCGATTGTGTAGCTGTAGAAAAAGGGTTGATGTGCGTTTCCTGCACCACCGTACAAGCTAAAATCTCCTTTGCGAGCGCGGTCTCGTCGTTCTGTTCCGGCGATTAAGTTCATCTTCACCTGGGTATAATTGATTTAAGTGAGGCCGCCGTCCTGAGCCTGTGGCTCTAGCGCCACGCTGGTTCGGGCGGGGTCTCCGATACGTTAGCGGGTAGACTATATTTTTGGGTCAAATCTCAGGTCGTCTTGGTTCTTTTGTCGGCCCCCCGGATTTCGTCTTGGAATTAATTAATACCAGCGTGTTCTAGATAACGGACCTCCTTTCAGGAAAGGCTTCTCCTGCTGAGTCAGCGGTATTGAATTCGTTGAATGCACGCCAGCACACAGAACGTGATGGCGGTGTTGTTGGCAAGATTATTCAATTGTCCCACAATGATTTGCATATTGAATTCATGTGGATTTATACAACTTTGACAATTGATCTTAGACGAGAAAACACAACTGTCGAATTTGTTGCAAGTTCAGCGTCAACACACGATGAACTACTGTTGATCACACCCTTGGTATCTAATAATAACCTTTGTGATTACGGAACCAGCAACAGATGAAGAGTAGAGCTACCATGGCTGAGCTTCTGTGCCTATGGTTAGTCTCTTACATAAATCGTCGCAAACGGCCTGTGGAATAAATTTCAGCCTGGAAAACATTCCGCGTCTTGGCTTGGTTTGCCTGGCGGCGGGGGTGGCCTTGGATGAGATGCGCTTGGCGATGAAACACCCCCCGCCGCCTTTAGTGGCTAGTTCCGGCCGTCTCTAGGTGCTCATCGTTGTGGCTGTTTTTCACACAACCAGGCTAACGTGGGCCGTAGAGCAGATGGTCCCTTGGTCCTTTGATGGCACTGGATTCTGGCTAGAACAAAAGCCTCGTGTCTTATATTACAATTTACGGTCGTAATTTTGACAGATTGGACGCATAATTCTTTATATTCCTTCCCGCCATGCCGATGTGTGTGGCAGCAAATGAAGAGTCTAGAAGGAGTGCCGAACAGGCCACAGACGGTCCTGAAGGGGGCCAGTGCTCCCACCACAAAAGTCGGTCCTGGCTGAAGATCGCCATCGCCATCACGTCAGAGTGTGAATGGGAAGGATTGAGGTGCATCCTTTGGCCCGTGTTGGCCGCCACGAGGACGGCCGTTCGTACATGTCTAGCACAAACGCTTTCTGGATCCATTCGGCCCATTTGAGAAATACTCGGGCACTTGCGGCTCAGGAATACTCGAGCACTTGCGGCTTTGAAACAACAGCTTCAAGAGTCTAAAGATGCTATGAACCGCGCATCACCTGATCTTGTTGTTTGTTGTTGCTAGCCGCTCTGACGTGGCCATCGGGTTGTTGTCTCGGCCGTGTTTCTCGCCCGTGGCAATGGACGTGGTGAAGAGACACATGGCTTCCCCTCGTACCCATATGCGGCGGATTGACGGCAATTGGCCGGGGACTCCTGGCCATATGCGCTAGTATGTTGCACAGTCCACACGTTCACTATACCACCACGATGCTGTCATTCCCAGATTGAGATCGAGAAAACTATATTGCTGGCGGAGGGCGTGACTCGACACGTTTGTGTCAACAGTTTCTCGTCTATACGACCGAATCAGGATGGCCCTGCTCTGACGGCGTCGTGATTATTCATCGGGGGGTTACTGGTGTGTGGATTAGTTACAAACGCCAATGTTCTATCTCGTCGGCACCGTTCCGCCTTGGCAACTGTATTCAGAGCGAGTTTGAAGATGCGGGCAAACAGCGTCAAGCCAAAACAAAAAGGAACTGGGTTTCTTGCTGAAAATCCGCGGAAAGGGGTGATACAGACCCGACAGCCTACTTTAGCGGATGCCGACATAACGGTACACTGCCCAGCAGGATCGACTAACACGACTGGGCATTCAGCTTCGCTGCTTGTATCCGTTGTGGCGGGCTTTAGACGGGGAGATAAACGGCGCGACTGAGTCTCCAGCCGAGGCAGTCGGAAGCACCAAAGAAGAAAAAAAAATACCGAGCCGTGTTTGTGAAACGGATACGGACAGCCTCTGAGGTAAGTATGCGATAGTGGCGCGAGGCTAGCGCTGGGCATCCAGGAGGTGTATGTGGAGGGGGTTGAGGGTTGAGGGTTGAGGGCGTGCAGGCAGTGGGCGGGCGCAGGGGGCGTTGATGACGGACAGCCGTTGCGTCGAAAAGCCCCGAGAGTAATGGAAGCCCAATGGCAGCTTCCTGTCCCAGAAGCGAGTCTGCTTTCGCGAGAGGAAGGGACGGTGCTGCGAGAAAACGGCACTGCGAGAGATAGCGCCCGCTAAGCACGCCCAGGCAGATCATACCTCTGGGGCCGCTTTGACGCCGCTTGGACGTGGAGGAGGGGGCCACCGTCTGGCATGCGGGGGCTCGATGCGCCCCTGGTGGCCGTCCAATCTGCGCGTGAGCTTGTTTCTTCAGTTCTCGACTTATTTTGCCTCCTGCCTTTTATTTAACGCAAGGGGCAACGTCGCGCCTCAAATTGCTGCGCGGCGTTGCAGGGCTAAAAATACACACATCACATCTCACTGACAGAAGGCTGGCCTGCAATGTTGCACCCGCTGTACGGTGGCTCGGTGAGAAGAAGCAAAAACAAGAACAAGAACCCGGGAGAGGAAACTTGAGTCGAGTGCATGACGAACGAGGCAAGAAACAGGCATCTTCAGCAAGTGCTCGGGCCGTTCCCAATCTCCTCGGTAAAATGCAACCATGGAAGCCTTGATCGCTCTGGTGTACGGTCCGGATCACGGCAGATGGAGCCCACCCCGTGCTCCCCCGCGTAAGAGCCGAATGGGAGGTGATGTCAGCAGCTGCTTGCTGCGTAGTTGAGCTTTCGCTGGTGATTGGTACGGGCCTTTCTCTACCAAGGCCCAGCTGTCAGCGACTCGGCCAGGGATAGTACAGGTTCGGGGTCCCACGATGGTTTCACTCGAGGAGATGGCCGCCGCCGAGGTGATGGACCCCGTCCGTTAGCCACGCACCATGGCCTTGCCCGGCGTTGTTTACTAGGGGAGAGGGGGGTCCCGCCTGTGCTTTACATCGCCTGCCCCGTCTACTCTAGACTGGTTCGGGTTAAGATCTATGTCCCAACTAGCTCGGGCCTTTCCGCAAGGTGCATCTCCAACGACTCTTGGACGGCTTGGACCTGGGTCTTCCCTGGCCCACGATTCCCACATTTTCCATCTGACCTTTTTTTTTTTGGTTCTTGTTTTAATAACTGCTGGCCGGTGCCACTGCTCCTGCGTTTGGCCCTTTTCTTGTGATGTCTCTTTCTTCCCTTTTTTGGAATGGGGTTTTGGATGTTTGTTTCTGTTTCGTGAGCCCAGTGAGTGGTGCGCTGGCGTAACAGCACTTGCTTCTTTTCCGAATGCTGGTCATGCTTTGAGAGCAGACTGTCCGATCCTTTAGACGGCAATCGATTGCAGCCTCCAAAACCCCCGTTCACTCGTTCAAAAAAAAAAAGGATGACGTTCAACATCACCACTGTGGACGGGACGCAAGTCCTGATGCCACCGCCTGAGGGCTATGAAGTCAACTTTGACAACCCGACACAGCGCCACGACGTGACGGCCAACGTTGTATTTGGCATCGGCTTTCCTCTCACAACCTTTTTTTTCGCACAATATCTTTATGTCAAGATTCGGCTGTTGCGTAAATTCGACGTGCAATTAGGTAGGCTGGATTTGTTTTACTTTCATGGCTAGTGCTAAACTTCCATTAGTGTGCCTCGCTCTAGGATGGGCATTCTCAGTCGCTTTGCAGATCATAGAGATTAGTGAGTATTCTCTTATCAACATATGTGGTAAGCATGCTAATAGGGATCAGTGAACTTTCACCAGAAAACTGTTGGCGTGCATGCTTGGGAGATGCCGCTCGACCACGCCAAGCGAGAGTCCTACGTAAGTATCCGCCACCCTGGTTTACACCCCAACTCCAAACCAACAGATTCTAGTTTATTGTCATCGTTACGATTCTGAATACGGTCATGACTGGATTTTGCAAGACCTCATTGGGCTTGTTTTATGTTCACCTGTCTCCCCAAATTTGGTGGAAATGGGCCAGCTGGTCTGCATTGTTTCTGATGGCCGGCTACAACATAGCCATCTTCCTCGCGATTGTCTGTGGATGCCGACCGATAGAAAAGAACTGGAATCCCACTTTGGAAGGCCACTGCATAAACAAGCCAAAGCTATTCATTGCCCGGGCCGCCTTGGGGGCCGTCTCGGATTTTCTTCTTCTCATCATGCCTATCCCCATGATTGCGGGATTGGCCATGCCGACCCGACAAAAGCTCGGCCTCGTTCTTTTCTTCGCCATCGGCTCCGTGTAAGCTTTTATGTGCTTCGTTTCTCGGATTCTCACTGACTTTGCTTCAGCACATTTGTCACGGCGGCTCTCCGATGCTATTTGCTTCAGTCTACCCGCACCTCTCACGACTATACCTGGACGGTGTCGAGCACAGCTGTTGTCATGTTTGTATCCTTTAATTCAGCCCGACGAACCCTGGCTAACCTGACCGTGGCAGTCTCGCCGAGTCCCATCTTCTCGTCATCTGCGCGACTCTCCCCACCCTTCGACAATTTTTCGGACACATGGCCCCCCACGTCATTGGCGAAAGAGGCTCATCGGCGAAAAAGTCCCAGGACACTGGCCCCGAGTTCCACACCTTCAAGACCATCGGTGATATCTCGAACAGTCGAAAGAAGGTCGACGAGTTCGGAATGACAATCGACGAGGAGCATATTTCACTACATCCCATGAAAATGGACCAAGTCAACAATTCAGACAACTCCTTCAACACGACCGGCAGCCTTGGAATGAAGAAGAAGGTTGACAAGTACGGGAGGACGATATATGAAGAGGGCCATGGCTCGGAGACGACTGAAAAGTCAAGCTGCGCTGCCCGCCATTTCAACACCACCAACAGCCGTGGAATCCGGAAGAGAGTGGACAAGTATGGAATGACGATATACGAGGAAGGCTGTGCCTCAGAAATACTCGGGATACCGGGTGGCCGCAGAAACCAGAAACAATTGGATGAGTACGGGTTGACGATATACGAGGAGACTGACCCTCACGCAATGGGCCACCCAGGGGACGGTCATCCGGTGTACGGCCATCCAGCGTACGACCATCCAGCATACGGTCACCCAGCATACGGCCAACCAGAGTATGGCCATCCTGAGTATGGCCATCCTGAGTACGACCACCCAGAGTACGCCCATCCTGGCCACGCCCATCCGCCTCATGCCGATTATAGCCACAGAAGAGGGCCCAGCCGTGACGTTCCCACATATGACGAATACGGGTACCCAAACCTAACTATGCGGTCAAACTACTCCCACCCAAAGACCCCCAAGACTCCCACATCCAAATTCAACCGTACATACAAGAAGAAAGGGGGTTCGAAGGGCAAGCCCGTATATGACGAGAAGCACTATCCACACGAAATGAACGAACCACGCTATGCTTACCAACATCCACACCATGGCCAGCATGATCATCATGATCGCCATGACCACCATGGCCGTCATGGACGCCAGGCTCCCCCGACACACTGCACATGTGGGCACCAGCCTCGGGCAGATAGCTACGCAGCGCCCGCGTACGAAGATAGCTACTACCCACCGCCCAGGAAGCCGCAGCACGCTCTCCGCCCGCCCAAGCCGCCCCAGGTGATTCGCGGCCGTGCCAACATTGGCAAGCGGGTGGACGAGTTCGGGTGGACCAAGTACGAGGACGATTTCTACCCGCAGACGCCCAAGTCGCCGGAGCGTTCGAGCCAGATATTCAGGGCCATCGACAGCAGCTTCAGCCCGCGGGACGCCAACGGTTTCCGCATGACGGGCGACACGGAAAGCTTCGGCACCTTTGGGAAGCCCGAGCAGGATCAACAGGATGATAGCATCTACGAGCACGAGATCTACATGCCACCGCAGGCACCACCGCCACCGCAGGCACCACCGCCACCGCCGCCACAGCAGAAACAGCAGAAGAAGCAGCAGCAACAGCAACAACAGCAGCAGCAACAGCAACAACAGCAGCAGCAGAAGAGCCACTACACGGGCCATAACCACCACGTTAACCACAACCACAACCACAACTACAACCACAACTACAACCACAACAACATGGACAGAGGGGGCGCAACGAGCGCCTCGAGCGAAGGAACCTCTCTGCAACATGCGCAGCAGAATGTACAACAGAATGCACAGCAGACGTTTTGGCTGGACAGCCCCAGCAGATCGTCCCACTTTGATAATAATTTTTTCTAATACATGTTCAAAATACACTTGGCAGCGATGGAAGAAGCATCCCCGAGTTGGAACGTCCCAGTCGTCTGGCCGGGCTTGATAAAAAACGGTCAAATCATTCATTTTCTTTTCTTTTCTGTCTGTTACGAGTTTCTTAAGGGATTGTGATGGCTAACGAGCGCGGTGTCTGGGCAATGTGTTGTAAAATATACATACATATATATATATATATATACCAAGTAAAATACATACAAAATTGTTTTACACGGCAGTACTTTAAAATGTACAATGGGCTACTGGAATGCCAAACTCTCAACCCATGAAACTATTCTCACAAGCCATATCCTCTTCCGGGCTTGTTTTCCTGGTCTGAAATTTAGCTGCAGGTGAAGCTGTCGGCGGCGGTAATGTTGCCGCTGACGTAGACCTGGTTGCTGGGGTACATGCACAGGTTGCGGTTGGTGGTGACGCCGTCGTCGGCGGTGTAGGAGGCGGCGAGGGTGTCGGGGGCGACGCCGGCCTCGACCCAGCTGACGAGGGCGGTAAGGGCGCCGGAGGAGCTGGGGATGGGCCCGTAGCCGCCGGTGCAGTGGCCGACTCCGGGGGCGAGGAAGACGCGGTAGAAGCTGTCGAGGTCGGCGCCGTTCATGTTGTCGGTGAGGATGCTGTGGTACAGCGTGGTGCCCTCGTAGTTGATGACCTGGTCGGCCAGGCCGTGCCAGGTCAGGAGCTTGCCGCCGGCGGCCTTGAAGTCGGTCAGGTTGGAGGCGTCCTCGTTGTACGTCTCGCTGAACTCGTCGACCGAGATCTCGTAGTACGACTGCCACTTCTCGACGGAGAGGTCGCTCATGGAGAAGCTGGCGTTCTTGGCCAGGAAGTAGCGGATCCACTGCTGGGAGACGTTGGGCGGGTCGATGACCGTCTTGCCGTCGACCGTCGTCGTGTTGGACAGGTAGAAGAAGTCGGCGCCGGGCTGGATGCCGTACCACTCAAAGGCTCCGGTGCTGTTGCGGGGGCCGGCGACGATGCTCGAGACCACCTTGGCGTGCTTGGAGGTGATGGTGACGTTGCCGCCGGTGCAGCTGAGCTTGGTGCCGACGAGCGACTCGGTGTCAAAGTCGCACAGGTCCGGGCGGGAGATGAGGCCGTCGGTGACGCCGTCGAGGGGATCGCACTCGGCAATCATGGCGCTGGTGTAAGCCGTGTAGATGCACTCGGGCAGAGCCTCAATGTCGTTCTGGACGGCCACGGGCCACGCCAGGGACGGCGACAGCTTGGTGGTGAAGAGGGCAGGGGAGTTGGCGAGCACCCCGTCGAAGTCGGCAGGGTAGTACTGAGCCGCATAGTAGCCCTGTCGTCCTCCGGTAGAGCAGCCCGAGTAGTACGAGTAGGTGGCGTTGGAGCCGTAGAAGGACTGGATGGCCTCCTTGGCCACAACCGTCACGTCGTGGATGGAGCGGTACGCAAAGTTCTTGACCAGCTCCGCGTTGATGGTGCCGTCGGCGTTGAGGCCCCAGGATCCCGACTGGGGATCAATCGTGTTTCCGAGCGTCAGGCCGGCGTCCGTGTAGGCTGTGGCGTAGCCGTACAGGATGGGCTCGATGAGGTACTCCTCGTATCCGGCTTGGTACGCACCGCCGCCGGTGGCCATGTAGCGGCCGTTCCAGGTGGAGAGGGGCAGCCACATCTCGACGTAGACGTCGTCGTCGGCATTGGGGTGCGTCAGGGTCAGGCTGAAGTTGCAGAAGCTGACGGGTGAGGTGCCGGCGTACACGGTGGCGTTGATGACCTCGACTCCCTGGGTGGTCATGACAGTGAAGTCATCAAATGTGGGCAGCTGGATGCCAGAGCAGTCGCTCGAGGCGGCCTGCACCACGGCGGCCGACGCCGCGACGACGTTCACGATGGATAGCTTCATGGTGGACAACTTGAGCTAGTCAATGCAGCTTAGAGCTTAGACCAACCTGCTCAGGAACACCTGGGGCGGTTGCACAGTCTTATATATATAAACATGATGGCCCACAGACGGTCAAATTTCCCCCAGATGACGCGGAGCATTGTGCTGCCCGTGGTCTGTTTCAATCCGAAAAGTCTACCACGTCGAGAGCATCGGACGGCGCAGCTCTCAGAGCTGGGGCGGGCGCAAGCATGCGCATGGATGCACATGGGACGTGGGACGGAGATGGGTTCTGAGCCTGGACAGAGAGGCCCTCTGCAAATGACGCTTTCGGTGACAAATGTGTGCCAGGCGGTGGTCCTCTTCGCAGCCCCGCGAGTTCAAGCATTATACTGCAGTCCTCAGCTTCATTTAATTCCAGCCCAAATGGGGAAGGCGAGTGCGGAGTTGGATGCCGTGCCGAGGGCGCACCCTTGCCAACTACCACGTTAGCCGGCTATTGACCCTTGTTCCTGAACTCTAAAGTCGTCAGGAAGCAATAGTCTCGAACCTGCATGAATCTATTTTGTTGCGCCCATCGTCCATTATCCGAACAAACCCGCGGGCATCGGTCTTGTTTCCTATTCAATGGCCACCGGCATACGCAGCCAAGAGGTGCCGTGTCGGGAGGGAGAAGATGCCGCCGCGTGCTGCATCCATCAGATATCAAATGACGCGGCCTGAGTCGACTATCAAGTTGCCCGTGTCGGAAGAGTCGCCCAAGAGGATCAGTTGCATACAACCCATTCCCCATTCCCCATTTGTGGGCCGCCCATCAGCCGCGGAGCTTCGGGTATTTGTATAGGCTCTCACGAACTGGCAGCCGCTTTAGGTTCCATCAACCCATCAAATCGGGGGCCGTCGCCCTGTTGACGTCTTGGCAGGCACGCTTCTCGAATGCTCGTGCGGAGGAATTCTCGGGGCCCGCAATTCATCCTTGACAAGGTTTGCATCGGCTTCGGACCATTGGCTGGATAGGCGACACAATCAAACGGGCGTGATGGGTACGAACCATACCATTGGCTGCAAAATTGCCTTTGAAACGAATCCCTCTCACAACTCCCCTCGCAGTCGTCGTCATATTGCCGTCGAGCTTCACCAGTCTTCCACTTACACCTTTGGGAGCCGTGTCGAGTTTCTGGTACCAGACGGTTTGTATATAAAAGAAAATACTACAAAAAGGCTTTGTGGTTGTACAATATTCACAAACTCAATATCCACCTAGATTCTGCTTCCTCACCTTCGTATCCGCTCTCATATTCATTTCCACAATGATGCGGAGGAAACATCCTTCACTCCACCTGCATGCTTTCCTCAGCCGTCTTGCGAGGACGGGTCTCGACTCTTCCTCGAAACAACCCTCGCGAGGCTGATGCACAGTAAAGGGGTTTCAGAGGTCATTCCATCCGCGGACAGAACGTCTAGACTGAGTTGAAATGGCATGGCTATCAAATCCCGCTCATTTTTGCATTCACAAAGTCGAGCCATTCCACGTATGCCGACTCTGATTCATCAAATATCGCCGAGAGAGCCCAGCGACACTTCGGGGGCAGAGAGCATTTTGGGGAAGGTGTCGGTTCGGCTGTTTACATGCCATCAAAGGTTCCATCTCCACATATGGTGCGATTTGGTACTTGTAATGCCTCAACCGAGTTTTTTTCCTTTTCCTTCGCTCCTCTATCATCTTCCACGGCGACTGCGAGCTTGATGCCAACTGAACCCACCCAGTCTTGGCTTGGTGCTGTGCCGGAGTCCAGAATGACTATCGCCAAGCAAGTCGTGGTGCAAGGTCCCATTTCCGACCAGTGTACTTGACAATTTAGCCCTTACAAGAGCTTTCAAAGCTCCCCCGCTAGCTCAGACTCGCTCAGAACTTCGACTGCATCACAAAGCTGGTCTGGTCAATCTTTTTAATGACGTTCAGCTCAGCATTGAGGAGAAGGCGAATATAGCCTTATATGACATGACCTTTAAACGCATGCTGTGCACCGTCAAAAACAGCGCCGCTTGTGTCGTGCTCTTCCTGCACGTCATGGTCGCGGCCCTTTTCATCGGGAACCCGCTACGGAATACTTTCAAACACGTCCTCAACAGTTAGGGCAAAGACGTCAACGTTGGGGGCTTTTGGAGAGCAAACGCATGCTTAATCCCTGACAATTCCGAACATGTCACTAATCACAATCCTACCCTCTAGATAACACTGGCGCTGCCCAATCTTGTTCCGACTTTGCATCTCTCCGTCCACAACTTGTGGCTTCGGCAGAGGTCAGCAGGATCGGGCTTGGGCCTCCGGTGGAATCTTGGTCTGCAATGAGGTTATAAATGTTCCATTATACGAAAATCTCCCACGCGTCCCCTCGTCACTCGTCCGGCGGGTGCTCTAGAACTTTGCCGTCGATCGCCTCAGCCACGACGCAGCTTTTGAGTTGGGCCGCTTCAACCGTACCCTCGTGACAAAGATATCTCCCGCGAGCTGCTCGTGCATGTTGCTAACTGATTTCCCCAGTGACGACATGGCTGCTATGCTGCTACCGTCAAGGTTTTGGAGTTTCCAATGAGAGATTGAGGATAGTGTGTTCGACCCAAATTTCTATTGTAGCAAAGGTGACGTGACAAGGCAATAATGATTAGAATCAGGGCCAAAGACACTCAAGATCCAACTTTGCCATTCGTTGCGACGTGTTACAGCATTCCTTGCAATCATCATAACCGAAACAACATTGCTTGAGTGAACTGTCCCTTGCATATCACGAGTATCAAGAGATGGAGGAAAAAGCAATGCAGCAGGCCCCTGCGTCACGGCAGCGTCGTATTCATTTCGCTACCGCAGCCGTCATCGGAAAGATCCGAGACCTGTGGTGATCGGCAACGGATTACCAGTGCAAGGTGCCATTTGTGAACGGTTCAAAAACTTGAGTCACTTCACGGTTTTTATTCGGTTCTATTTTAATCCAAATGTCTCGCCAAGTCAGTGGAGCCACCGCACGATGCTTCCAGAATTGCTCCCCGGGCATCGCGCAGCTTTCCATCCAGAACCCTCAAGTATCCTGGGGTAAGAGTGGCAGGCAGGCCGCCAGCTTCCGTGGGGTATACAAAGTCAAACGTCTGGCTGTTTTTGCCAGGCACCAATGTCCTCCTAGTGCGTTCTCTGTTTTCCTTCCCCAAAGCCTTGTCCACAACCCAGATGCTCTTCATCACACGACTTTTGCTCGCTCGCTGGCCAATCAACAAATGAAGGAATCTTTTGATAGATATCAAGTGCTTTTCAACCAACCCGGAACCCATGCCTGTCCTGTGTGATATGTAGAAGAATTTCATTATGTGAACCCTCGCCCTGACCATTTTTCTACCAGTACAAGCGAATCACTCCTTGCTAAATGCAAGAAAAGAGAAGCCGTCCCTCTAAGCAATAATCTCCTCATTCTCCTCCAACACCTCCTCCACAATCTCCTCAATAACACGGTCCTGTTCTGTGCTGGAGCCCTCGAGCGATTTTGTGTAGGCCTCCAGGAGAGCAGCGTGGGGGTCGGCTGGAAGGCCGAGAGCTTCCCGCTCCTCCGCCACGTCCATCTCGACCTGCTCGCGCCACGAGTACCACTCATCGAGGATGCGGCGACGAGCCTCCACGACAGCCAAGTCAGCGGATGCACCACGGTCGGCATCCTCTTGCTCGAACACGCGGCTGTATTCCCTGAGGTTCTTGCGGATCTGCTTCTGCTCGTCCTTGCTGAGCATGGTGGGGGGTCGGGGTCGCCACGAGAACTGCTTGAACTTTTCCAGGGGCTCTTCTCGCAGAGCCTCACCCCTGAAATCGTAAATGTGGTATCCGTTTTCCATCTATGACACGTTAGTAAAATTCCGTAAAGGGGGCCGAGCTGTGCTGGAAGAAAGCTTACCGAGTGCTTCCAGGCGGAAGCCCATGTTGCGACAAATCGTCCTGAAGGATCCCACTCAACATCCGTCACACCGTAGTGGTCAGCAATGTTCATAAGCTGCAGGTTTGCGGTGAGGTCTTTGTCGGACTCGGGCTTCTCGCCCTCAAAATCGAGATCGAAGAAGTCGAGATCCGAGCTCTGCTGGTTGTGAATGGTGGCAATGACCACGAAACGACCCTTGGGCGACCAGTAGATGGCGTTGCTGTTCTTCTTGTCGAGGGTTCTTAGGTGCTTGAAGTTGCCGACAAACTGTCCCTTGGCCTTCTCGGGGCAGAAGAATGACACGGCTGTCTTGGGAGGGACAGCAGTGACGCCAACGGGCTCAGTGGTAGTAATGATGGCAAATCGGTCACCCTTGGGCTCCCAGGCAAAGTTGATAACAGTGTCCTTGATGGTGTCGACAACCTCAACGGGGACACCCTTCTCCTTGACGCGGAAGATCTCCAGGGTAGTGGCCTGGGACTTCTTTGACTTGGAATGACGGTCGACCTTGACGCAGAGGTATGCGGCGTCGGATTGCCAGTGCAGCTTCACGTCGCTGACGCTGAACAGGTTGAGCGATCTCACGACCTGTTTTGAGGGGATGCTCATCAATCCCACCTTGGCGGGGTTGCTGCCAATTTCGGGGGTCCAGTAGCAGATAAGCTGCTCGTACGACTTGACACCGTCACGATTGGGGCTTGAGGGCGCCCAGTCAAAGTCCATAACACCCTCGATCTTGATGGAGGTCTTGTCGAGGAGGTTCATGCGAGGGAGCTCGTAGACGGAGATGGAGTTGCCCTGGGTCAGACGAGCGACATACTTGTCATCAGAGGACCACTTGAAGGCGGGCCACTGCTGCTTTGGCGGGGGCTTGCCCTCCTCGGGCTGGGGGAGTTCGAGGTTGGCGAAAGATCGGAGAGGGGTGCCGGTGGCAATGTCCCAGATGACATAGTTCTTGCCATCGTCGTCGATGGAGAGGGCGGGGTGGCCCTCCTCAGGGATCGAAATTGGCCTGTTGGACCAAGTGACGAGGTACTTCTCGCTGGGGGAGAAAGCGACGAGGTTGACAAAGTTGTGAGCGAAACGGGCCTGTCGCGACCACGAGGAACCACCCCAAAGCTGGACACCCTGAGCGTGGACGGAAGTCAGGTAGGTACCCATGGGAGACCACTGGACAAAGGTCTCGGTCCAGTGCTGGCGCTCGATGACGTTCTCGGGCTGATCCTTTTCGTTGTTCCAGTAGATGCCAACATTTTCTCCGCGGAACATGACAAACTGGTCGCGGCCACGGCCTGAGGGGTCCTTGAGCCACCATCGGAGGTGCTCCTTCTCGACGAACTCGTCAATGTGAGGGGCTTGGTACTTCTCATCAACTCGGCCTTCTCGTCCAAATCGCTCGATGTCGGTGAACTTGTTGACGCGGAGGATGTGCTTCTTGTCGAGGGGGACTTGGTCCAGCTGGCGGGTGGCGGCAGCGGCTTCGGCGGGTGAGGAATATTCCACAAAAGCGAAACTTGAAAGCAGGCGTCAGTTACACTCGGCTTCGGCCGCGGCATGTACTCGAATGCGTCTTACCGGAGAGACTTTCCGTTGTCGCCCATGGGCATGTAGATCAAGTCCTCCCGAGTCTTTCCAACAGTGTTGAGCTTCTTGAGCAAGAACTTGACCAGCTTAGGCTTCTGATCCTCCGTGACCTCGGGCAGGCCGTCGATGACAACGAAGCTGTCGTAGCCCTGCTCCAGCTGAACTTCGAAGCGCTCTCGCAGATCGGAAATATCAATGTCATCCTCGTTGAACTCGTCGTCGTCGAGGTCGGCCTCGCGGAGGTGGTCGAATGAGGGCGCCATGATGGGCGATTTGGTGATTGTGGAGGGGTGCAGAAAAATTGCCCCGCTCTCTCTTCAAACGAACAATACGGGTTTTTTTTTGGTAGGGTTTCCGGAAAATCGCAGCGTGGTGACGACTCCGGGGCGCGTGCGAATTTTCAGTCTATTGCGACACGCGGGGGTTGACCGAGGGAGGCGTGCTCGGGGGCGTGCGGAGGCTCGAGTTGTTGCGGTGGCCGACCTGGTGCAGCACAAATTTGGTGTTCTACACTTTCCACAAAGTGTGCGCGACGGAGAAGCGATCTTCCTCTGCCGACGGTTGCTCGACCGCGGGGCAAGTCACGTGCCGCCAGCGACGCCGACTGGCGGCCTAGTGGGGGTGGGATTACTTTTGCTGGTGCTTAGCTGGGAGCTTTCTCAAGAGGCTACACCGCGCCCCCCAAGGCTGAAGCATTTCGACGACAATCCCCTTCTTTTGTGACAGGTTTCGTCGTGTGAAGTTGCTAGATTGCCCGTCATGGTATGTACACTCTAAAGTTTTCAGCAATCTTTTTTTTCCTTGCCTTGCTTTGTTGTCGTGGAAATATCCCAAGTAGCTAACAAGTTCGGTCCGCTTCCACCCCGCCAGTCTTTCCAACCAACCCAGATTTTCGAAGAGGGCACCACCGAGGAGAAGGGCGAGAATGCCCGTCTCGCCGCCTTCGTCGGTGCCATCGCCGTTGGTGACCTGGTCAAGAGCACCCTAGGTCCCAAGGGAATGGACAAGATTCTCCAGTCGGCGTATGTGTTGCTGCTCTCAACAGCCACCCCCCCACCCCCTATAACTTTTTCCCCCTGACCATGGCTTAGCTCAACGGCCGAAATCATGGTGACAAACGACGGTGCCACCATCCTCAAGTCGATCGCCCTCGATAACGCCGCCGCCAAGGTCCTCGTCAACATTTCCAAGGTTCAGGATGACGAAGTCGGTGACGGCACCACCTCCGTGACCGTCCTCGCCGCTGAGCTCCTCCGAGAGGCCGAGAAGCTGGTTGACAAGAAGATCCACCCCCAGACCATCATCGAGGGTTACAGAATAGCTAGCCAGGCTTCTCTCAAGGCCCTGGAGGAGTCGGCCGTTGACCACAGCAAGAACCCCGAGGCCTTCCGAAAAGACCTGCTTGCCATTGCCCGAACGACCCTCAGCTCAAAGGTCCTGGCCCAGGACCGAGACCAGTTCGCCGAGCTCGCTGTCGATGCCGTGCTACGATTGAGATCCTCCGATCTCTCCCACATCCAGATTATCAAGAAGGCCGGTGGTAAGCTGAGCGACTCGTACCTCGACGAAGGATTCATCCTGGACAAGAAGATCGGTGTCAACCAGCCCAAGCGTCTGGAGAATGCAAAGATTCTGGTGGCCAACACTTCCATGGACACAGACAAGGTCAAGATCTTCGGAGCCCGAGTCAAGGTCACATCGACAAGCAAGCTTGCCGACCTCGAGAAGGCCGAAAAGGAGAAGATGAAGGCCAAGGTGGAGAAGATCAAGGCCCACGGCATCAACTGCTTCATCAACCGTCAGCTCATCTACAACTGGCCCGAGCAACTGTTCACCGATGCTGGCATCATGTCGATTGAGCACGCCGACTTTGACGGTATTGAGCGCCTAGCTCTAGTGACTGGCGGAGAGATTGCCTCGACCTTCGACCACCCCGACCAGATCAAGTTGGGTCACTGCGACTTGATTGAGGAGGTTATCATTGGTGAGGACACACTTATCAAGTTCTCGGGTGTCTCTGGAGGAGAGGCCTGCACCGTTGTGCTCCGAGGTGCCACAGAACAGCTCCTTGATGAGGCCGAGCGAAGCTTGCACGATGCCCTTGCCGTTCTGTCGCAGACGGTCAAGGAGCCCAGGACCACCCTTGGCGGTGGCTGCGCCGAGATGCTCATGGCCAAGGCCGTTGAGGCGGCCGCCACCCGTGTTGAGGGTAAGCGACAGATGGCTGTATCCAGCTTCGCCATCGCTTTGCGACAGCTGCCCACCATCCTGGCCGACAATGCCGGTCTGGATTCTGGTGAGCTCGTTTCCAGACTGCGCAAGGCTCTTTACGACGGACTTACCACATATGGTCTGGACTTGATGACTCCTGGTGGAGGCATCACCGACATGCGTGACCTTGGTGTTGTTGAGAGTTACAAGCTGAAGAAGGCCGTGGTGTCGTCTGCCAGCGAGGCAGCCGAGGTAAGATATACGCACCAATCTTGTTGCAGAAACACTTGACTAACATGACTATAGCTTCTTCTCAGAGTCGATGATATTATTCGAGCGGCGCCTCGTAGACGAGAGAGGATGTAAGGGGTTCCGGCTTGTGACGGATAGGCATGGACCATGATGATCTGTAATGATACCATAGATGCGGGGGCATGGAAAATGCAAATAAAAACAAAGGGCCATGAGGATTGGGCACTTTACGTCAATAAAACGAATCAGCGTCTTTCTGCGCCACGCCTGTGGTTTGCCAGTGTTTGCTCATGCCGTTTGTTCATAATGGGTCTGTTGGCTAGCGAACAACTCACATGTGCCGCTGCACGCAGGCTCAGTGAGTTGTGCTGCATGTTTGCTAGTAGTGCGCCTATGTTTTTATTCCTCTCGTAGCAACCTTGCGATTCTTCTCTTCTCCTACCCCGCTTGTTGATTCTTGAATTCTCATCCTTGATGCACTTCGCCATATCGTCTCCCTCGCTGACCGTTCGTGATTGAGTTCCTTATATGCCTTATGTTATTACCGTTTTCTCTCACCAGGTAGGTCTGCCTGTCCAGTCTGAGGAAAGAACCAATCCAACCCAAAAAAAAATGCAGGTTTTCTATCATTTTTGAAGTTCTAGGTCGGGGCGCCAGTGACCATTGTCACTGTTCTCAAGAATTGCAGTGTCATCAACGCGATTCTTGCCCATGGCTCCCTCGCCTCGGCGCCCCAGGGCAGTCACTCCATCGAGTACCAATCGTCGCAACAACAAGGCAGACACTCAAACAGGCCCTCGACAAAGTGCGCAACCAAGGACCAAAACTCCTCCGCATCAGGTTGCCAACCGAGTTGCCCGTCAGCCAACCACCACGTCGCCGCGAAAGGTCAAACCCACTACTTCGACATCCAACCCAGTCCCATCCACCCCGAGTACTCCAAGGCCAGTGCAAAAGGTCAGACCTGCAAAAATCTCAACGAACCCGGGCCAAAAGATTCTAGAAACACCGGTATCTGCCCGCCGCAGAGCATCGTCTCTGCCAGCCTCAAGCCGTTCGACAAATACCATCAAAGGTGCCTCACCCCGCGTCCCAATTGACATCTCGTCCGCAGAAGAGAGTAGCGACTGCGCGGTAGAAAAAGTCGTTCTCTCGTCCACCTTGAAGCGGAAATCACTCAGAGACACCTTAACCAAACCCCTTCCAGTGGTCAAGAATGTCAAAACGAAGGATTGTGCACCAGAAACCCCGACTCGGCCTCAAGCAAAGGAGAGGCCGGTATCTGCACCCAAGTCATTCCGAGAGACCACCTCCCTAGCTGCATCACGGTTCGAACTTCCTGCCATCAAAACAAAGGACCTCTCAAACTCCAAACCCAAGTTCAGCGTACCAACCCGACCGCTCGTCGCTGAGAGGGAGGATGAGTCCGACTGCTTCATCGAAAAGGTTCGGGTTTCGCCATTGAAGAGGCCTCCTCAAAACAACATGGACCATACCCCTATTAAGAAACGAAAGACTGAGGATGTCGAATTTCGATATTTCAAGGGACCAGCGATCGAAAAATCTGGTTCAGGTCGTGAGCTTGTCAAGGTTGTCAAAACAGAAGCAACACATAGATTCTTAGCTGCTACTGATGCCGACGTTGAAGATTCAGACCAAGAAATTCCGGTCGTCAAAAACGTCACACTCACACCACAAAAGAAGCGGCTTAGTCCTTTTCCAGGGCCCCAATCAGTTCGAGCGACACCTACCAAGACCCAGAAACTCGTACCTTTATCACCAAAGACAGCTGCCAGCCCATCAATCGATCTGACACAGGATCCGTCCTCTGATGAGTCGGATTTGTCCTCCAGTGATTCCGAATCTGGCCTTGCGATGCCACCATTTCCATCCATGTTGCAAGGTGTTGGGCAAGATTCTTTGCAGACCAATCAGCTCGTCACGAAGCCACAGCCCCAAGATATCAAGCCTGAGCAATCAGACACCTCGTCGGATATATATAGCGCAGCTCAACATCAGTTTTCACCCAACATGGATATAAGTGGGACTGAACAAGCAAGCCCGAGAAAGTATTCTGCACCCAATACTCATATTTTAGCCACCGGTCTGGCCAAGAATGGCTCGGAGCGTGAGAAGGCCAAGA
Source organism: Calonectria fujianensis (assembly GCA_013406965.1). Classification (NCBI taxonomy): domain Eukaryota; kingdom Fungi; phylum Ascomycota; class Sordariomycetes; order Hypocreales; family Nectriaceae; genus Calonectria; species Calonectria fujianensis. Next base: position 499,597 of record VTGC01000024.1, on the reverse strand, counting down.
GTGCTATTCCCTTGGTTCATACCTCTCCGGAGACCCCCAACGACGAAAGTGACGACGGTCGTGGCAGGCCCACATTTTCCAAAAGAGAAGAATTTGAACAAGAATATGCTTTCGCGCCGGAGTTGTGTTCTGGAAGTGATGATTCCACTCCTATCCTGAAGCAACCTGATGGTAATTCTCCTTCATTTCTCTGCTATTCAAACGCCACCAAGGGGGAATTTGAGAATCTGCACGGCCATAGATCATCGCCTCCACCCTCTTCGCAGCCTCCGAATTTGAATCGGGAACTGAATGTTCCTCTCAATGCTGTGGGCCCACATGCGGCTAGTTTTGAGGTTCAATATAAGAATGGTCGCGAAGATGTTCAGGGAAGCAACCAAATTTCCAGCTCAAGCTTATTGACAGCTCCAGAGCACACCAAATTGGCAGGTGCAGACATCCCCAGCAGACCAGTACAGTTCACCCCAACTTCCATCTTGTACAATGCCTTGACGGTGGGGCGACATTTGCGAGACAAGGGGAAACAAGGGATATTGGGCAAATTTCAACCTCTTCATCGTGAATCTGTGAAACTCAAAGGCATTCTGAAACCGTCGCCCAGACGAGTCCGATTCCAACAGGGCAGCGACATGGAGGACTCGTTTTCGCAAGCTCATAGGCTACCGATGTCGTCGATAGCTAAGAAAATGACACGAGCAGCGCGTCCAGCAATCTTCAAAAATCGCAAGAGATTGGTTGTTCTGCACTCAAAGCCAGTATGGGTCAGGTCGGTCTCTGTGCCGTACTACAAACCAACCCTGGCCAAAGTTCACAAGCCTAACGCCAAACGGGTTGTGCGCCCACAAGCCACGGGCGTGGGTTGGCTTCACAGGAGTAAGTGCTCTTTAAAATTACCCGAAAAGTTACACTCACATGCCACGATAGGAAAAGATTCGGAACTGTTAAATATTAAGCCATAGCATGGCTTACCAGATGGTGACACAGATGACGATACGAGCGAACCAGAGACACCAACAAAGCCAAAGATAAAGACCGAGGGGCCGCAGTCGCCCGATCAACTTTGCAATGCAACCACCAAGATTCCGGATGGGCTGTTGCTGAAGCGAGAGCGAGGAGACCGAGAGGCTAGCCGAACGCCAGCTAAAAACAATATGGTGTTGAAGCAACAAGGTTCCACGCCACCAACCGCTGGGCAGGGCATGTCAGGGCATACAAGGAGGTTTGTGAAGGGCTTGGCAGCCGGTAAATCATCCAGCCAGAGAGCCCAGGGCAACAAGAAAAAAGAACAGGGACCCAGGCAACGTGCAATGGGGAATCCAGATTCACCTCGACGAGAGCAGCAAGAGTATCACGGCATCGATCTAGAGCGCCCATCTGACAACTTTTGGGGCGCACTGCGTTCGAAAGTGTCAAAGTCGCCAGAATCCACATTCCCACTATTTACAAGGAAGAAGAAAGGACTAGCCATGGCGGCCGACAGGAAGGCAGGAAGCAGGACGCGTCGTGACTGAATATGTGATGGCATGGCGCTACAAGGAGAGCTGGTTATGCGAGCTCAAAGATGGTGAAGGAGAGCGTGTATTGCGGTCAAGGCTGATGAGAGACTCTAATTCCCGTGAATGAACTAGGAACTGGCATCAACCCGGGGGAAGATCGGAAGCATTGTTGTTGTTAATGTTGATTTAAAGGAGGCACGTGTGGCCTATTTTTGGCCCGAGGCATGTGGGGAAGGTTCAGAGACGGGATGATGGGAATGTCAGACACAAATTTCACCAAAAGCCGAGAGGGCTGCCTGGTGCAGTATGTATCCCAAAGGAGGTAACTGGGGGGAAAAGGAGGCAATCCATCATTCATTTTCATAAACCATGACAAAACCACTCGCCCACCGCTCCAAACCGACTCTGGAGAAGTCGAGTCCTGAGGATGTGATTCGTTGTGGGGGTTTATTAGCCGCGCATATGCGGCCGAGATTACGAGAGGCAGGGGTGCCGACGTGCTGGGCGCGCCGGGGCTTGGCTCTCGGCACTGTGCGCCTCTCCGAAAGATCAGCGGGCGGCACAGTACCCTCGCAAAAACTCACTGTCCTGCCGGGCCCATGACTCCCCTGCGCATGGCTTGACACGATAAGGCCATGCCACCATCGGATGGCGGACCAATTTTGTGCGTCCAAGTCACTCGTCCGCGTCAGCACAGCGGACATGTACTTGGCCCATGCATTACTCGGCACGCTTGTCCATCCGTTGTGGGAGGGCATTGCTCTTTTAGGTTAAGCTGTCGCCCCTCCCGAACTGTCTGACCTGGTCTGGCCAGGACTCTCCTGTTCGCCTGGCGCTCGACACCGTCAGGTACAGCGAGGTACATGACTAGCCTGCGCCGTGGCTGCTGTCCAGGCGGTACCTGCCGAACCAAGCCTCGTACCTTGCCGGCCTCCAATTCCGCAGCGATTGGCTGTGCCTGCCAGTGCCTGCCAAGTGCCTGTCTACCGACCTTTCCAACCGTGGCCAAGTCAGGTCAGGAGGGAGAGGAAGGTTCTTCTTGCCCGTTGTGCATTGGCACCTGGGCTGGCACACATGGCACACATGGCACACACACAACTGGCATAACCGGCGCCGCAGGGCAGGTGCATTGGCCGGTCCAGTTGGCGGTTTTGGTTTGTTGGCGGCGCCGCCTTCCTCCTTGCGATCGTCGTCATTCATATTCTCCTTCCCTGTTTTCTCACCCCCCAATCCGTCGGCTTTTTCTCTCTGCATTTATTTTACTCTAAACCCAACACTCTCGTTATTACTGAACACGGATCCCAATCGCCCTCGCTTATACTCTCCTTGGGATCTGATCCTTACGGATATTCACTCGCTTCTTTCCGCCCCCCCAGATTCACATCACGCCAACCCTCTTATTAGCCCACAAATTGCTCGTCCCTCTGCATTTGGTCGTATCGAACGTCAGCACCAGCAGGAACCGCATCGTTGACCGATCCGTCCCTTCCGCGGCTTACCTTGTTCCTTGGTCCGTCTCGTCTGCGACATTGCCTGCGCATTACTTCCATCTGAACTCTACTCTCGCTATAATTCGCTGCTTCATTTCGCTTCAATAACATTCCTATTACGGAACTGGTCCCCTCCCTGACCAATTCTGGGCCCGAGTCACTACCCTGGCCATCTTTGAAACCACTCCTTCTCCAGGCCCAAGATCCAGCCCAGCAACAGCCAAAGACCCTGCACATCCTGCTGGCGTCCCACCGATCAAATCACGGCGCCACCGCTCGCTCGGGACTCAACCTCGACTTACACCAGCGAGGCTTGACGTTGACCGTTGACCCACGACATCACAATCTCCTCGATCCAACTCTGCCAACCTCTGCACCACCAAGCCGCAATTCGATATTGTTTGCCCGCCCTACCATGCGACAATGATTCGCACACGCGAGCTCAACATCGCTATTCCCAGCCCCGAATCTCCCCCCGGGATGACGGCCTCCAAAAGCTCAAAGTCGTCGTCTTTCCAGTCCTTCAGCAGCGACGATGGCAGCGTTCTGGCCGACGTGGGCCACTTTGAGGACATTGGCCTCGACGACGACAACGACACCGTGACTCTCAAGAGCCCCTCCGACATCAGCATTCGCCCGCTCCCTGTGAAAACACCATCTGGCGGTCGGACTCTCGCCGCTGGTCGAACCGCCTCCAAAGCTCGCCCACCGTATCCCCCCATTCAGACCAATGTTTTTGCCAACCCGCGCTCGACCAACCTCAGCACCCTCACCGAACCCCCCTCGAGCAACCGCAAGCGCTTAACCAGTCCCTCTTCGGCCTCTCTCCCCTTTCCACGCCGCCAACGAAGTCCCAGCCAACGAAGTCCCAGCCCCAGCTTCTCGCTCAATCCGAAAGATCCGAACTTCCCTCCCAAGCCCCGTCGCGGCAGCTGGCAGTCGGCTCCTCGTGAACGCAAGTCCTTCAACGACCTCGAGCAGGAATGCGATGATGACGATGGCGACGACATCCCCGAAGGCCTCTTCCTCGACAACGTCCCCATCTCTCCCCGACCTCCGCAAGAGCGTTCCCCCAGCAGGAGCCATTCCATCTCGCCCTCTCCCGATCGAGCTCCCAAGGAGCGCGTCCGAAGCGTCGGCAATGGAACGCCACCTGTGGCCCAGGCTCAGGGCTCCCTCCGATCTCCCTCGTGGAAAACAGACGGTATCCCGCGCAGCCCAGTGAAGCCGCGTGCGCACAGCTGGAACGCCGCCCTGGCGGACCTCAGCGCCGAAGCCAAGGCTCTCACAGAAAAGCTGGAGGAGCACGCTGACGAAATGGAGGAGCAGCAGGCAAAGCGGGCCAACGGAGCCCGCCCCAACACCTGGAACCCCGGCAGGAGATCACTGGACAATTCTTACGACAAAAGGGAGAGAATCAAGTCGACACCTGAGCTTCCGCCCCTCCGGAAAACCAACATCATGATTGACCCCCTTCCCGTCTCCAAGGAAAAGGAAGCCGTCTTGAGCCGCACTAGACCGTCGTGGTTGCCACCCAAGGACCCAGCTGAGGAAAAGAGGCACCTGAAGGAATACCAGAAAATGATGGCCGCCAGCGCCAAGGCTGAAGAGCGCCGGGAGGCTGCCCGCAAAGCCAAGATTGAGGGCCGAGATGTTAAGGCTGACAATCTGATGTACATCTGGGAAAAGGATGTGATCCCCCGCTGGACCGAGGCTGTCAGGGAGCGCAGGACCAGAGAGTTGTGGTGGAAAGGCGTCGCTCCTCGGAGCAGGGGAGTCGTGTGGTCGCGGGCCATCGGCAACGAGCTCGGCCTCACAGAGACCTCATTCGAGGCAGCGCTCGCGAGAGCAAAGGAGATCGAGGCCAGAGTAAAGGACGACAAGGGTGATGCGGATGACGTCAGGAAAGCAAAGTGGTTCCAAGAGATTCGCAGAGACGCAGCTGAACGAACCTGGAAAGATCTGCGCATCTTCGAGATCGGCGGACCCCTCCACGATAGCTTGGTCGACGTGCTGAGCGCGTATGCCATGTACCGGAGCGACATTGGCTACGTCTCGGGTTGCAACGTAAGTACATGAGACAACAAAACCCCCGAGTGAACCCGTAACACTAACCCTGTTTGCCAGACGATCGCTGCACTCCTGCTACTGAATCTGCCAAACGCGGCAGCGGCATTTGTGTCACTGTCCAACATCCTCAATCGACCCCTGCCGCTGTCCTTTTACGCCTCAGATCCGGGTGCCCAGTCATCCGCCTGCAACCTCGTGCTGCAAACCTTGTCGCTAAAGTCGGCCCCCCTCCGCGACCACCTCACCAAGCATGTCGATGCTGCAAGGCTAGAAGGCTTCCTCGGCGAACTCTTTACCAGCATCTTTACCGAGCACCTGGCTGTCGACGAGGCCGCAAGGTTATGGGATGTATATGTATTTGAAGGCGACGCGTTGCTGGTCAGGGCTGCCGTTGCATTTTTACTAAGCAGAGAAATGACGCTGCTCGGAGCAAAGACAACCGAGGAGATCAAGGCCATCCTATCGGAGCGCAACGCCAATGTGCCGTCCGCGAGACCCGCTGGAGAAGTCGGGGCAGAAGATCGATTCATGATCTCGGTTCGCGAGGCTGGAAAAGCCTAGACACGACATTCCTTAGGCCGGTGCCAACTGATTTATGGAGGAGTTACATAAGAGACTTGGCATTAAGTCCCTGATTACATTTTGGGGAGGGCGCTGTGTATATTTTGGTATAGATGGGGACATAGTCACCCAGTTTTTTCGGCGTTTGATATATGGGACATATCTTGGAAATGTTTAAACGAGTGGTAGGATTTTTGCATGGAAAGAGAAACAGCGAGGGTAGAAGACGTGGTGGATTTAACTTCTTAATCGTCAATGGCATCTAGAATATGGATGGACGACCTTTTGGATCGGAACAAAATAAAAATTAATTAAATTTTTATGGTTAAGGCATAACGCTGCGCAACTGACTGTGAACGGTATTGGGGGTGAAATGACAAGAAAATTGCGTTGGTATTCGGAAATGGGGTCAAATGCCTGGTTTCGGCCAACTGAGCTTGGACACATGCAAAGGAAACAAGCTGGGGTTAAACAAAGGCTAACCTGCACCATGGGTAAATTGAACAGGATGCAATTTTAGAACTGGATGCCTCTCATGAAGCAGGACGCGGACCTAGTCCGTGTTGTAGGGTAGTTCTCTCATGGGGGTGAAACACCGGACAAGTGTCTCAGCCTTGTGGCATGGTTGATGGTGACCTTGTTAGCAACGGTCGAGCATCGGTGTAGGGCAGGAATGTAATTGCTTCTTTTTTAACCCACGGACCCAAAGAATCCGACTCCCCCGCATCCCGCATACCACACACCACACGCCTCAAATCGTTTGAGGGCTGCATGATGTTTCGACAGGTAACTTGAAACGAGCCCATCCCATCCATCCCAGGGGCAGCCGGTGAGGCGCATCACGTGAGGGCACATTTTGGAGGAAGAACCGTACCCCACCACGGCGAAGCAGACAAAAACATCCAAACACCACACCCGCCCCGTCTCATCCATAGCTGCCATCCATCCTCTCTCCACCCACCTAGCCCGGGCCGCCGCCGTACTTCCGCGCCGGCCGCCCGTTGAAACGTGGAGAAGGCCGGAGCCGGGTCACGGAGGACGTTCTCGGCGGTGCGCGGCCCAAGATGCCGTCCGGATACAAACATGGCGATACGCCTAAAAAGGCCATGGTTCGGGGCACCATCTCGTACCTTGAGTCCCAGGGCTTACCCGTCAACAAGTCGGCCATCTTCCGCCACTTTGACCTCTCGCGCTCCCAGGGCTACGCTGCCCTCAACGTGCCCGCGTCCAAGCGCAACGACCCCGAGTGGGAGGAGACGCGCGGGAGACCCAGCAAGATCTCAGATGACGACCAGAAGAAGATGGAGGGCATCCTGTGGGATGAAAACTACGACAACACCAATCTGAACTGGAGCGGGCTGGCCAAGGAGGCGGGCATCCAGATGGAGTGCAACCCCCGCACGCTGCACCGTACCATGGGCACGCTCAGCTACCGCCGCTGCCTCGCTTGCGCTCGCTCGTGGGTGCATAAGAAAGCGCGCGAGAAGCGCGCCGAGTACGCTCGCAAGATGCTCGAGGCCTACCCGCAGCCTCAGGACTGGCGCTTCGTGCGTTTCAGCGGCGAGCTCCACTTTGGCTTCGGACTCGATGGCAAGATGCGCCTGCTTCCCCGGGCCGGTGAGAAGCTGTGCCCTGCGTGCAACGAGCAGGACGACGATAGCTGGCCGCGAGATGTGAAGAAGGCACACGCCTGGGCTGCCATGGGCTACAACTTCAAGAGCGAGCTTGTCTTCTACGATGAGTCGACCAGCCCCAACTCGACTGGAGTCATGGCCATGCCCGAGTACCGCGACAAGGTGCTGGTGAAGGCTGTCAAGCCCTGGCTGACAACGCTGAGCCCGCAAGCCTTTATTCTCGAGGAGGATGCCGACTCGTTTGCCCATGGATCAGCGAGCAAGGTCAACATGGTGCAGCAGTGGAAGGAGGACCACGGCCTGCGGTGCTACTTTAACTGCGGCGAGAGCCCGGACCTGAGCCCGCTCGACTCGCTCTGGCCGGCGCGGAAGCAGTGGACAACGCAGCCGCCCAAGGATTGGGAGGACGAGACGCTGCGCGACATGGTGCGCGATGCCTGGACCAGCCTGGACCAGGAGCGCGTGAATATGTGGATCGACTTCATGCCCCAGAGGTTGAGACAGGTTATCGAGACGGAGGGGAGGTTTGTTCCGTGGTGATTGAGTGATGTGATGACTTTATCGTGTAGTTTGGGCCGGTATAGGCGTTTGCAGGTAAGGCCGAGAGGCTTTTGGTGTTGAATGCTGGCTTGTCTGGGAGATTGGTTGCTCTCATCAGAAGTATATATGCATAAAATGTGGACGTTCTGGGTATTGGGTGCTATTTGGTAGGAAATAAAAGCTTGATGATTTAAGCGACGTGTGTGTTATTTTGCAAATGTAAACTTGGAGTAGTGGTTTTTGTTTCTTGCTCACCACTATCACGCCCTCACAATCTCCCAAATCCAATGCACCTGCACCTTTGATTGCCAGCTGCTAACACTTGATCCTAAGACTGCACGATATCTCACTTAGGGCTCAGCGGCATGATGCATCCTGAATTTCATCCGCTCAATTTTAACAGCTCCTTTGCCATTTTTCTTGTCACTGTTGCTTCTGCTGTTTTGCTCCTTGGCCCTGACTATGCGAACTCATCGCTCTTCCAATCCCAACAAACGTCGGGCGCCCTTGAAAGAACCCAAGTTTAAGCATCGCCCCGTCTCTGACATTGAGAAACCTGGCTTGGAGACGGAATCAAGGCAGCGTGAACTGTCTACCTCCTTGATCAACAGTGTTCTTTCCTTTGACATTGCTTCTCTGGAAAAGGGACAACGGAGCCAAACTTTGAAATCAGCAACAATGCCCCAAGATCCAAGCAACACGAAGACAGATGAAACACCCCCAAATTACCACGATCGACAATCCTTTGCTTCCACCCTCAATAGCCTAAGCCGTGGTGCTTCTACAGCTCCTTCCCAGGGGAAACGCCGTGAATCTTGGAACAACAGTGGCGCGGTGAAGCCCAAGAAGAGCAAACACAGCAGGAAGCATGAAAAGAGAAAATGGCGTCGGGATCCAATACCAGCAACCATCACACCTCCAACATCGAGTCCAGACCCAGTTCCAAAGGACATTTCACCACTTTCCAGACCTCCTTTGCCTCCGATTGACCAGGTTTGTTCTCCTCTCTAGCTCTTTGACACCCAGTTGACCAAACTCAGTGGGACCAAGCCCGCCCTCAGTTACGACGGGGAGATCTTCAGACCTCGACTAGACTCAAACCGCTTTCAAGCCATCAATCTCGGTATCCCGAAGTCTCACCCTCGGAACAGGTGTACATCTTCCGAATCTGCCTGTTGCTGAAGAAGCAATACCTCAACCAGCCACTATCCGAGAGTTACACCGAGCACGCATTCTGGACCGAGGTCTATCGCTTGCTCGACTGTGACTCTCACCCGCTGCTTCAAGGCAAGTTCCCCATGGTGCAAACTTTGAAACAGAATGTTAGTTTTTGGTGCGAAGAGCGTCGCAATCTCTTGGCAAGGGGCGAACTGTCTCCTGTCGGTGCCGCTCGTCACGAACTCGAGGTGGTCATTGACGAGTGGAACGAGGTTTGGGCCAAGCGATACAGCAAGATTTACAAGGCGGCATTCGTCATCGAAGCCTGGCCAACAGTTCAGGATCATGTTGAGTCACTTGTCCGAACGACTGTCTACGACTTGATTGACCGGGCCTTGGAAGAATACAAGACTCCAAACCCATCGCATTTGAACAAGGGGGGTGATGGTAGCAGTGAGGAGTGTCACAAAAACGTTGAGTACTTGCGACAATTGGTCAAGACCCAGCGGCCCGACCGTTTACAGATTATCGAATCCGAAGGCAACAAGTTGTCACTTGTTCTTGACCTTGAGCCCGGCCTTGGCGAGGTGATTGGAAAGTACATGCGGGATACAATTGGCGGTGCAAGTGAGCAATGCGAGAGAGGCTTTACGTTAGCTCAGAGACATGCGGCCAACAGCGATGCAAGAATGACTGCGATGCCCTCCATCGGGTCTCATGCATTAGACGCTTCATCTCGCGTAAGCAGATGGCGACAAGACCATTGGCAGAAGCAAAGCAAGCCACTTGGTGAGGATATAAGAGGCAGCGCTGTCCAATGTGACAGTGTCAGCAGCCCTCTTGGCAAGAAAAGAACAGGGCGCCATGACGACGACGACGACGACGACGACGACGACGGCGAACTCGACGGAGCTGGTGCTGACCCCAAGCGACAGAGATCCGGAGAGCGAGCTGACAGCGTAGGTTCAACCACAAGCACTTGGTCTTTTCCCTCTATTGAGGAGCTTGACATTCGGCGCATTCTCGCCTCACCCGAGAAGGTTCGAACCAAAATGTCACTGCCGACCAGAAAAGAGAAGCGAGATGAGCAGACTGCGGGTCAAGACACGAGACCAACACAAGAGGAACAGGCTGAGCCCGCTCGCAACGACCAAAGATCATCGTTTCCTGCGGGTACAAACGGGCTCGCCATCACCCAGCCAGGTGCATCAAGCCTGGAAACAAGGGACTTTGGGCCAGGAGGCCACCGGGCCGGGCAAGGCAGGGCTGTCAGGACTGGAGAATACGGGTCAAGTTCTGCGGGATGGGGCGGATATCAGCCCATCACATCCCATTCTCGTAGGTTCAGTGAGGCCAATGATTGTGATGGCAATGGTCAGAGCAATGACACAGAAGCGAGCAAGCCTCGGTGGTTTCGAGAGAACACGCCTGAGTTCCGCGCAATGCCATTAGCAGAGCGTCTCGATATGCTGCACCGTGCTATCAAAGAATGCGGGTTTCCACCACAGGAATAACTCGGCAGTATGTTTCTTTTTGTGTTATATTTACATCGGTGTCTCTGAGAGGCATGTCTCTGGCCTAACTCGTCTAGCCCGACCCAATTTGGAGACATTGGAGACATCACGTGCTGTTCTTTGATTTCGATTGACAAAAAGGCTGGAATGCGAGGGCACAGTCTAGAACACAGCAAAGATGGAAAAACACGATTTACGTCTTGCAATTTTTTGCTTTCGAAATATTTTCGTTGCCCCAACAAAAGCTTCTTGTTTCCGGGAATGACGGACGGCGAGCTGAGGATCCTTGCTGAAAAGGGCACTGCACGGAAATTACGGACGGTTTGGAATCATGTCAGGCAGAGCAGGAATTAAAAAAAAAATTGGCAAAGAGAATTAATTACACCGCAAATACTAAAATAGGAATACACGATTCCTTGATGTTGTTGAGAGTGTCGAACCACCATGACCTGACTCGGACAGCGGCTCTGCGAACAAACTGGCAGTCCCCAGGCCAGTGCGAGGCCAGTGCCAGGATCGGCAGAAGATGGGAAGGCGGGGTGGATCTTGGGTCGTGGCAGGGGATGGAGCTGGAGCTAGAGCTGGAGCTGGGGACACGTGGGGCTTGGGTTTGGAGGGAGCTGGACGCTGCTCTATCCGAGACTGCGATGGTGATAGGAGAACTAGATGTGAAAGTGTGAAGTGTCAAGCGAAGTGTGAGACACCAAACCGGCGTCGCCAGTTCCCGCGAACAAGCCGGTGTTGCAGGCGTGGAACCAATCAGTGCATGGCGATTTTTCGGCTTGATAACGAGCATGCTCCCGGATAAGATATCGCTAGCTTCCCATGTGGTTTTTTTTGGGGGAGGTCCACTCCGGAGGCGGGCACCTGGCATACCGTGCGGTGGGCAGCGAGTTGGCACGATTGTGCGACAGCCAGAGCGCGCTGGAAACAACAGTGTTCCCAGCAGCCAGCACTGTACGCCAGGGGCAACGGTTCCCCACTGGCAACCTCTCCCATCTTCGCACAGAACCCTTGCAGGCAGCGCCAAGGGCAGGGTCCCGCTCAACAAAATTCCCAACAGAAAAAAAAATATCGGAAGAACTGCAGGCGAATCTCCAGACCCTGGCGGGAGGTGCCCGATCTGGGACGGTACGTACCCGGGGCTAGACATGGCCCCTCCCCCTCTGGCGGCACCCCCCCCCACCTTGTCTCCCAACTTACATTGTGTGTCAATAATGGCAGAGGGCTACGTCAAAGCCAGAGAGAGGATGGAATCACTACACCCTCAATAGGAGAGTCCCAGGAACCCAAGACGGGGAAGAAAATAGACACCTCGGCATTGCCCTAGATTTGACATGTGGTGCCATTGTGACCCCTCCCTTTGCCCCGAACCTTTTAACCTACCCGCCTCAAACTCTGGCGTCAATGGCCAATGTGTGCGTCAACTGGGTGCAAGAGAGGCAGCCAGCCAGCCATTGGCGGCGTCTAAATCCCACAGCAAGGCAACGGATGGAGGGCGCATGACGGCAGAGATGCAACCGTGAGCGTACTGCAGTCAGGCCCGTTTCGGGATGGGGCGGATTTTTCAAATCCTCGGTTCGTTGTTCGGGGTGTGTTTTTTTTTTATCGTTGTGCCAAACCACACACATGTGCTTCTTGATTACTCTCCCACCACCACCACCCAGAGGCGGCGGATGCGGTAGTGATGAACCGCGAAATCTTATCCATCAACATGTGCGCTACGCTGCAGAAGCACTATCGAGACCATGGCAATCGCCAGCAAGCCGTCGTCCACCTACTGCGCGCCACGGTGGCCCAGGAAAATCATGACTAGCTTTGGCATCCCACCGCGGGGGCTGTTTTTCACTCCGTATCTTTCCCACATCACCCACAGCCATGGGCCAATGGCTTCAAGGGCAATTGTCTCGTCGTGGTCAGGCAAGATGTCCCTCGCTTCCCCCCTCATCCTGTTTGTGGTGCCATGGCTTGGTTTCCGGGGCTGGCTGAACATGGGATGTGATGGGCTTGGGCCTCGCTCCCACACACGGGCCCCATTCTCCGATTTGCCCCGTCGGCCGGTTCAACAACGCGATTCACATGTCGATGATCTCCAGCCCTAGACCGGCAACACTGCTGGAAACCGGCTAGCACAAGCAAGCCAGGCCAACTGGAATCGCCGACCAGAGACATGCGTGTGCCGGCCGCCTTTAGGGCACGTCGTCAAAGGGGCTGGGATTGGGCCAATCTGGTGCACGCCGCAAGCCTTCCCGTCCCTCCGCCCGCACGCCGCTCATGGAGGGACATCTGCACTGCACACTGCAAACGCCGCAGGTTGTGGCCCCCCATGAGCGGTGAGGGAGGGGTACGTTATTTTTCTTTTTGGCGAAAATTATGGAATGATTCGAAAACCACAAGAGGAAAAAAAACGAATTGGGCATGAAACAGGGTCTTTACCGCTGGGTGCCGTTGCCTGCGTGTCGATCCCAACGACGCTCCATTCCGGGTGTCACAGGTAGTGCAGGATCGGTAGAGCATGGTACATTCGTATGTGCCACCGGTGTGTTGGCGCCACGACGGGGAACTCCTCAAACAAAATCCTGGAGTATCATGCGATTTACGACAATGGCTGCTGTATTGCAGCGTAGGCTTGCAGGCAAACTACACGAGTCGGTATGGGAACCGAGACCGAATTGGACCGACCTAGCACCTTGAACCTTGATACGTAGTGAGTACAGTATACTAAGCGGCCAACCAAACTGTTATCAAGGATTCCATCAGGGATTCCGTGCCTGCTTGCTGCTTCTCTTTTCGTCCCGCGAAACACCCTGGTCTCCCCTGTCAAATAACAGCATGTAGCCGGGAGGGCATAACCGGTCCAAGTTTGTCCTGTTTCGTATCAGAAAGGGACAGGTAAGGCACCAAAAAAAAAAAAGTCGATCCATTGCCACCCTCCCAGCGGCTAACAAGGAGGGGCAAAAAAAAAAGAGGCCCGTTAGCGTCGTCCGGGATCACTATTTTTTTTTTTCTCCTAGCCTTTTGGTTGATGGAGAAAGAAGGCTGGCCTGTTTTGGGGTCTGGGTCGAGCATTTTGGTAACCCGGCTGGGCCATCTTCCATTCGAGCGGTGCAAGCCCCCCCTGGGAGTTTTTTTGCTCGCACCCCTTGTTGGCTGCCGCCACTGTAGCAGAGAGTTTAAAAAAAAAGTTGACCTCAATACATACAGCTAAAAAAGAGGTCAGCGGCCAACGTGTGTGGTACTCACCCAATTCGAGGCCGCTCAGTAATCGGTCGCCCATTGGTGGCCATTCGGGGTTTCCATCAGCTGCATCGCCCTGCTGCTGGTCTAGGCAGCGTCTCGGTCGTGTCAGAGAGATACTTGGTCGCAACTGTGTGCGTGCTGCTGTGCGTGTGCCTCGCTCGTCCCGTCCCACACGCTTTTCGTGCTTCTCCTTCGCTCGCCCTCCTCGATTCACACACTCCCTGGCCCTGCCACTGACCCCCCGTGGCTGCTTGGCTCCACGACACCCCCAACAAAACATTGCCGAGAGAATTCGCATAATAGCTCCCGCTCTCCACTCGAAACTATTTCCCATCCCGCCTCCCCTCCTTCTGCAGCACTTCTTCCTCCCTCCCTCATCCCTTCCCTCCAGAGGACCAATTGACTTGTCGTTGCTGGTCATCACTTTTCTCCCCTTCACAATGGCCTCCGTCTCGACCTCGGCCGAGCCCCGGCAGCAGCCTGCCCAGCGCCGGACCGCTGCCTCGGCTGCTGCCACCGACTCCGAGTCCTCGGCCGCCGTCTCGCCCTCGGACTCTCCTCGTCACTCGGCCTCCAACACGTCGCTCTCGTCGCTGGCCTCGGACGCCCCCGCCAAGCCCAGCAACACGTACGGCCGTCTCTTCGACACGTACGGCAACGAGTTCACTCCCCCCGACTTCACCATCAAGGAGATCTACGATGCCATCCCCAAGCACTGCTTCAAGCGCTCCGCCCTCCGCGGCTACGGATACGTGCTTCGCGACCTGGTTCTGCTCGCCACCACCTTCACCGTCTGGCACAACTATGTCACCCCCGAGTACATCCCCTCCACCCCCGCCCGCGCCGGCCTGTGGGCCCTCTACACCGTGCTCCAGGGTCTCTTCGGCACCGGCATCTGGGTCCTGGCCCACGAGTGCGGCCACGGCGCCTTCTCTGAGTCCACCCTCGTCAACGACATCACCGGCTGGATCCTCCACTCCAGCCTGCTCGTCCCCTACTTCAGCTGGCAAATCTCTCACCGCAAGCACCACAAGGCCACTGGCAACATGGAGCGTGACATGGTCTTCGTGCCCCGCACTCGCGAGGCCCAGGCCAACCGCGTCGGAAAGTTCGTCCACGAGATGTCTGAGCTGACCGAGGAGACCCCCCTCTTCACCCTCGCCATGCTCATCGGCCAGCAGCTCATCGGCTGGCCCAACTACCTCATGACCAACGTCACCGGCCACAACTACCACGAGCGCCAGCGCGAGGGCCGTGGCAAGGGCAAGCGAAACGGCTTCGGCGGTGGTGTCAACCACTTCGACCCCCGCAGCCCTCTGTACGAGAACCGTGACGCCAAGCTCATCGTCCTCAGCGACATTGGCATCGGCTTGGCCGCTGCCGGTCTCACCTACCTCTGCAAGCAGTACGGTTTCACTAACATGCTCGTCTGGTACTTTATCCCCTACCTCTGGGTCAACCACTGGCTCGGTATGTGTTTTCTCGTTCCGGATCGATCGATTTCGCGCTTGTACTGACTTTGAACGTCTTAGTTGCCATCACCTTCCTCCAGCACACTGACCCCACTCTCCCCCACTACACCGGTGACGAGTGGAACTTTGTCCGTGGCGCCGCCGCCACCATCGACCGCGAGATGGGCTTCATCGGCCGCCACCTCCTCCACGGCATCATCGAGACCCACGTTCTGCACCACTACGTCAGCTCCATTCCCTTCTACAACGCTGATGAGGCCACCGAGGCCATCAAGCCCGTCATGGGCAAGCACTACCGCGCCGATGTCAAGGACGGCCCCGTCGGTTTCATCCGTGCCATGTTCAACAGCGCCCGCATGTGCCAGTGGGTCGAGCCCGTGCAGGACGCCGAGGGCCCCGCCAAGGGCGTTCTGTTCTTCCGCAACCGCAACAACCTGGGCATGAAGCCTGCTGTCATGAAGCCCGAGTAATGTAATAAAGCAAACGACCAAATCTCTCTCAGTAGGTGGATGGTATTTTTATGGAGTTGTTGATGGTTGAATTGTTCCGTTCGGGTCATTGGAAAGTCGGTTTTTGGGTCCTTCAAGGGTCGACCGACGCGCAGGACGAAAGAGGCCTAGAATCAGAATGGCATGCAAACGGGATCTGGGAGGGAAAGGAAAGGAAAGAAAAGCCTTGGCGTAGAAGCCAAGCAAAAGACACGATCAGACGATTAGAGAAAGATAGACGAAATCCAGAGTTTTCGTTCGACCACACTCACTTGCGTGTGCCCTTGTGAAATATGACTTGCCCTTGGGTAAAGGGAAGAGTTGAAGTTGAAAATAGGGGGAATCGGGGGGTAGAAGTGGGCTAGCGTCATGGATTGTTTATTTGCAGGTGGTGGTTGTTGTCATGGGCTTATTAACGGAAGAAGCGGGATTAGGCGCCGCTTTTTTTCCCTTGTCCGCCGGACTTTTGGGTCCAAAAATGCGGGGAACAAGTGCCGAGCTGCGCCGCGAATGGGACCTTTTTGGACCGGGACCGCACGACTTGGCAAGCGGTAATCGATAACGAATGCCAAGGCGGGGGGGCTTTTCTTTTTTTTTATCTTTATTTTTAATCGTAAAGAGCAGGGGGGAGGCGGTTTCATTGGAACCGGTTCGCAGACGTGCATCGGGGTTTTCGGAGGGTTAAGTGCGATGCTGCATGTGTGGTGGAGTAGGCGATATGGCTGGGGAGGGGGGGGAGGCTCTAGTTATAAGAGGCTGAGTTATGTGTAGGTGGATTACGTAGATGGACTGTGTGTATCTGGGAGATTTCCAACCAGGGTGAATGCAGCGGCTCTCATCATTGGTTTATATTCCCCTTTTGCCGGCTTGCCCGAGGGTTGCGAAAAAGGACTGTAGGGTAACTCACCTCGAGTTGTGATCGGACATCTCAATTATTCCGTGGATAAGTGCCGCTTAGTAATTTCGATTGCGTAGAATGGCAAAGAGAGGTTGTTGCAGGTGAACCAATCAAGGATTTTTCTGTAGTTGGTTCTCATGAAATTTATACGTGTTGCTTTCATCTGATATTCTTGAAGTATACCAACTGACAATTCGATAATCGCTTATCACATTGACGGCTACGGCAAAAGTGAAGTGACACTCCGCTAATGCGTAGTGCAATGGTGGCCTATATCCCGTTTGACATCGCTCGTTGACCGTGCACAAATTTGAAGAACCCAATGCTCCATTCACAGGGTAGTGTTTGCAAGATTACTGTTCGTTAACATTGGGGTTTTCTATTCTAGTTTACCCAGGTGCCGCAGTGCTCTTATGCTGAACCTACCTATTCATTTATCGTTACCGACTAATAAGAACGGCCTGGGATGAACACGATAGGATGATGGATGACCTTCATGAATTTCTTTCCCCTCTTTTTTACTTCTCATTCTCTTCATTCTAATAAAACAATAACTGGGAAGAGATATTGATATGAGAAACTTGATACAGGGCGATGGCATTGTTATGCCACTCTTTTCAAACACAGTCTGTACACAGTGGGCCACAAAGGGGCTTTCAGAAGAAGCCAGATCAAACCTCGCATCCGATAATTATGCCAAACACTAATCCCGCTTACATTTTCTACAACTGCTCACGGCCCTATTAGGCCACAAACGTGTGCCGGCGCAGGCAAAACAGAAGAATGTGGCAATAAAGTGATGGCGGAATTTCTTTTGGGAGGGAACAATGGAAAATCCCATCGAGCTGGGCACAGGCAGATTTATATAATTCTCGGCTAATCTGCACGGCAACTGTGGGTTCATTCCCGGTTTCTTAGTAACGCAGTTAAGGTCACAGGGGTTTAGCAGCTGCTAGGGGTTTCTTTCTTGCAATAATGATCGTTATTCTATCTAAGCTAGCTAGCTATGTAAGGGGTTAAATGTGGTGTTGTGGGTAGGTCACGTGATAAATATCTATCCGGCCGGCTTATTACGTAATCAGGTTTTCCTTCTTAAGCCGGTGTAAATATAATCCCTTAATTTATTATTTTAATACTAGAACTTTTTCTTTTTTGTAAAAGGGATGATATTTATATAGCCTAGGCCTTATTTGTAAATAAATAAAGGGCTAGCTTTTTTATGTTTTAGTTTTTTGCTTATAGCTTATTTTAGATTTATAAATTAAAATATTAATTTATAGTCTAAAAGGTATTTTCTTTATTTTATTATAATTAATTAATTTACTTAAATAATAAGGCTTTATATTATAACCTATGACAAGATCAAGCGATTATTGTAAGAGATATTGGTTAAGGTGGCTAATTAGAAGGTAGGTCTATATTAATTATAAGACTTTAACTTGCTAAGTGCTTTATATATACTCGGCCACTATAGGTATCTAGCTAGCATATAGATTATAGACCCTATATAGGCTATATTTAGTGGTTATATATACTATTCCTTATAATTATCCCTTCTTTAGGAAGCCTAGTCCTTAGGCTAATATATTTTTTAGTAAATATTTAGTATATACTTACCTATATAGTAAGGTATAGCTAATATAGCACTATTACCTTAGTATAATATTATATTATTAGCCTATGTACTAAGGTCTATTATGCCTATCTACTAGCTATTTATTAGCTATCTATTAATATTAGTAATTATTTTACTATTTGCTTATTATTAACTTAGTAATATTTCTCTTTTCTCTTTATATATATTTATTCTTATAGTATATTCTTTTATTTTTCTATTATATACCTTTAATTTTATTTCTTTTGGCTTTATATTATTTTTTACTTTTCTTTTCTTTATATTTTATTACTTTACCTTTATTAATTATTTTATAATATTTATTTTTATTTATATAATAATAATCTTAGCTAAGTTTATTATATAAACTAATAAATATTTATTTATATCTAATAATTCTTTTATTAATATATATAAGGATAATTAATTATATTTTTATTATATTATATAAAAATATAATAATCTTTTTTTTATTTATATTTATAAATTATTAAATTCTTATTATATTATTTATAAGATTATATCTAAGAAATATAGTATTGTATATTAGGTTATTATTATGAAAATATAGGCAAGAATAATAATAATAATAAATAAATAAATAATAATATAAGACCTATATAAATATAATATTTAATTTACTTAAAATAAAGGTAAATAATATTAATTTATTTAATATAATAAGTTTATTTTCTCCTATAATACTTAGTCTTTATCTATCTTTATATACTTAAGATTTTATCCTATTATTATAAAAAAATCCTAATAATTATTCTTTTCCTATTATTCCTTAATTCCCTTTAATTTAAATATATACTAAGAAATTTCTTAGGTATAAGTTTATTTCTTAGGTTAAGGGAATTTCTTAGGAATTTCCTTAGAATAAGTTTTTTTTTTATTTTAAAGAATAAGTAAAGAATTTCCTAGAAATTCCTATAATCTTATCTTATCTTAGGAAATTATTAGCCTATATATAGGCCTTATCTTATTAGTAGACCTACTATAAATAGGTTCTTAGTAAGACCTTAAATAGGTTCTTTTTTTATAATAAATTCCCTATTAATAAGAAAATATATATTATCTTTAGTATACTTTTTATATAAGATCCTTATATTAGTAAGTACTTAAAAATAGATTTTTATTAATTAGTATATAAGACTTATATAGTATTAGATTATAAATATTTAATAGTATTCTTAATATAATAATATATTAGCTCTAGGAATTTTTAGTAAATAAGCTAATTAAAATATATTTTAATTATAGCTAAGATATTTCTTATTAGATCTTATATTATATAGATAATAAAAGATAATAATATAAATATTATATAGAGAAAAATACTTATTATATATATAAAAAGAAAAAGGCTAATATACTTATATTAGATTTAATAAATTATTTATTTAATATTTATTTACTTAATCTAAGGAATTCCTAGGATAATATAATTTAAAGAGTAAAAACTAAATAAATTATTATTTAATATAAAATCTAAAAAAAGTATATAGAATAAATAAACTAAGGCTTTAGGTAATATCTAAGGAAATATTATAAAAATAAGATATATATTAAGTATATAAGAAAAATAAAGTAAAAGGGTATATAAAAGAATAAATCTAAGTATATATATTATCTAAAAGGATTCTAAATAAAGGAAAGTACTAGTATTATATTCCATAGGATTCCTAATAGGAGTTTACTTTCCGGATTATTTCTTATAGTTAAAATAAAAGTTCTTAGTTAGGGCTATTATTTATTATAATAGTTAAAGGTCTTTATTCTATAATCTTTCTATAGGTAGGGATAAGGTTATCCTTAAATATACTAAAGCTAAGCTTCTTAAGTGCCTTTACTATATAGATAATAGTCTTCTTATAGTTATTAATGTCCTTTAATGCTAGGAGTAATAGGCCTAGGAATTCCCTAGACTGTTTATTAGACTATAATAGGGATAGATAGGTAGTATTTGCTGGGCATATGGTTAATATGCTTGGTTAATAAGGGTATTAGGATACTAAGGTCTTAGTCATTTAAAGACTAGTATTTTATAATAGTCTTAAGATGCTTGGTTAATGCTATGGTATAGTATAGTTTATTAATAGTTATAGAGTTCTTAAAGAGGTATTAAAAGCTAATAGATATTCTATTGAATAGAACTATAGGCTAGTCTAAGTAAAGGATATAAGTTGCTAAGAAATTATAAAGCTTAATAACTTATACTAGGGAAATCCTTAGTTTATTAATATTATAATAAATAATATAAAAGAATTCTATAAAGATTTATATTACTTTAGTTTTTTTAAATAATATAAATTAATTATATATTATAATTATTTAATAAAGATAAGATTATTTATTAATATTAATTATATACTAAATAATTATAGGAAAAGATATATTAATTTTAAAGTTTATATATATTATTCTTAAGTTATTACTAAGATAGGATTTCTTAGTAAGAAAATAACTTCCTAAGTTAATAGCCTAATTAGCTATAGTAGTATATTTAAGAGGGCTTTCTTAAGGAGAATTACTAAACTAAAGGCAATTAACTCCCTAGTTAATAAGATCAATAGTCTTTTAGCTATAAAGACTAATACTAACCTCTAGAATAGTAAATACATTAGAATATTAACTATATATATACTTTGCTATAGTGGTTATCCTCTTTAATTTATCTATAGACTTAAGTAAAGTAATAATAGACTTTTAGTCTTTACTTTTTTATTTAAATTCTATAATCTTTTCTAGGATTTAGGTAAAAATAAGGTAAAGTTTATTAGTACTAATATAGGTCTTTGGGTAATTTACTTTATCTAGGATATAGCTTTCTTCTATATTATTAAGAGGATCTTAGCCAAGGGTCTATTTATAACTATAAATAAAGGGAATAAAAAGAGCTATATCTTTATCTTTCTTAGGAATTTCCTTATTATTATTAATATTAAAAAGTTTATTTATACTTTTAGGGGTCTTTTTATTATTAAGACTAAAGAATTCTTTATTTTTATTAATAAATTTAAGGATAATAGTATTATTTATAAGATTATAAATATTATTAAAGGAAAAATAATAGTAAGTCTTAGTATAATAATTACTATATTTATTAATATAATTATAATCTTTTACTTTAGTATATAATTAAAAGTTCTAATAAATTCTTAAATAAGCCTAAGCTTAATAAAAAAAGTATTTAAATTAATTTATTTACCTAAGTTAATATTTATTATTATAGATTTATAGAATATAATAGTATTTATTATATTAGAGTATCTATATATACCCTTAGATCTAAAAAAAAAAAAGATAATAAAAAGATAAATTTTTAGCTAAAAAAAGAGTTTTAAAAGAAGAAAAAGAAATAAGACCTTTATTGGGTATAATATATAGTAGAGAGTTATTAATCTAAGTATAAAGATATTAGTCTTAACTTAAGGTATAATATAAAAAGATTATAAGGGATTATTTTAGGTAAATTTAGGGAATTCTTTAGGCTTTTATTATTATTTACTTAGGTATATTAATATTATAAGGATTATATAGGCTTTATCCTTAGTCCTAATACCTAGCTATTAGTACTAAAGGGATTATAGTAAATTCCCTTGGCCTAAAGTATATTATTTATCTTTTTTTTATATAGTAATATATAGTATATTAATTTATAGTTAAGATTAAGTTCTTTAGCTTATTATAAGAGTCTTTTATCTTTATATTTAATAATCTTAATATTAAAATTTATAGTAAAAATAATAATATTAATCTTTTCTAGGCTTAGAATTATAAAGAATAATAATTTAGGTTTATTAGTAAAAAAGTTATTTAGGTAATAATTATATATTTTTTTATAGGTTTTTAGTAAATAATAAATTAATATTAATCTTTTTTTTTATATTTTTAATAAATATATTATATATATTAGCTAAACCTTTAGGCTTAGTTATAATTTAGATCTTAGGGTTTTTTCCTAAAAAGTACTATTAAAAATAATTAATTTATTAAGAGTAAGTATATCTATATACTTTCTTTCTTATAAACCTTTTTCTTTATCTTTTGGTTAAGGCTATATTTTTATTAGATTCTTTTATAATTATCTTAGTCTTTATTTAATTATAGCTTTTAGTCTTAGGATATTTTTCTCCTTTTTAAATAATTTTTATATAGTTTTATTTATATCTTTTTTTTTTTATTAATAAGTATTTCTAGTTATTTCTTTTTTATATAGTATTTTTTAATTATTTTATTTATATTAATTACTTTTTCTTTAAGCTAAAAATTATAATTACTTAAAAAGCCTTTTTATACTATTATATATTTAGTTTATATATATTTTCTTTACTTAGTTATTTAGTAATTAATAATTCTATTAATCTCTTAATATTAGTATTTATTTTTTTACTTAATTAAATTATTATTTAAGACTTTTATTAGACTTAGGCTAATTCTAGGTTTTATAGCTAATAAAAGGTATATAACTAAGATTATTAGGTAGATCTTTATATTATCTTTTATCTTAAGTTTATATATTAAGTACTTTATTTACTCTAGTACCTTATAAGGTTTAATATATCTTTCCTTAAGCTTAATAACTTAATTATTAACTACTAAGTAATTATTTTTATTTAATTTTAGCTATACCTAGTCCCTATACTTAAATTCTATAAAATAATATTTATAGTTATATCTTTATTTTATAATAGCTTATAATTATATTATAGTTAATTATATCTTCTTATATAGTACCTTTTTATTAAGTAGATTATTAAGAATTTCTAAGTATCTTTTACTATTATCTATTCTTATTCCTATAATAAGTTTACTTAGGGATATTTAAATAATTAATATATATAAGTTATTTAAGCTAAATTATAAAGGTATTAAGATATTAACCTAGGATTTAGTTAGATTATTGATTATAAAATACCTAAATACTATCTTTATTATTTAGTTTTTTCTTTTGGATAGTCTATTTATTTAAGGGTACTAGACTATAGAGAAAAGTAGCTTGGTTTCTATGGCCTTTTATAGTTCCCACTAGAGTTTAGATGTGAATTTCTAGTTCTTATCTAAGATAATTATCTTAGAAATTCCTTAATTACTTTTAAAGAGCTCTTAATATAATATTTTAGCCTAATCCTTAATAATATATTATATATTTCTTAGAATAAATAATATTATCTTAAAGTACTTATAGATTATTATAAGAAAGGTATTAAAGTATCTTTTATTTAGTATAAACTATAATTAATTTATAGCTTTTACTATAGATAATCTAATAATAAAGTCTATAGTAATTATATAAAAAGGAATATTAGGAGATTATATAAATATTAATTCTTTGGCTAGCTTTTACCTAGAAATAGAATTTTTATAATAAATATTATATAAATTAATATATTATTTTATAAGATAAATAAGGTAATTAATTATATAATTACCCTTTAATTCTTAGTATAATCTTCTTTTCCCTTAATAGAACTTATTTATATAAGTATTTTAAATTAAAGTTTTAGCTATTTCTTCTAGGATATAAAGCTATATATACTATTTGCCTTTCTTAAGGTATAGTAAACTATTTATCCTAAGGAAATTTAGACTTAGTTTTTTATTTTTTTATTTTAGTTAATTAAGGATTACCTTTTATCTAGGGTATACTAAGTATTCTTTCTAGATCTATCTAAGTAATTCCAATTCTATGGAAGTTTTAATATAGTATAAAGCTAACTTTACCTTAAATTCCTCTTCCTATTCAAGGTTAAATTCCCCTAGCCTTTCCCTATTAGCTTTTTCTCTATAGGTAGATAGCTAAAATAAAATATTAACTAGAATATTAGTAATTCCTAAGATATATCTTATTTTTAAGGAATATTAGCTAAGGTACTATAAGACTATAAATAGTCTTTTATTTCCTTTTATATTTTAAAAGAAAATAGTTTTTTAGTTTATAAGTATATATAGTATTAAATAATCTATAAAGATATAAATTAACTTTTCTTTAGTAAAATAAAATATAATCTAGGTCTTTTAATATATTTATATTATTCCTATTATTTCTAATTTAATTAGCTAATATTTAGTTTCTATATTTTTTAGACTATAACTTAGGTATATAATTAATTTAATTTATTTTAAGGGAATTTAGCTTTTTTTGTTTTATTTATATAAGGGATTCAAATAGAAGAGTATTTTTCCTATTCCTTTTTCTTATAAGGTATTAACTTATATAAATAGGTCTTTCTTTAGATTAAAGTAATAAAGGGCTATAGGGTTAATTAGGGTATTTTATATATTTTTAAAGCTTTCTTTTTCCTTTTCTATGCCTATAAATATAGTTTTAGTAGTATATTTACTATATTATTAGCTAAAAGGGAGTTTTCCTTTCTATTATCCTTTTCTAAGTAAATTTATTTTCTATTTCTATAATAGTACTATATAATAAGTAAATTAAGGAACTAAATATCTAAGCTATCTAATTAGCTTAATCTATTTTTCTAGCTATTATAGGATTTCTAGGAATTTTAATTTCTTTAGGGCCTTAATCTATTCTATAATATTAATAATCCTAGATCTATTAACTAGAAATCCTAATAATTCTATAGTAAAATAGCCTAAAAAAGACTTCTTAGAGAATAAAGTAATATTTAGATCCTTAAATAAGGTAAATATTTTTTTGGATATAGTCTAGGTATTCTTTTCTTATTTTTAAAAAGATAATAATATTATTTATAAAGACCTTTATATAGTCTTTATATTCCCTTAGTATTTAATTTATAAAGTATTATATAAAGACTAAGGAATTCTTAAATCCTATAAATATTACCTTAGATTATTTTAATTCTTAATAGCTTATAATAGTAAATTAATCTTAGTATTTCTTAGCTACTAGGAACTAATAGAAAAAACTTTAGGTATTAATAATAATAAACTATTAATTTCCCTTAAATAATTATAAGATATTTTATTATAATAGTATTAGGTAGGTATTTAGTATAATTATATAATTAAGGGCTTATAAGTCTATAATTATTCTTTTTTTTTTTTTTATTAACTATTTTTTAGACTATAAATATAAGACTTATAAATAGAATAAGCTTATTTACCTATTCTATTTTATCCTACTTATATAATCTATTAAATATCTTATTAAGGAATTCTTAGCTCTTTAAACTAAGGGGATATAGTTTAAAGCCAATTTTCTTTTTATACTAGTTATCTATAAGGGATATTTGCATCTAATCCTTCTTAAGGACCTTTATAGTTTTAGTATCTTCTTATAGCTCTAAGAAGTCATTAATAAGCTCTTTTAGTTAATTGGCTAGTCCAAAGAGCTAGTTATTTAAATAGGCTCTATTTGCTAATTAGCAATTTAATATTTCTTTTGGTCTTACTAGGCTAAGCTTAGCTTACTTATTTAGTCCTTAGGTCTATAGCCTTAATTCTTGGTTTTATTTAGGCATTTTCTTTTATTTAGTACTAAGAATTAGGTCTAGGTCTTTGGCTAAAAGGATTTTATCTTTTAGGAATTTCCTAAGAATTCCTTAATTAATTTCCTAGATTTAGTATTCTAATTCTATAGGCAAAAGGTACTTAATTTTTTATTTTTGCTAATAATATATAGATTTCTAGGAATTATTAATTATATATATTATTTTGGGTTCCTAGGTAATAGCTTTTATTACTCCTTTTGCCAATAGGTATAAAATAAAGTCTTTTCCTAGGAGCATTTTATATACTTTTACCTTTATACCTTTACTAAAATATAATAAGATTATAATAGATTTTATTATTTATATTAAGGTATTAGCCTATAGGCTAAAATAATATATTTTAGCTAAAAGACTTATATTCCTAATTATTTTTATTATAATTTCCTAGGAAGAGTTTAGGAAATCTATTTAGTATAAGGCATAGAATTCTTATCCTAGGATAATTTTTATACTTAGGGTCTTTAGTATTTATCCTTTTTTAGTTATTTTTAATATAATTTATTAGCCTTAGTAATATTTAGGAAAATAGATAATAAACTTTGCCTATTTAATAAATTATTAGGATTTAATCCTATCTAGTATATAAGCTAAGAAAAGATTAAATTTTATATTTAATAAGAACTTAAGAAATTCTTTGGCTATAGTATAATAAATAGCTCCTATATCTATATAGATCTCTTTTTATTTTTATTAGTTATTATCCTTTGCTGCCTATATCTTAATATAGGTATAATTAAATAATTCCCTTAAACTAGTTATTACCTTAATTAGCTAATATATAATAATTTCTTCTTTATTTTTAGTAATATTAATATTTTTAGTTAATAAAAAGGGTTTTTTAGAGGAGAGTTTCTTTTGGCTAGGCTTAAGCTAATATAATCTATACATAGCTTTAGCTACTATTTATATCTTTTAGATATTTCTATAGAGTTCTTCTTTAAGGATTTATTAAAAATAACCTTTTTTATCTATAGTTTTATTTCTTTTATTTTCTTTTTTTATTTTATTATTAGTAAAGTACTTATTAGCCTTATCTATTATAAGTATTTACTTAATATTTTTATAGAAAAAGTAAATATCTTTATATTTATTTAAAGAAATCTCTTAAAGAGTATTATATAATAATTTATTATTTTATTTATTAGGTTAATCTTTTTATTATTAGTTTTAATTTAAATAAATAAGTATTAATCTTATTAGTATTATTAAAAGCTTAATAATAGTCTTTGCCTTTAAGCTTAGCTAGAAAGTAAATATAGTATTAGCCTTTTTAATTAATAGAGCCTAGGGTCTTAGCTAATTATTTTTTTAATTTTATTAGTCTTATACCCTTTTCTTTAGATAGTAATACTTATATAGCTAAGTATTTTAATAGAAATATTACTTGGTAGATACTTAGCTTCCTGGGATATTTTATTTTATGGTTTATAGGGTTTTAGGGTATATTATTAAGTTTCCTTATTTAATATAACTATTTTTTTCTTTATTAGCTATATTTTTATTATTATTTTTTTAATTAGTCCTTATAGCTAAGGGGTTTTTAATATTAGCTAATTCCTTTTATTTTACCTTTTATTATTTTCTTATATTTAGCTTAATATTAATTAAGGGTATTTTTTATTAGTAATAATTATATTAAGTATTAAATTATTTATTATTTTTAGAAAATAAAAAAATAGTTTTTAGATAATTATTTAATTTCCTATATACTATTTAAGCTAAGTTCTTAGAGAAGATTTCTATTTTAATAGTATAATCCTTTAGATATATTTCTTAGTCCTAGAGATTTTCCTTTTATATAACCTTTAGAAGATTATATCTTATAATTATAAAATATTCTAAGGCTATATTAGCTTATAACTTAAAATAATATTTAAGTTATATAATTTATAATTTTAATTTATATTTATTAATTTAAAGTTTTTATTTAATATTAAGTAATAAATACTTTAAGTATTATATAAAGATAAATTTTCTAAGTAAAAATAAAATATAATATAAAAAGATCTCTTAGTAATTTTTTTTTTATTTAGTATATAATTCTAAAATATTAATAAATCCCTTAATTATTTATTAGGTTTTTCTTTTATTTAAATATTTAAATTTCTAAAGAAAAACTTAGTTATTTAGGGTAAGGTTAAATATACTTACTTTTTTTTCCTTAAACCTTAGATTAAAAGCCTTCTCTTTATAGGCCTTTTAGGAGTATAACTTAATAAGGTAAATAATATCTTCCTAGGTAAATAGAATAAGATCTATTTTGTTTAAATTGTTGAAGGGGTCTTCTGAGGCTTATAGGGTATTTTAACTAAATATTCCCCTAATGGATATATTTTAAGGGGCTTCTCAATAGAATAATTAAGAGTTTCCGGTATTAGGGTTTTCTAAGGGAAATCCTCTTAGTACCCTATAGGCCTAATTAATAAGTATATTAATAGTATATTAGTCTAAGGTTCTTTTTATTACTTAATTATATAGGGCTATTATTTATTCTTTAGTAAAGGTTTTTTGTTCTTAAAGAGAAAGATAATCTAAGGCCTTTAATTAATTATTTTTTTTATTTAATTATTTTAAAGGAATATTAGATAAGATATATTACTCTTATAAGTAATTCCCTTTTTTTAGCTATTATAATCTTTTAGAGTTTCCTTTGGCTTAACTTTCTTTAGATTATATAATTATATTAAAAGGCCTTTTTTTTAGTATAAGGCTAATTTCCCTTAGAATTAGTATTCTTAGTAGACTATTATTAAGGAATTATATAAATAAGACCTTAGATTAATTTCTTAGGGGCTTTACCTTTAGGCTTTTTAGGAATCTATTTAATAATATAATTTCTAAGAAAATAAAGATAATAAGAGCTTAAGTAATTAAGTCTTATACTATATATTAGGCTTAATTAAGTAATCTTTTATATATAAATATTTATTTAAAATTAAATTTCTAAGTTTAGAGATTACTTAAAAGTTTATTTATATTTAATTTCTAGAAAAAGATATAAGATATATACTTAATATAAGGTTTATATATCTTATACTTATTACTAGGAAAAGAGTATTTTAGGTTAAATTAATCTAAATATTTAATAGTTTTAATTTCTTTTAATTTAGCTTTTTTCTTATACTTTAAAAGGTTTAAGTCCTTTAAGGTATAATAAATATAAATCTTTAGTAATTATTTATAGGCTAAAAAGAGCTTATAGTATAATCTTCTATTTATATTTATTTATAAAATTAAGGTATAAATTAGGAAATAATAATTATTATTAATTATTATAAAAATATAAATAAAAATAATAATAATAATAAATAAATAAATAATAATATAAGATTTATATAAATATAATATTTAATTTACTTAAGATAAAGGTAAAAAATATTAATTTATTTAATATAATAAGTTTATTTCCTTTTATAATACTTAGTCTTTATTTATCTTTATATACTTAAGATCTTATTTTATTATTATAAGGAAATCTTAGTAATTATTCTTTTCTTATTATTTCTTAATTTCCTTTAATTTAAATATATACTAAGAAATTCCTTAGGTATAAGTCTATTCCTTAGATTAAAAGAATTTCTTGGGAATTCTCTTAAAATAAGTTCTTTTTTTATTCTAAGGAATAGATAGGGAATTTCCTAGGAATTTCTATAGTCTTATTTTATCTTAGGAAATTATTGGCCTATATATAGGCCTTATCTTATCGGTAGACCCGCTGTAAGTAGGTCCTTAGTAAGACCTTAGGTAGGTTTCTTTTTTATAATAATTATATTCTTTATTTTAATATATATTATTATTAATTAGTAAGTATTTTAGATTTCTATTAAACTTATTTTTATTATATATTAGTATTAAAATTTCTTATTATATTTTTATAGCTAAAAAATATTTAATAGGATTACCTATAGGCCTATACTAAGTACTTTAGGCTATTAGCATATTATATACGCCTTTTTAAATATTACCTTTACCTAATATACTATTTAGTCTTATATTAAGAACTTAATATATTCTCTTAATAGAAATACTATAAGGAATAGTATATATAACCACTAAACATAGCCTATATAAAGCCTATAACCTATATACTAGCTAAATACCTACAATAGCTAAGTACACATAAAGTACTTAGTAAGTTAAAGTCTTATAATTAATATAGATTTATCCTTTTAATTAATTACCCTAATTATTATCTCTTATAATTCTTTAACTTTTACACTTAGAAAAATTAATATAATTAGAAATTGTTGGAACGTTGAATTCACCACAAAGGGATCACAGTCATCGAGGCCTGAGGCACCGGCTAGGTGCCTAGTGTAAAGGCGGCAGGAAGCGAGATCAAGGGTATCATGTGACCTACGTACAACAACACCAAGAAAGGGGCTCTCTTTAGCTTAGTTAGATCAATCAATAATCATTCGAAGCAACAGAACCGAAAGCAGCAGCTGCTATACCTGTGACCTTAACTGCGTCATCCCTGACCCCGGGAATTTACCCACAGAAATAAAATCTAATAATATAATAAAGCAATACCTAGCCTTTTTTATAATATAATTCCTAGGTAATCTATTACTAATAATTACCTTACCTAAAGCTAAATATTCCCTAAGTATTTAAATCTTAAATAATACAATAAAAACCTATAAAGAAAGAATAAGGAATTTAATAAGAATTTAAGAGTAAATTAAAAACCTAATATAAGATAAATAAATAAGAATACAAGGATATAAGACCCTATATTAAGGTATACTATACTATAGCCCTAAGCCAATAGATACCTATAATAATTATTATAGTAAATAGTTTAAGACCTTAATTTAATAGTATAATAATAAATATATTAATTAAAGGAACTTTATATTAAAGTATTTAATAAAATAATAAGCTAAGTAATAAAAGGCTATAAAAAGATAAATAAAAATATAAACCTAATTAATAGAGATATTTATATAAAGGCAAGGGATAAAAAGTAAGAGAGAATATAAAAAACCCTTTACTTATAACTATATAATCCTTTAAGAAAATACAATAAATATTTAAATAGGCAATTAAATTAATACTATTAAATTAGGAAATAGACTCTAAGTAAGCTACTTAGATATATAGTAAATTAAATAGTTAATAACTATATAAGAGATAATAGTTAGAGTAGCTAATTAGAAGATAGGTCTATATTGATTATAAGACTTTAACTTGCTAAGTGCTTTGTATATACTTAGCTATTATAGGTATCTAGCTAGCATATAGATTATAGGCTTTATATAGGCTATATTTAGTGGTTATATATACTATTCCTTATAATTATCCTCTCTCTAGGAAGCCTAGTCCTTAGGCTAATATATTTTTTAGTAAATATTTAGTATATACTTACCTATATAGTAGGATATAGCTAATATAGCGCTATTGCCCTAGTATAATATTATATTATTGGCCTATATACTAGGGTTTATTATACCTATTTATTAGCTATTTATTAGCTATTTGCTAATATTAATAGTTATTTTATTATTTATTTATTATTAACTTAGTAATACTTTTTTTTTTCCTTATATATATTTATTCTTATAGTATATTCTCTTATTTTTCTATTATATACCTTTAACTTTATTCCTTTTAGCTTTATATTATTTTTTTTTTTTTTTTTTATATTTTATTACTTTATCCTTATTAATTATTTTATAATATTTATTTTTACTTATATAATAATAGTCTTAGCTAAGTTTATTATATAAGCTAATAAGTATTTATTTATATTTAATAATTTTTTTATTAATATATATAAAAATAATTAATTATACTTTTATTATATTATATAAAAGTATAATAACCTTTCTTTTATCTATATCTATAAATTATTAGATTCTTATTATACTATTTATAAAACTATATCTAAGAAATATAATATTATATATTAAGTTATATCCCTTATCTTAATATATTTTAAAGTAATTAAAAAGGCTTCTCTATTCATAAGAACAGGAGCTCAACCAGGTCAGAAACCTAGGAGCAGGTTACCTAGATATATGCTTTTACATCCTACGGTATAGCAACCACAATAGTCTTTGCTGCCTAAAGGCGGGATAGGAGAAAGGCTTTCTAAACCTTTCTTCGATATAAATAAATATAGATAAAAATGAAGGCTATTCCTGGCATTTGTGTATTGCGATTTGTTTTTTAGCATTTATAAATCCTAATATATTATAATCATTATATTTCTTTCTACTTACTCATACCCACATACAATACACAAACTAATAGGACACTATATACCCCCTAATATAAAATAACAAGACCTATTATTTATAAGAGCAATATCCTATTAAATAATAAGGCTACCTAATACTATAGGTCTAGCTTATCTATATATTTATTATAAGCTTATATTACTAATCTCTTAAAAGGAAATATAAAGTATAAATTAATAATATTATCTTATTTAACTATATAGATTATATATAGTATACTAGATACTTTGATATATTATCTATAGTAAGTAATATAAGGTAAATATTTAAGATTAGATTAATCCTTTAGGAATATTAACTACTTAAAAAGAAATACTATAAAGAGGATCTTAAGTTTATAAAAGAGTAAGAAAAAATAATTAAATTAATTCTTAATTATTTTATTAATTTTAGCTATAATAGGCTAAATAATATTTATAGGGGATTTCTAAGAGAAATAGATAAAGGAGAATATAATTACTTTTGGGTTAATATAAAAGATATGGCTTTAAGGGTAAAAGACTATATACTTTAAAAGCAATAAAAAGAAGGGCAAAAAATAGTGGTTAGAATGCAATAAAAGTCATATAGTTTGCTGAATAAAAATAACCTCTAAAATATAATTTGTGCTTATCTTAGTATATATTATTATTAATTAATAAATATTTTAAATCCCTATTAAACTTATCCCTATTATATATTAATATTAGAATTTCTTATTATATCTTTATAGCTAAGAAATATCTAATAAAATTACCTATAAGCTTATACTAAGTACTTTAAGCTATTAATATATTATATAAGCCTTCTTAAAGACTACTTTTACTTAGTATACTATTTAATCTTATATTAAAGACTTAGTATATACTCTTAATAAAAATACTAATATTATTATATACCTTATACTATAAAAAATAGGCTTTATTTATAGGACTATTAATTTAATTAATAAGATTTTAATATATATTATTATATATTTTATAAATATTTATATTAATAATTCTTAATTAAACTTAATCCCTTATAATAATAAAATTAATTTAGTTATTTATTTTAAGATAGCTTAGTCCCTTTACCTTTATAATAATTTTATTACTTATGCCCTTCTCTTTATACTCTATTGCCTTTTAGTCACTAAGAAGACTTATACTAAGTCTACCTATAAGAATAAACTCTTTACCTTTCTATCTAATATATTTAATAAGACCCTTACTACTATTAAGTAATCTATAAGCTATTATACCCTTATTTATTTAATTATTTATACTAATATATCTTTTATTTATTATAATATTAATTTAATAATTCCTTATTATACTATTACTAAGACTAAGGTTAAAGAGATTTTTTTTATTATTTTTTTACTTATTAAGATTATATCTTTACTAAAGCTATTAAAATTATCTTTATTATTTAGCTAATAAAATATATTCTTACTAAAGTCCTTATTAGTATTCTTTAAGCCTAAGTAATATAAGTATTTAATAAGCCTAGATATTAATCTTAATTATAAGTATTATTATTTGCCTATATTCCTATTAATTGTTAAGAATAAAGATAATAATAATATATTCCTTAAGTTAATACTATTTAGTTACTTATATAGCTATCCTCTTAATAATAGCAAGAAGGGTAACTATAGTTATAGTTATAGATATAATTATAAATATTACTAATTAGTATATATTTAGCTATTTTAGCCTCTTTTTTTTTAAAGTAAGTAAATAAGTAAATAAGTAAATAATAGTTAAATATTTACTAAGGATTTTATTAATATAATTATAATTAATTAAATATTATTTATTATTTTACTTTTTATACTTATATTTCTTTTGCCTATAGTATTTTATAAGTATTTACTAAGTATTCTATAAATATTTAATTAGTTTTTATATATTATATTTTATTGGCTAGTTTATTTATTTAATTTTATAGAATTTATTTTCTTTTATTATTTTATATTCTATAATTTCTTTAATATTTTACTCTTTTTCCTTTTTTTTAAGGTTTAGAAGTATAAAAGAGTACTTATTAATTACTTAGTAAGCTTTTTTCTATGGTTTTAGTATAATTATAGGGAATATATTATGTATTTAATTGTATTTACTTAGTAATTTAATCTTATATACCTATAATCTAATTTTATTAGTAATAATAATTCTAATAAATTTAGGTATTAATTTTTAAGTTTTAAATTAAAAGTTTTTAGTTAATAATTTAATTACTTAGCTTATACTAAATTCCTTAGCCTAATAATATTAATTATAGTATTTAGCCTAGCTTTCTATAGCCTATTACTAATACTTTAATACTTTTTCTTTAACTTAATAAGTATTTTATTGCAAAAATATATATAAGAATAATAATAATAATAAATAAATAAATAATAATATAAGACCTATATAGATATAATACTTAATTTACTTAAAATAAGAGTAAATAATATTAATTTATCTAATATAATAAGTCTATTCCCTTTATAATACTTAGTCTTTATTTATTTTTATATACTTAAAATCTTATCTTATTATTACAAGGAAATCCTAATAATTATCCTTTTTCTATTATTTTCTAATTCTCTTTAATTTAAATATATACTAGGAAATTTCTTAGGTATAAGTCTATTTCTTAAATTAAGGGAATTTCTTAGAAATTTCCTTAGAATAAGCTTTTTTTTTATTCTAAGAAATAAATAAAAAATTTCCTAGGAATTTCTATAGCCTTATCTTATTTTAGGAAATTATTAGCCTATATATAGGCCTTATCTTATTGGTAGATCTATTATAAGTAGGTCCTTAGTAAGACCTTAAATAGGTCCCTTTTTTATAATAAATTTCCTACTAATAAAAAAATATATACTATTCTTAGTATATTTTCTATATAAGATCTTTATATTAGTAAATACTTAAAAATAAATTTCTATTAATTAATATATAAGACTTATATAATACTAAATTATAAATATCTAATAGTATTCCTAATATAATAATATATTAACTTTAGAAATTTTTAATAAATAAACTAATTAAAGATATATTTTAATTATAGCTAAAATATTTTTTATTAGGTTTTATATTATATAAATAGCATGAATTATATTTTAGAGGCTATTTTTATTTAGCAAACTATATAACTTTTATTACATTCTAGTAAATAGACCACCATTTTTTCCCCTTCTTTCCATTGCTTTTAAAGTATATATTCTTTTATACTTAAAGCTATATTTTTTATATTAACCTAAAAGCCATTATATTTATCTTTATTTATTTCCCTTAAAAATTCCCTTCAAGTATTATTTAGCCTATTATAGCTAGGATTCTTATACCAAGCAAGGATTAGTTTAATAAGCTTCTTTTATTTTCTAATAAACTTAAAATTATCTTTATAGTATTTCTTTTTAAGTAATTAATATTCCCAAAGAATTAATTTAATCTTTAATATTAATACTATATTATCTATATTATTTACTAGAGATAATACTATAAACTCTATATTATACTATATATAATCTATATAGTTAAATAAGAAGATATTATAAACTTATACTTTATATTCCCTTTTAAGAGATTAGCAATATAAGCTTATAATAAATATATAGATAAGCTAAATCTATAGTATTAAGTAGCCTTATTATTCGGTAAGGTATTATCCTTATAAATAATAGATCTTAATATTTTAATAGTATATTAGGGGGTATATAGTGTTCTATTGGTTTATATATTATATATAGATATAAGAAGAAATATAATAATTATAATATATTAGGATTTATAAATATTAGAAAATAAATTATAATATATAAATACTAAGAGTAATATTTATTTTTATTTATATTTATTTATATTAGAGAAAGATTTAAGAAGTCTTTCTCCTACCTTGCCTTTAGGCTGTAAAGACTATTATGGTCACTATACCATAGGATATAAAAGCATATATCTAGGCAGCTTGCTCCTAGGTTTCTAACCTAGTTGAGCTCCTATTCTTATAAATAGAGAAGCCTTTTTAATTACTTTAAAATATTATATAAATAGTAAAAGGTAATAGTATAAATATTATATAGAAAAGGATATTTATTATATGTATAAAGAGAAAAGGACTAATATACTTATATTAGATTTAATAAACTATCTATTTAATATTTACTTACTTAGTCTAGGAAATTCCTAGGATAATATAGCTTAAAGAGTAAAAACTAAATAAACTATTATTTAATATAAAATCTAAAAAGGATATATAAAATAGGTAAACTAAGGCTTTAGATAATATTTAAGAAAATATTATAAAAATAAAATATATATTAAGTATATAAAAAAAATAAAGTAAAAGAATATACAAAAAAATAAATCTAAGTATATATATTATTTAAAAAGATTTTAAATAAAAAAGAGTATTGATATTATATTTTATAGAATTCCTAATAAAAATTTACTTTTTAGATTATTTCTTATAGTTAAGATAAAAGTCTTTAATTAAAGTTATTACTTATTATAATAATTAAAGATTTTTATTTTATAATCTTTTTATAGGTAAAGATAAGATTATCCTTAAATATACTAAAGCTAAGCTTTTTAAGTACCTTTACTATATAAATAATAATCTCCTTATAATTATTAATATTTTATAAGTTAATACTAAGAGTAATAGGCCTAGAAATTCCTTAGATTATTTATTAGACTATAATAGAAATAAATAGGTAATATTTACTAGGTATATAGTTAATATACTTAGTTAATAAGAATATTAAAATACTAAGGTTTTAGCTATTTAAAAATTAATATTTTATAATAATCTTAAAATATTTAATTAATATTATAATATAATATAATTTATTAATAATTATAAAGTCCTTAAAAAGATATTAAAAGTTAATAAATATTTTATTAGATAAAACTATAGGTTAATTTAAGTAAAGAATATAAATTACTAAGAAACTATAAAGCTTAGTAATTTATACTAAGGAAATCCTTAGTTTATTAATATTATAGTAAATAATATAAAAGAATTCTATAAAGATTTATATTACTTTAATTTCCTTAAATAATATAAATTAATTATATATTATAATTACTTAGTAAAAGTAAAATTATTTATTAATATTAATTATATATTAAATAATAATAAGAAAAAGTATATTAATTTTAAAGTTTATATATATTATCTTTAAGCTATTATTAAGATAAAATTTCTTAGTAAAAGAATAGCTTTTTAAGTTAATAGCCTAATTAGCTATAGTAATATATTTAAAGGGGCTTTCCTAGGGAAAATTATTAAACTAAAGGCAATTAATTCCCTAGTTAATAAGATTAATAATCTTTTAGCTATAAAGATTAATATTAATCTTTAGGGTAATAGATATATTAGGGTATTAGTTATATATATACTTTATTATAGTAATTATCCCCTTTAATTTATTTATAGACTTAAATAAAATAATAATAGACTTTTAGTCTTTATTTCCTTATTTAGACTCTATAACCTTTTCTAGGATTTAAGCAAAGATAAGATAAAGTTTATTAGTACTAATATAAATCTTTAAATAATTTACTTTATCTAGGATATAGCTTTCTTTTATATTATTAAGAGAGTCTTAGCTAAGGGTTTACTTATAACTATAAGTAAAAGGAGTAAAAAAAGCTATATCTTTATTTTCCTTAGGAATTTCCTTATTATTATTAATAATAAAAAGTTTATTTATACTTTTAAGGATTTTTTTATTATTAAGACTAAAGAATTCCTTATTTTTATTAGTAAATTTAAGGATAATAATATTATTTATAAAATTATAAATATTATTAAGGGAAAAATAATAATAAGTCTTAATATAATAATTACTATATTTATTAATATAATTATAATCTTTTGTCTTAATATATAATTAAAAGTCTTAATAAACTTTTAAATAAGCCTAGGCTTAATAAAAAAAATATTTAAGTTAATTTATTTACTTAAGTTAATACTTATTACTATAGATTTATAGGATATAATAGTATTTATTATACTAAAGTATTTATATATATCCTTAAATCTAGAAGGAAAAAAGATAATAAAAAGATAGATTTTTAGCTAGGAAAAGAGTTTTAAAAAAAAGGAAAAGAAATAGAATTCTTATTAGGTATAATATATAGTAAAGAGTTATTAATTTAAGTATAAAGATATTAGTCTTAACTTAAGATATAGTATAAAGAGATTATAAGGGATTATTTTAGGTAAATCTAAGGAATTTTCTAGGCCTTTATTATTATTTACTTAGGTATATTAATATTATAGGGATTATATAGGCTTTATTTTTAGTCTTAATATCTAGCTATTAGTACTAAAGGGATTATAATAAATTCCCTTAGCCTAAAATATATTATTTATCTTTTTCTTATATAATAATATATAGTATATTAGTTTATAATTAAGACTAAGTCCCTTAGCCTATTATAAGAGTCTTTTGCCTTTATATTTAATAATCTTAGTATTAAAATCTATAATAAAAATAATAATATTAATTCTTTTTAGGCTTAGAATTATAAAGAATAATAATTTAGGTTTATTAGTAAAGGAATTATTTAAATAATAATTATATACTTTTTTATGGGTTTTTAGTAGGTAATAGACTAATATTAATCTTTTCTTTTATATTTTTAATAAGTATATTATATATATTAGCTAAACCTTTAAGCTTAATTATAATCTAGGCCTTAGGGTTTTTTCCTAGGAAGTACTATTAGAAATAATTAATTTATTAAGAGTAAGTATATTTATATATTTTCTTTCCTATAAATCTTTCTTTTTATCTTTTAATTAGGGTTATATTTTTATTAAATTCTTTTATAGTTATTTTAGTCTTTATTTAGTTATAGCTTTTAGTCTTAGGATATTTTCTTTCTTTTTAAATAATTTTTATATAATCTTATTTATAATTTTCTTTTTTTTATTAATAAATATTTTTAATTATTTTTTCTTTATATAGTATTTCCTAATTACTTTATTTATATTAATTACTTTTTCTTTAAGCTAAAGATTATAATTATTTAAAAAGCCTTTTTATATTATTATATACTTAGTTTATATATATTTCCTTTGCTTAATTATTTAATAATTAATAATTTTATTAATCTCTTAATATTAATATTTATTTTTTTACTTAGTTAAATTATTATTTAAGACTTTTATTAGACTTAAGCTAATTCTAGGTTCTATAACTAGTAAAAGGTATATAATTAAGACTACTAAATAGATCTTTATACTATTTTTTATCTTAAGTTTATATATTAAGTACTTTATTTACTTTAGTACCTTATAGGGTTTAATATATCTTTCCTTAAGCTTAGTAATTTAATTATTAACTATTAAGTAATTATTTTTACTTAATTCTAGTTATACCTAGTTCCTAGGCTTAAATTCTATAGGATAATATTTATAATTATATTTTTATTTTATAATAGCTTATAATTATACTATAGCTAGTTATATCTTCTTATATAATATCTCTTTATTAAATAGATTATTAGGAATTTCTAAGTATCTTTTACTATTATTTATTCTTATTCCTATAATAAGTTTACTTAGGAATATTTAAATAATTAATATATATAAATTATTTAAGCTAAATTATAAAGATATTAAGATATTAACCTAGGGTTTAATTAGATTATTAGTTATAAAATACCTAAGTATTATTTTTATTATTTAATTTCTTCTTTTAAATAGTCTATCTATCTAGGGGTACTAGGCTATAGAGAAAAGTAATTTAATTCCTATAGTCTTTTATAGTTCCTACTAGAATTTAAATATAAATTTCTGGTCTTTATCTAAGATAATTGCCTTAGGAATTCTCTAGTTACTTCTAAAGAACTTTTAATATAGTATTTTAGCCTAATTCTTAGTAATATACTATATATTTCCTAGAATAAATAATATTATCTTAGAGTATTTATAGATTACTATAAAGAGGATATTAAAGTATCTTTTATTTAGTACAAGCTATAATTAATCTATAGCTTTTATTATAGGTAATTTAATAATAAAGTTTATAGTAATTATATAAAAAGGGATATTAAGGGATTATATAAATATTAATTCTTTGGCTAGCTTTTACCTAAAAATAGAATTTCTATAATAGATATTATATAAGCTAATATATTATTTTATAAAATAAATAAGATAATTAATTATATAATTATTTTTTAGTTCTTAGTATAATCTTTTCTTTTCTTAATAGAATTTATTTATATAAGTATCCTAAATTAAAGTTTTAATTACTTTTTTTAGGATATAAAGCTATATATACTATTTACCTTTCTTTAGATATAATAGACTATTTATTCTAAGGAAATTTAAACTTAGTTTTTTATTTTTTTATTTTAGCTAATTAAGGATTACCTTTTATTTAGGATATTTTAAAGTAATTAAAAAGGCTTTTTTATTTATAAGAACAGAAGCTTAATTAGGTCAGAAACCTAGGAGCAGGCTACCTAGATATATGCTTTTATATCCTATAGTATAATAACCATAATAGTCTTTATAGCCTAAAGACAAGGTAAAAGAAAGGCTTTTTAAACCTTTTTCTAATATAAATAAATATAAATAAAAATAAATATTACTTTTAGTATTTATATATTATAATTTATTTTCTAATATTTATAAATCCTAATATATTATAATTATTATATTCCTTTTTATACCTATATATAATATACAAATTAATAGAATACTATATATCCCTTAATATACTATTAAAATATTAAGACCTATTATTTATAAGGGCAATGCCTTACCAAACAATAAGGCTACCTAATACTATAAGTCTAGCTTATCTATATATTTATTATAAGCTTATATTACTAATCTCTTAAAAGGGAATACAAAGTATAAGTTTATAATATTTTCTTATTTAACTACGTAGATTGTACATAGTATAATACAGAGTTCATAGTATTGTCTCTAGCAAACAATATAGACAATTAGGAATATCAACTGCTTAAAAAGAAATACTGTAAAGATAATCTTAAGTTTATTAGAGAGCAAGAGAAGCTTATTAAATTAATCCTTGCTTGGCATAAGAATCCTAGCTATAATAGGCTAAATAATACTTAAAAGGAATTTTTAAGGGAAATAAATAAAGATAAATATAATAGCTTTTAGGTTAATATAAAAAATATAGCTTTAAGCACAAAAGAATATATACTTTAAAAGCAATAGAAAGAAAGGGAAAAAATAGTAGTCTATCTACTAGAATGCAATAAAAGTCACATAGTTTACTAAATAAAAATAGCCTCCAAAATACAATTTGTATTATTTAGGGTATATTAGGTATTTATCTTAGATTTATCTAAATAATTTTAATTTTATAGAAGTTTTAATATAGTATAAAGTTAATTTTACCTTAGATTCCATTTCCTATTTAAAATTAAGTTCTCTTAGCCCTTTTCTATTAGCTTTTTCCCTATAGGTAAATAGCCGGAATAAAGTATTAGCTAGGATATTAGTAGTTCCTAAGATATATCTTATCTTTAGGGGGTATTAGCTAAGGTATTATAAGGCTATAAATAGTCTTTTATTTTCTTTTATATTTTAGGAAAAGATAGTTTTTTGGTTTATAAGTATATATAGTACTAAATAATCTATAAAGATATAAATTAACTTTTCTTTAATAAAGTAAAATATAGTTTAGGTCTTTTAATATATTTATATTATTTTTATTATTTCTAATTTAATTTACTAATATCTAGTTTTTATATCCTTTAGGCTATAGCTTAAGTATATAATTAGCTTAATTTATCTTAAGGGAATTTAGTTTTCTTTGTTTTATTTATATAAAGGGTTTAAATAAAAGAGTATTTTTTTTATTTTTTTTTCTTATAAGGTATTAATTTATATAAATAAGTTTTTTTCTAGGTTAAAGTAATAAAAGGCTATAGGATTAATTAGAGTATTTTATATATCTTTAAAGCTTCTTTTTTCCTTCTTTATACCTATAAATATAGTTTTAATAATATATCTATTATATTATTAATTAAAAAAGAGTTTTTTTTTCTATTATCCCTTTCTAAGTAGATTTATTTTTTATTTTTATAATAGTACTATATAATAAGTAAACCAAGGAACTAGATATCTAAGCTATTTAACTAGCTTAATTTACTTTTCTAATTACTATAAAATTTCTAGGAATTTTAGTTCTTTTAAGGCCTTAATCTATATAACTTTTCTTTTTACCTATTATATTAGCACAAATATAAAGGATAAAAAAAGCAAAAGAAAAAAGATAATCCACCTAAACTAAAATTATATAGTCTTAAGGATAAGACCTTAAGAGGGAAGATATTATATTATAACCTAGACCTAGCTACCCTATAGTAATACTATTATTGGTAGAACCCTAAGTAGAACCTACCCTTATCTCTATAGTTAGGCCTATTATTAAATAAGAAAGACCTACTTAATAGGACTATCCTAATAGGATATAATTATCCCAATATATTAAAATTACCCTAAGTTATTAGGACTAATACTTTACTTAATATATAAGACTTTAGGAATTATAGCTATTAGGATATAACTTAGCTTTTAATATAATTTAATTACCTTTAATTATTTACTTAATTAATTAACTTATTACTAAATATAATATTCTCTTTTACTTATTATCTTTTATATTACTTAAACCCAATATACTTAATTTATCCTATAATATAAACCCTATAATTTACTTTACTAAATACCTTAGACTAAATTACCCTATAGTAAGGTTTAAACTAAACCATTATAATATCTTCCTAAATAGAGATATATTTATTCTACTCATTACCCTATATAAATAATTTAGAATTAAAATTAAGAATATAATAAAATACCTTTAAATAGCCTTTTACTTAAAAGAAAATATAAAAAATAATATATCTTTTAAGAAATTTATAGTAAAAGTCTTTTAAATAGCCTAAATATAAAGTATAATATTAGAACTTATATTACTATAAATACTATAGAATAAGCTAGACCTAGAGCTAAAATCTCTATATATAAAGCCAAAATATACTAATAAAAGGTTAAAGTAATTAAATAAAGTTAAGACTAAAAAATAAACTATAATAAATAATATATATCTAAAAGTAAACCTATTTCCTATAAAAGGGATAATAAAAAAGGTATATATAATAGTAAATAATTCTAAGGAAGATAAGGATTAAGCAAATTAAAATAGAGAGCAAGACTGCTATAAGTGGCCCAAGACATAAGGCAATTAGCCTCTATTTAGGCAAAATTAAACCTTTACCCAATAATTCTAACTATT
This sequence comes from Calonectria fujianensis, assembly GCA_013406965.1. Classification (NCBI taxonomy): domain Eukaryota; kingdom Fungi; phylum Ascomycota; class Sordariomycetes; order Hypocreales; family Nectriaceae; genus Calonectria; species Calonectria fujianensis. The sequence continues at coordinate 456,432 of VTGC01000024.1, read as the reverse complement.
ACTAAGATAAAATATTAACCACCTATAACCAAAAGGTGAATAGTAGAAGAAAAAGGTAGACTAAAAACTATAGGTAAAGTAAAAAGATAAATAACTATTAACCTAAAGATTCTAAAGATTCTAATAGTAAAGATTTCCTTTAAAAAAGACCTATTATATTAAAGTAATACTATATAATAATAATAAAAACTATTAAGCTAAATAAAAAGAACTCTAAGAAAAAGGCTATATTATAATAACTAAAAAAAAAAAAAAACTTACTTCTTTAAATAAAAGATTTATATAAGATAATAAAGCAAAAAAATTAATATTTATAGATTATTTTTATATAAAGGAATATAAAAAGACTCTAAAAGATAAAAAATTATTAGCTAAATCTAATAAAAGAATTATTAAAGTTATTAGGAGATTAAATCTAAAAAAAACTCTTAAAATAAGAATAAATACCTATTTAAAAGTTAATATTTACTTTACTAATTAAGGTAAATCTAATTATATATACCTTAATACTAGAATAATAATTATCTTAGTAAATAAAAAATAGCTTAAAAAAAATATAGAAAATATTACCATAAAATCCTTATCCCTAAGGATAATAAATAAAATTAAATTAAGTATAACTATTACTTAAAAAATTAATTTTAACTTTTATATTCCTAAATATATTAATAAAAAAAAGGTAAAAGCTTATTTTATAGTAATAATAAATATTATAAATAATTTAATATTAAAACTTTTATTAGGAATAAACTTTCTATATTAATATAAAATAAAGATTAATTTTATTAACCTAAGAATTATATTTAGATTTACTAAAAGTATAATAATAAAAGTAAAAATACTAAAGCTTTACTTATAATTAATAAGCTAAAAAGTAATTAATATTTAAATAATTATTATTTCTACTAAAAGTAATATCTTTATTAAAGTAAAATAAATTAATATTAATAAATATTATATTATAAAAAAAGAAAAAAAAATATATTACTTTAAACCTAAGAAAAAAGACTATATAGTAATTACTATAAACCATTTTACCCTAAAGTTAATTAAATTTAATAATCTATTAAATAAATCTATTATAATTTAAAGATATAATAAATTAAAAAGGATATCTAATTATTTTTTTTTAAAGTAATTGAAAAGGCTTCTCTATTCATAAGAACAAGAGCTCAACCAGGTTAAAAACCTAAGAGCAGGCTACCTAGATATATGCTTTCATATCCTACAGTACAATAACTATAATGGTCTTTGCTGCCTAAAGGTAGGATAGGAGAAAGGCTTTTTAAATCTTTCTCTAATACAAATAGATATAAATAAAAATAAAGGCTCTTAGTATTTATACATTGCAATTTATTTTCTAGTATTTATAAATCCCAATATATTATAATCATTATATTCCTTCTTATATCTATATATAATATATAAACCAATAGGATACTATATACCCCTTAATATACTATTAAAATAATAAGACCTATTATTTATAAGGGTAATATCCCACCAAATAATAAGACTACCTAATACTATAAATCTAGCTTATTTATATATTTATTATAAGCTTATATTATTAACCTCTTAAAAGGAAATATAAAATATAAATTAATAATATTATCTTATTTAATTATATAGATTATATATAGTATACTAGATACTTTAATGTATTGTTTATGGTAGGTGATATAGGGTAAATGCTTAAGATTAGATTAATCCTTTGGGAATATTAACTACTTAAGAAAAAATACTATAAAGAGGATCTTAAGTTTATAAAAAAGCAAGAAAAGATAATTAAACTAATTCTTAATTATTTTATTAATCTTAGCTATAATAGGCTAAATGATATTTATAGGGGATTTCTAAGGGAAATAGACGAAGGAGAATATAATTACTTTTGGGTTAATATAAAAGATATGGCTTTAAGGGCAAAAGACTATATACTTTAAAAGCAATGGAAAGAAGGGCAAAAAATGGTGGTCTATAGAATGCAATAAAAGTTATATAGTTTGCTAAATAAAAATAACCTCCAAAATACAATTCGTGAGGATATCTAACTATATAAGCCAAGAATTTATATTTCTAATAACAAAGGATATTAATTCTAGATTACTATAGGATAAATCCTTTGACTTTATTAAAGCCTTTAAAGCTAAAGTAAGAAAATTAAATAAAGTAAAAGCTAAGAAAGTTAATAATAATACCCTAGGATATAGAATTACTTAACCAAAAAAAGTCCTAATAATTTAGAATATATTTAAAATAAATATTATAAATCTTAATACAAAGGCAATTACTAAAATTATTAAGCTTATAAATAAATTTAATATTTATAGGGATAAAGGTATAATACCTATACCTAAAGAACTAAAAATAAAAATTAATTTTATAAAAGGATAATAAAATATAAAAAAAATAATCTAAAAATACTTACTTAGGGTTTAAGATTATATATTACTAAACAAGAAATACAAAGAACTATATTAAGCAAATAAAATAAACTTTATAAAAAAAGCTATAGTAATTATATATCTTACCTTTATTATCTATAGAGACCTTTCTAACCATAAGGAAAATAAAGTTATTATTAACCTTAGACTAATAAACCAATTTATAATCCTTAATATATATTTACTTTTAGATTAATTTAATATAATAGCAAATATATATAGCAAATAATGGTTTTTATCTATAAATACCATAGAATTCTTCTACTAACTCCTAGTATATAGACTATACTAAAACCAAATAATTATTATATTAGATTATAGTTTAAAGGTATTAAATATAGTCCTAATAGGCTCAAAGAATACTTTAGCATTCGGACAATAATATATAGACTATATTTTCCAAGATTACAAATATTTTATTTAAATATATATTAATAATATAATTATATTCTTAGATAATCATGAATTATATTTTAAAGGTTGTTTTTATTTAGTAAACTATATGACTTTTATTGCATTCTAATAAAACCATTATTTTTTGCCCTTCTTTCTATTGCTTTTAATTAGAATATATAGTCTTTTGCCCTTAAAGCTATATCTTTTATATTAATCTAAAAGTAATTATATTTTCCTTTATCTATTTCCCTTAGAAATCCCCTATAAGTATTATTTAGCCTATTATAGCTAGGATTAATAAAATAATTAAAGATTAATTTAATTATTTTTTTTTACTCTTTTATAAACTTAAGATCCTCTTTATAGTATTTCTTCTAAAGTAATTAATATTCCCAAAGGATTAATTTAATCTTAAGTATTTACCTTATATTATCTACTATAAATAATATATTAAAGTATTTAATATACTATATATAATCTATATAATTAAATAAGATAATATTATTAATTTATACTTTATATTTCCTTTTAAGAGATTAATAATATAAGCTTATAATAAATATATAAATAAGCTAAACCTATAGTATTAGGTAATCTTATTATTTAGTAGAATATTGCTTTTATAAATAATAAGTTTTATTATTTTATATTAGAGGATATATAGTATTTTATTAGTTTATATATTATATATAAATATAAAAAAGAATATAATAATTATAATATATTAGGATTTATAAATACTAGAAAATAAATTATAATATATAAATACTAAAAACCTTTATTTTTATTTATATCTATTTATATTAAAGAAAGATTTAAAAAGCCTTTCTCTTACCTTACCTTTAGGTAGTAAAGAATATTATGGTTGCTATACTATAGGATATAAAAGTATATATTTAGGTAGCCTGCTCTTAGGTTTTTGACCTGGTTAAGTTCTTATTCTTATAAATAGAGAAACCTTTTTAATTACTTTAAAATATTATAAGAAAGTAAAGGAGAGTAAATTTAATAAATTAAAAGTATATATTTATATTACTAAAATTAATATTATTAAATTAATAATAAACCTAAAATTAAAAAGGAATATATTAAGAGATTATAATAAGAATTTAAAGTTAAAAAGATCTAAGAGTACTTACTCTAAATTTAATATAAAGATAAATATAACCCTAGCTAAATATTATTACCATAATACTTAGTAAAGGATAAGATTATCTACTATATTAATAAATTAAAGAGAAAAAGAATATATATTCCTTATTTAATTATTAAAAGATTCCTAGAATATATATATAATAATAAATAATACTTTAAAACCAACTATATAATAATTAAACTTAACTATATTTACTTTTACTAAATATCTAAAATAATATATAAATTTATATTATTTTATTCAATATACCAAAAAAATTCAATTAATAAGTAATAAACTCTAGGCTAAATACAATTAATACTAATTTACTCTTAACTATTCTATATAATAGTACTAAACTTTATTATAGATATACTAAAAGTAAGTATAAAAGAAATAATATAATAAGTAAAAAGAATTAAAATACTAAACTAATTATATACTATAAATTATCTTTTCTCAAAAAAGTTAATACTTATTCTAGATTATACAATATATTTAGCATAAATTATATTTTAGAAGTTATTTTTATTCAGCAAATTATATAACTTTTATTATATTCTAACCACTATTTTTTGCCCTTCTTTCTATTGCTTTTAATTAGAGCATATAGTCTTTTACCCTTAAAGCTATATCTTTTATATTAACCCAAAAGTAATTATATTCTCCTTTGTCTATTTCCCTTAGAAATCCCCTATAAGTATTATTTAGCCTATTATAGCTAAGATTAATAAAATAATTAAGGATTAATTTAATTATCTTTTCTTACTCTTTTATAAACTTAAAATCCTCTTTATAATATTTCTTCTTAAGCAATTAATATTTCCAAAGGATTAATCTAATCTTAAGTATTCACCTTATATTACCTACTATAAATAATACATTAAAGTATCTAGTATGCTATATATAATCTGCGTAGTTAAATAAAATAATATTATTAATTTATACTTTATATTCCCTTTTAAGAGGTTAATAATATAAGCTTATAATAAATATATAAATAAGCTAGACTTATAGCATTAGGTAGCCTTATTGTTCAATAGGATATTGCCCTTATAAATAATAGGTCTTATTATTTTAATAGTATATTGGGGGGTATATAGTATCCTATTGGTTTATATATTATATATAGGTATAAGTGAGAAGGAATATAATGATTATAATGTATTGGGATTTATGAATACTGATAGGAAAATGAATTATAATATATAAATGCTAGGAATAGCCTTTATTTTTATCTATATCTATTTGTATTAGAGAAAGGTTTAGAAAGCCTTTCTCCTATCCTGCCTTTAGGTAGCAAAGACTGTTGTGGTTACTGTACTGTAGGATGTAAAAGCATATATCTAGGTAGCCTGCTCCTAGGTTTCTAACCTAGTTGAGCTCCTGTTCTTATGAATAGAGAAGCCTTTTTAATTACTTTAAAATATAATATATTTAGTAAACCAATAGGCAAAAGTAATTCTAAGGGTATTACTTTTATATAACTAGGGAGTACTATAATAAGTACTTAGTAATAAAGACCCTAAGTTTATTAGCAAAATATAAAAGGCTATATTTATATAACTTAATATTAAATTACTTATATTTATAATATATTACTTTTAAATAAATAAAATAAATAAGTATAAAAACTAAACTATTTAAATAATAATTTAATACTATATAATAATAAATTTAAAGGTACTATAGGTAAATATTATTCTAATAATTTAATTTAATCTTAATAATAAATATTTAAAGTTAATTAAGAGATCCCTAAATAAATTAATCTATAGCTTTAAACTAATAAGTATAATTAAGGCTATAGTAAAATTAAATATAATAAAAATAAATATAAATATAAAAGTCTTAAAAATATTAAAAAAAATATACTTAAAGAAAGTAAAATTTCTAATAAATATATTAATAACCTTATTTAAAATTAAATATAATAATAAGTATAATCCTATTAAATTTAATAAGGGAGATATAGTATACCTATGCCTATACAAGGAATATATCCTTCTTAGTAAGCTAAAGCATAAATAATTACCTATATACATAAAACCCTTTAAAATTATCTATAAAGTCTACCTCTAGGTAATTAAACTTAACTTTCTAAACCATTAAAAAATATACCTAATTATCTTAACCTCTTAACTCTATAAACTAAAATAAAGCAAAGACCTATTTAAGAGAACCTTATTTAAACCAAAAGTAATTATAATTAATAAGGTAACTAATAATAATATATAGAAAATAAATAGAATTATTAGCTATTAAATAAAAAAGAAAGAAACTAAAGCTATATATAAATATACTATTTAATAAAAGAAATTTACTATAAAAAATAATAATTAAATAAAAAAAAGTATAATTAGAGAAAGAATAAATAATACTCTTAAGGAATATTTTAATTATATAACTATTAATTAAAAAGACCTTTATAAAAAAAAGAAATTAAGACTTATAAAAGGGAATTTATATACAAAACAATAGATTCTATTAATCTATATAATAGATTCTTTAGAGAATTAAAATAAGAAAATTTCCTTTATTAAATTACTTATTTATTTTAAACCCAAAGTTTTAGTAAATAAATCTAATAATAAATTATTAAATTTATTATATATATATTATCTCCTTAGAATAAAGTAAATATTTATTAGCCTTTTAATTTAATTTTAAACTTTATTTTTATATTTTTTCTTTTTTTACCCAAAAGCCCCTTAAAATAAATCCACTAATATACCATTAAAACCTTCTTTATACTATTAAATCTACCTATAAACCTTATACCAATAAATAGCTAATATATAGTAATAGGGTTTACTAACTATAGAAGAGCTTCTATAATCTCTTACTCTAACTCTACTATCTTATTATAAGACTGTAACTATAACCCTTATAATATAAGTATATAAAAAGAAAAAAATAATTAAAATCTAGCTAAAAATAAATATATATATTCTAAAAACCAATAAATAAGCAAAATATAGCTAAACTTAATAAAATTAAGAAATAGCTTAATCCTTTTATTAATAATAATACTATTACTAATAGGCTTAATTATATCCTAAAAAAAGATAAATATAAAAAGTTTATTTAGTATAATTAAATATATACTTTTATAGAGTATTTATAAATCTACTTCTATAGAATTTAATATAATTAATAGTTATATTAATTATATAAGATAATAATATACTAAGCTATTATTACTAAATATAATAAAGAAAAAAGTAAATACTATAAATTAAAGCCTAAATCTTACTAAGAGTTATACTAAATCTATAAAAAAAGACTTTAAATAATAATAAAAGTAAAAGTATTAGTAAATTCTATAATTACTTAGGAAAAATTTATATAATTTACTATAAAAATCTTTTTAGTAAAATTTAATATTAAATTTCTTAAGTTTAATAATAAAGCTTTTAAAAGTAACTAAATATAATAATACTAAGTAAAATTATTCTTTTTAGAGACTAATTATATTATAAATAATAATAAAATTAATACCTAATAAATAGTTTACCCAAAGAGTACCCTAAGACTATAAAGTAAAGCCCTAGCTAAGGAATAGCCTAATATTAGCCTAAATATATTAAATACTAATAAAGAAATAGTAAATATAGATTCTATACTAAGTATAAAATTAGTAGTAGAAATTCTATAATCTTATGGGGGGTGGAATATATCTAGTAATAAGATTAATAAAGATAAAATATTAATAATCAAAAAAATAAAATAAATAACTAAGGATAGTAATAACTTAGGTAAAAAGAATCTTATTAATAATTATATTAATAAAGAAAATATACTAAATACCCTAGAGCTTTCTATAACCATAGTAAAAGATATACTAATATTTATAATCTTTATTATATTTAAACCTAAAGTACTAATAAATATAATAGTTAGAATATAGTAAAGATTTAAATTTAATACTAAAGGCTAAAAACTAATTTATATTAATCTAAAGCTAAAAAAGAATAAATTTAAACTAAAAAATATTAATTTTAATTCTCTTTATACTAAGAAAGCTATTAAGACCAATAAATAATAATATACTATAACTTTTAGATTAAGCACTATATCCTTTAGTACTAATAGCAAAAAGATTAAATATATTATTAGAGAATAGAGTTATTAAAAAGCTAAAAAGGAATATTAGTAATTATATAATAAATCAAAAGAAGCCAATAAGGAGGATAATAACTTTAGCCTAGGAAAAGCTAAATTTAGAGAAAAAGGCACAGATTCCACTAAGAAGAAATAAAGCTATAAGTAAGCTATTAAAGAATACTAATAGGAATTTAAAATATATAAATTTAAAGTAAAAAAGGATAATATAATTAATAAATATTACTCTTTATACTAGCTATAATAAATAATTAAATATAATATTAATAATTACTTTAATTAATATAATTCTATAAAGTCCTTATTAAAATAAGGCCTAATTAAAAGAACTAAAGATACTATAAAGAATATTATTATTGCCTATTATAATAATAGAAATATCCTCTTAAGAAACCAATTAAAGCACTAGAAACTATTCCTATTAGTATAAGCTAATATAAATACCCTTAAATTCCTTAATCCCTATAGTACCTATAATACCTTAGTAGCTAGATATCTTTAGATATATAAATAAGCTAAACTTAAATAATATAATAATCTAGTTAATTTCCTAAGAAATAAACTAATTAAAAGGTAAGATTTATATTAATAAAAGGATTAAAGTATATAATAATATACTAAGTAATATAAAGGTATTTATAAGTATTATATCTAATAATAGTTAATTAGTAATTAAGATAACCAAGTTATATTAAAAGCTAATCAAGATTATTTCTTATAGTTAAGCTTAATCTATTTATATACTTCTAGTTATATAGCTTTATATTTATAAAAGTTAAATGGGATTAGTTTAATACTATTTAATTACAATAATTAAAGAAGTTAAACAAGATCTATTTAACTCTTTCTTATTAGTAGAGCATATAGGTATAGGGTAATTTGTTTATATAAGCAAGGGTTCTACCGATTATAACTATCTTAACTTATTATAGGTTATAATATAATATTTCCTTTTTATTGGTCTTATTCTAAGGCTAAGATATTAGGCTATGTCTCTATAAGTGTCTTTTATATACTTAACTTAGTTCTTTAAATAATTTTTTTCTGTTAATAGGATATTAGATTATATTTCTAAAATATTATCTTATTCTAAAGTAATAAAATCTTATTATTAGGATATTATAAGATTAATTAGTAAATTTAATTTTAAGATGCCTTAGTATTTTATATATTTCTATATTAGAAATCTTTTTTATATTATAGTAAAGGGAAAAAATAGGTTTAAATCTTATATATTAAAAAAGTATTTAGAATATAATTATAATAGTATTTTTGCATAAGCTTATTTATAGTACTTTGGTTTTATTAATATTCTTTTAGCTAACTTTTCTATATAGTTAAGTATTTTAAAATAATTAAAAAGGCTTTTCTATTTATAAGAACAGGAGCTTAATTAGGTTAGAAACCTAGGAGTAGGCTACCTAGATATATGCTTTCACATCCTACAATATAGCAACCACAATAGTCTTTATAGCCTAAAGGCAAGGCAAAAGAAAGGCTTCCTAAACCTTTCTTTAATATAAATAGATATAGATAAAAATAAATACTCTTAGCATTTATACATTATAACTTATTTTCCTAGTTACAGCATTCATAAATCCCAATACATTATAATTATTATATTCCTTCTCACTTATACCTATATATAATACATAAACTAATAAGACACTATATACCCCCTAATATACTATCAAAATATTAAGACCTATTATTTATAAGGGTAATACCCTACTAAATAATAAGGCTACCTAATACTATAGGTCTAGCTTATCTATATATTTATTATAAGCTTATATTATTAATCTTTTAAAAGGGAATATAAAGTATAAGTCTATAATATTTTCTTATTTAATTGTGTAGATTGTATATAGTATAATATAAAATTTATAATATTATTTTTAGTAAATAATATAAATAATATAATATTAATATTAAAAATTAAATTAATTCTTTGGGAATATTAATTACTTAAAAAGAAATACTATAAAGATAATCTTAAGTTTATTAAAGAATAAAAAAAGCTTATTAAATTAATTCTTACTTAGCATAAGAATCTTAGCTATAATAAGCTAAATAATATTTAAAGGGAATTTTTAAGGGAAATAAATAAAGATAAATATAATAGCTTTTAGGTTAATATAAAAAATATAGCTTTAAGTATAAAAGAATATATACTTTAATTAAAAGTAATAGAAAGAAAGAGAAAAAATAATGGTTTATTTACTAGAATACAATAAAAGTCATATAGTTTGCTAAATAAAAATAGCCTCCAAAATACAATTTATGCTATATAGTTAAGTATATATCTAATAAAAAGAATTATATTAAAAAGGAAAAGAAAAAAGCAAAGGTAGATTTATTAGATATTATATTGTGTTTATAGTATTTATATACTTAGGAATATTATTTATAGGAAAAGGCAAAAGAAATAATTACTTATAATTATAAGGACCTAGATAAGCTTAAGAAAAAAGAATATAAAGAGTCTTTAGTATTATTAGAAATATAGCTATTAAAGGATATAGGAATTATTAATTAGAGTACTATTAATTTCCCTTTTACTTTTTCTAAAGAAATACTTCTAGTATTTTTAAATAGTATATTAGGTTCTTAGTAGATTTTTAGGTTATTTTCTTATAATTTTTTCATTTTATCTTAAAGTATTTATTTTCTTATTATTATAGTATTTATTTTACCTTTTATTATTCTTTAATATTCTTAATTTATAGCTTATATTTTAGTTTTATATTAACTTAAATTCTATTACTAAGTTCTAAAAGTAAGATATAGAAGATAGAGTAAACTTAAATATTATTAGGTAGGTTAAGTTTATAGTTATTTTCTGAAATTTTCTTTTTAATTAGATAGGGTTTAATTTATATAAAATTAATTTTTATTGCAAAAATATATACAAAAATAATAATAATAATAAATAAATAGATAATAATATAAGATCTACATAAACATAACACCCAATTTACTTAAGATAAGGGTAAATAGTATTAATTTATTTAATATAATAAGTTTACCTTTCCCCCTATAATACTTAGTCTTTATCTATCTTTATATACTTAAGATCTTATCTTATTATTATAAGGAAATCCTAGTAATTATCCTTTTCTTATTATTTTTTAATTTTCTTTAATTTAAATATATACTAAGGAATTCCTTAGGTATAAGTCTATTCCTTAGATTAAGGAAATTTCTTAAGAATTCCTTTAAAATAAGCTTTTCTTTTATTCTAAGGAATAGGTAAGGAATTCCCTAGGAATTTCTATAGCCTTATCTTATCTTAGGAAATTATTAGCCTATATATAGGCCTTATCTTATTAATAGACCTATTATAAATAGGTCCTTAGTAAAACCTTAGGTAAATCCCTTTTTTATAATAAATTCCCTACTAATAAAAAAATATATACTACCCTTAGTACACTTTCCATATAAGATCTTTATATTAGTAAATACTTAAGAATAGGTCTCTATTAATTAGTATATAGGATTTATATAGTATTAGATTATAAATACCTAATAATATTCTTAATATAATAATATATTAATTTTAAGAATTTTTAGTAAATAAGCTAATTAAAAATATATTTTAATTATAACTAAGATATTTTTTACTAAGTCTTATATTATATAAATAGCAAAAGGTAATAGTATAAATATTATATAAAAAGGAATACTTATTATATATATAAAAAGAAAAAAGCTAATATACTTATATTAAATTTAATAAATTACCTATTTAATATTTATTTACTTAGTCTAAGAAATTCCTAAGATAATATAGCTTAAAAAGTAAAGACTAAATAAATTATTATTTAATATAAAATCTAAAGAAAATATATAAAATAGGTAAATTAAGGCTCTAGATAATATCTAAGAAAATATTATAAAAATAAAATATATATTAAGTATATAAAAAAAATAAAGTAAAGGGGTATATAAAAGGATAAATCTAAGTATATATATTATCTAAAAGGATTCTAAATAAAGGAAAGTATTAGTATTATATTCTATAGGATTCCCAATAGGAATTTACTTCCTGGATTATTCCTTATAGTTAAGATAAAAGTCCTTAGTTAAGGCTATTACTTATTATAATAGTTAAGGGTCTTTATTCTATAATCTCCCTATAGATAAAAATAAGATTATCCTTAAATATACTAAAGCTAAGCTTTTTAAATACCTTTACTATATAGATAATAATCTCCTTATAGTTATTAATATTCTATAGGTTAATACTAAGAATAATAGGCCTAGGAATTCCTTAGACTATTTATTGGACTATAATAAAGATAAATAAATAATATTTACTAGGTATATAGTTAATGTATTTAGTTAATAAGGGTATTAGGATACTAAGGTTCTAGCTATTTAAAGACTAATATTCTATAATAATCTTAAGATATTTAATTAGTATTATAATATAATATAATTTATTAGTAGTTATAGAGTCTTTAAAAAGGCATTAAAAGCTAATAAATATTCTATTAGGTAAAACCATAAATTAATCTAAGTAGAGGATATAAATTGCTAAGAAACTATAGAGCTTAATAACTTATACTAGGAAAATCCTTAGTTTATTAATATTATAGTAAATAATATAAAAGAATTCTATAAAGATTTATATTACTTTAACTTTTCTAAATAATATAAACTAATTATATATTATAATTATCTAATAAAAATAAAATTATTTATTAATATTAATTATATATTAAATAATTATAGGAAAAGGTATATTAATTTTAAAGTTTATATATATTATTCTTAAATTATTGCTAAAATAGGACTTTTTAGCAAGGGAATAACTTCTTAAGTTAATAGCCTAATTAGCTATAGCAGTATATTTAAGGAGATTTCCCTAGAAAGGATTACTAAACTAAAGGTAATTAATTCCTTAGTTAATAAGGTTAATAGTCTTTTAACTACAAAGACTAATATTAATCTCTAGGGTAATAGATATATTAAGGTATTAGCTATATATATACTTTACTATAGCAATTATTCCCTTTAATCTATCTATAGACTTAAGCAAAGTAATAATAGACTTTTAGTTTTTACTTTTTTATTTAGACTTTATAATTTTCTCTAAGATTTAAGCAAAGATAAGGCAAAGTTTATTAGTGCTAATATAGGTCTTTGGATAATTTACTTTATCTAGAATATAGCTTTTTTTTATATTATTAAAAGGATCTTAGCTAAGGGTCTACTTATAATTATAGGTAAAGAGGGTAAAAAAAGCTATATCTTTATTTTCCTTAGAAATTTTTTTATTATTATTAATATTAAAAAGTTTATTTATACTTCTAAGGGTCTTTTTATTATTAAGGCTAAAAAATTCCTTATCTTTATTAATAAATTTAAGGGTAATAGTATTATTTATAGGATTATAAATATTATTAGGAGAAAGGTAATAATAAGTCTTAGTATAATAATTATTATATTTATTAATATAATTATAATTTTTTGCCTTAGTATATAATTAAAAGTCTTAATAAACTTTTAAATAAGCCTAAGCCTAATAAAAGAAATATTTAAATTAATTTATTTACTTAAATTAATATTTATTACTATAGATTTATAGGGTATAATAATATTTATTATATTAGAATATCTATATATATTCTTAGATTTAAAAGAAAAAGAAATAATAAAAAGATAAATTCTTAGCTAAGAAAAAAGTTTTAAAAGAAAGAAAAGAGATAAGACCCTTATTAGGCATAATATATAGTAAAGAATTATTAATCTAAGTATAAAGATATTAATCTTAACTTAAGATATAGTATAAGGAGATTATAAGGGATTATTTTGGGTAGACCTAGGGAATTCTCTAGGCCTTTATTATTATTTGCTTAGGTATATTAGCATTATAGGGATTATATAGGCTTTATCCTTGGTTTTAATATCTAGCTATTAGTACTAAAGGGATTATAGTAAATTCCCTTGGCCTAAGGTATATTATTTGTTTTTTCTTTATATAATAGTATATAGTATATTAGTTTATAATTAAGATTAAGTCCCTTAGCCTATTATAAGAGTCTTTTACCTTTATATTTAATAGTTTTAATATTAAAACCTATAGTAAAAATAATAATATTAATTTTTTTTAGGCTTAGGATTATAAAGGATAATACTTTAGGTTTATTGGTAAAGGAGTTATTTAGGTAATAATTATATACTTTTTTATAGGTTTTTAATAAGTAATAAACTAGCATTAATCCTTTTTTTTATATTTCTAATAAGTATATTATATATATTAATTAAATCTTTAGGCTTAGTTATAATCTAGGCCTTAGAATTCTTTCCTAGGAAATACTATTAGGAATAATTAGTTTATTAAGAGTAAGTATATTTATATATTTCCTTTCCTATAAATCTTTCTTCTTATCTTTTGGTTAAAGCTATATTTTTATTAGGTTTTTTTATAGTTATTTTAGTTTTTATTTAGTTATAGCTTTTGGTCTTAGAATATTTTTTCTCTTTTTAGATAATTTTTATATAATTTTATCTATGCCTTTTTTTTTTATTAATAAGTATTTTTAGTTATTTTTTTTTTATATAGTATTCTTTAATTATTTTATTTATATTAATTACTTTTTCTTTAAGCTAAAGATTATAGTTACTTAGAAAGCCCTTTTATATTACTATATACTTAGTTTATATATATTTCTTTTACTTAGTTATTTAGTAATTAATAATTCTATTAATCTCCTAGTACTAATATTTATCCCTTTATTTAATTAAATTATTATTTAGGATTTTTATTAGACTTAGGCTAGTTTTAGGTTTTATAGCTAGTAAAAGGTATATAATTAAGACTACTAGGTAGATCTTTATATTATCTTTTATTTTGAGTTTATATACTAAGTACCCTATTTATTCTAGTATCTTATAGGATCTAGTATATCTTTCCTTAAGCTTAATAACTTAATTATTAACTATTAAATAGCTATTTTTGCTTAATTTTAGCTATACTTAATCCCTAGGCTTAAATTCTATAGGATAATATTTATAGTTATATCTTTATTTTATAATAACTTATAATTATACTATAGCTAATTATACCTTCTTATATAATATCTCCTTATTAAATAGATTATTAGGAATTTCTAAGTATCTTTTACTATTATTTATTCTTATTTTTATAATAAGTTTACTTAGGGATATTTAGATAATTAATATATATAAATTATTTAAGTTAAACTATAAAGGTATTAGGGTATTAACCTAGGATTTAGTTAGATTATTGGTTATAAAATACCTAAGTATTATTTCTATTATTTAGTTTTTTCTTTTAGATAGTCTATTTATCTAGGGGTATTAGGCTATAGAGAAAAGTAACTTAGTTTTTATGGCTTTTTATAGTTCTTATTAGAGTTTAAATATAAATTTTTAGTCTTTATCTAAGATAATTGCCTTAGGAATTCCCTAGTTATTTCTAAGAAGCTTTTAATATAGTATTTTAGCTTAGTTCTTAGTAATATACTATATATTTCCTAGAATAAGTAATATTATCTTAGAGTACTTATAGGTTACTATAAGGAGGATATTAAAGTATTTTTTATTTAGTATAAGCTATAGTTAATTTATAGCTTTTACTATAAATAGTCTAATAATAAAGTTTATAGTAATTATATAAAAAGGAATATTAGGGGATTATATAAATATTAATTCTTTAGCTAGCTTTTACCTAGAAGTAGAATTCTTATAATAAATATTATATAAGTTAGTATATTATTTTATAAGATAGGTAAGGTAATTAATTATATAATTGCCCTTTAGTTTTTAGTATAATTTTTTCTCTTTTTAATAGAATTTATTTATATAAATATCTTAGATTAGAGTTTTAGCTATTTCTTCTAGGATATAAAGCTATATATACTATTTGCCTTCCTTAAGGTATAATAGACTATTTATTCTAAGGAAGTTTAGACCTAGTTTTTTGTTTTTTTATCTTAGCTAATTAAGGATTATTTTTTATCTAAGGTATACTAAGTATTTTTCCTAGATTTATCTAAGTAATTCCGATTCTATAGAAGTTTTAATATAGTATAAAGTTAATTTTGCCTTAGGTTTCCCTTTCTATTTAAGATTAAGTTCCCTTAGCTCTTTCTTATTAGCTTTTTTCCTATAGGTAGATAGTTAGGATAAAATATTGGCTAGGATATTAGTAATTCTTAGGATATATTTTATCTTTAGGGGGTATTAGCTAAGGTATTATAAGGCTATAGATAATTTCTTATTCCCTTTTATATTCTAAGAGAAAGTAATTTTTTGGTTTATAAGTATATATAGTACTAAATAATCTATAAGAATATAGATTAGCTTTCCTTTAGTAAAGTAAAGTATAATTTAGGTCTTTTAATATATTTATATTATTTTTATTATTTTTAATTTAATTAATTAATATTTAGTTTTTATATCCTTTAGGCTATAGCTTAAGTATATAATTAGCTTAATTTATCTTAAGAGAATTTAGCTTTCTTTATCTTATTTATATAAGGGGTCTAGATAAAAAAGTACTTTTCCTATTTCTCTTTCTTATAAGGTATTAATTTATATAAATAAGTCTTTCTTTGGGTTAAAGTAATAAAGGGCTATAGAATTAATTAGAGTATTTTGTATATCTTTAAAGCTTTCTTTTTTTTTCTTTATGTTTATAAATATAGTTTTAGTAGTATATTTACTATATTATTAGCCAAAAGAGAGTTTTTTTTTCTATTATCCTTTCCTAAGTAGGTCTATCTTCTATTTTTATAATAGTACTATACAATAAGCAAACCAAGGAACTAGATATCTAAGCTATCTAATTAACTTAATTTACTTTTTTAGCTATTATAAGGTTTCTAGGAATTTTAATTCCTTTAGGGCCTTAATTTATCCTATAATATTAATAATCTTAAATCTATTAACTAAAAATCCTAATAATTCTATGGTAAGATAGTCTAAGAAAGACT
This sequence comes from Calonectria fujianensis, assembly GCA_013406965.1. Lineage (NCBI taxonomy): Eukaryota > Fungi > Ascomycota > Sordariomycetes > Hypocreales > Nectriaceae > Calonectria > Calonectria fujianensis. The sequence continues at coordinate 439,366 of VTGC01000024.1, read as the reverse complement.
TTTTAGGAAATAAAATAATATTTAAGTCCTTAAATAAGGTAAATATCCTTTGGATATAGTCTAAATATCCTTTTCTTATTTTTAAAAAGATAATAATATTATCTATAAAGGCCTTTATATAGTCTTTATATTCCCTTAGTACTTAATCTATAAAGTATTATATAAAGGCTAAGGAATTCTTAAATCCTATAAGTATTACCTTAGATTATTTTAATCCTTAATAGCTTATAATAATAAATTAATCTTAGTATTTTTTAGCTACTAAGAATTAGTAAAAGAAATTCTAGGTATTAATAATAGTAAACTATTAACTTTCTTTGAGTAATTATAAAATATCTTATTATAGTAATATTAGGTAGGCATTTAGTATAATTATATAATTAAAGGCTTATAAGTCTATAATTACTTTTCCTTTTTCTTTTCTATTAATTATTTTCTAGACTATAAATATAGAACTTATAAATAGGGTAGGCTTATTTACTTATTTTATTTTGTTTTGCTTATATAATTTATTAAATATCTTATTAAGAAATTCCTAGCTCTTTAGACTAAAGAAATATAGTTTAAAGCCAATTTTCTTCTTATACTAGTTATCTATAAGGGATATTTATATTTAATCTTTCTTAGGGACCTTTATAGTTTTAGTATTTTCCTATAGCTCTAAAAAGTTATTAATAAGCTCTTTTAGTTGATTGGCTAGTCTAGGGAGCTAATTGTTTAGATAGGCTCTATTTACTAGTTAGTAATTTAGTATTTCTTTTGGTTTTATTAGGCTAAGCTTAGCTTACTTATTTAGTCCTTAGATCTATAGCCTTAATTTTTGGTTCTATTTAGATATTTTCTTTTATTTAATACTAAGGATTAGATTTAGGTCTTTAGCTAAAAGGATTTTATTTTTTAGGAATTTTCTAAGAATTTTTTAATTAATTTCCTAGATTTAGTATTCTAGTTCTATAGGCAAAAGGTACCTGATTTTCTATTTTTGCTAATAGTATATAGGTTTCTAGGAATTATTGACTATATATACTATTTTGGGTTCCCAGATAATAGCTCTTACTATTCCTTTTGCTAATAGATATAAAATAAAGTCTTTCCCTAGGGGTATTTTATTTACTTTTACCCTTATACCTTTACTAGAATATAATAAAATTATAATAGATTTTACTATTTATATTAAGGTATTAGCCTATAGGCCAAAATAATATATCTTAGCTAAAAGGCTTATATTCCTAGTTATTCTTACTATAACTTCTTAGAAAGAGTTTAGGAAATCTATTTGGTATAGGACATAAAATTTTTATTCTAGGATAATTCCTATACTTAGGGTCTTTAGTATCTATCCTTCTCCGGTTATTTTTAGTATAACTTATTAGCCTTAGCAATATCTAGAAAGATAAATAGTAAACTTTACCTATCCAATAGATTATTAAGATTTAATTCTATTTAGTATATAAGCTAAAGAGAAATTAAATTCTATATTTAATAAAAACTTAAGAAATTCTTTAGTTATAGTATAATAGATAGCTCTTATATTTATATAGACCTCTCTTTATTCTTATTGGTTATTATCCTTTGCTGCTTATATTTTAATATAGGTATAGTTAAATAGTTTCCTTAGACTAATTATTGCCTTAATTAGCTAATATATAATGATTTTTTCTTTATTTTTAATAGTATTAATATTTTTAGTTAGTAAAAAGGGTTTTTTAGAGGGAAATTTCTTTTGGCTAGGCTTAAGCTAGTAAAATCTATATATAGCTTTAGCTACTATCTATATCTCTTAGATATTCCCATAGAACTCTCCTTCGGGAATCTATTAGAAATAATTTCCTTTATCTATAATTTTATTTTTCCTATCTTCTCTTTCTATTTTATTATTAGCAAGGTATTTATTAGCCTTATCTACTATAAGTATTTACTTAATATTTTTATAAGAAAGGTAAATACCTTTATATTTATCTAAAGAAATCTCTTAGAGAGTATTATATAATAATTTATTATTTTATTTATTAGATTAATCTCCCTATTATTAGTTTTAGTTTAAATAGGTAAATATTAGTTTTACTAATACTATTAAAAGCTTAATAATAATCTTTATCTTTAAGTTTAGCTAAAAAGTAAATATAGTATTAGCCTTTTTAACTAATAGGGCCTAGGGTTTTAGCCAATTATTTTTCTAATTCTATTAATTTTATACCCTTTTCTCTAGATAATAATACTTATATAGCTAAGTATTTTAATAAGAATATTACCTAGTAAATACTTAGCTTCCTAGGGTATTCTATCTTATAGTTTATAGGGTTTTAGGGTATACTATTGAGTTTCCTTGTCTAATATAACTACTTCCTTCTTTGCTAGCTATATCTTTATTACTATTCTTTTAATTATTCCTTATAGCTAAGGGATTTTTAGTATTAGCTAATTCCTTTTATTTTACCTTTTACTATTTTTTTATATTTAGCTTAATATTAACTAAGGGTATTTTTTATTAGTAATAATTATACTAAGTATTAAATTATTTATTATCTTTAAAAAATAAAAAGATAGTTTTTAGGTAATTATTTAATTTTCTATATATTACTTAAGCTAGGTTCTTAAAGGAGATTCTTGCCTTAGTAGTATAATCCTTTAGGTATACTCTTTAGTCCTAGAGATTTTCTCTTTATATAATCTTTAAGAAATTATATTTTATAATTATAAAATATTCTAAGGCTATATTAGCTTATAGCTTAAAATAATATTTAAACTATATAATTTATAGTTTTAATTTATATTTATTAATTTAAAATTTTTATTTAATATTAAATAATAAATACTTTAAGTATTATATAAAGATAAATTCTCTAAGTAAAGATAAAATATAGTATAAAAAGATCTCTTAATAATCTTTTTCCTATTTAATATATAATTCTAGGATATTAATAAACCCTTTAACTATTTACTAGGTTTTTCTTTTATTTAGATATTTAAATTCCTAGAAAGGAACTTAATTATTTAAGGTAAAATTAAATATACCTATTTCTTTTTTCTTAAACCTTAGATTAAAAGCCTTTTCTTTATAGGCTTCTTAGGAGTATAATTTAATAAAATAAATAATATCTTCCTAAGTAAGTAAAATAAGATCTATTTTACCTAAACTATTAAAGGGATCTTCTAAGGCTTATAGGGTATTCTAATTAAATATTCTCTTAATAGGCATATCTTAAGAGGCTTCTTAATAGAATAATTAGGAGTTTCCGGTATTAGGGTTTTCTAAGGGGAATCCTTCTAATACCCTATAGGCCTAATTAATAAGCATACTAGTAATATATTAATCTAAGATTTTCCTTACTACTTAATTATATAGAGCTACTATTTATTCTCTAATAAAGATTTCTTATTCTTAAAGAAAAAAATAATTTAAGGCCTTTAGCTAATTATTTTCTTTATTTAATTATTCTAAAGAAATATTAAATAGAATATATTACTCCTATAAATAATTCCCTTTTTTTAGTTACTATAACCCTTTAGAATCTCCTTTAGCCTAGCTCTCTTTAGATTATATATTTATATTAAGAGACCTCTTTTCTAGTAAAGGGCTAGTTTCCCTTAGAATTAATATTCTTAGTAGACTACTATTAAGGAATTATATAAATAAGACCTTAGATTAATCTCTTAGGGGCTTTATCTTTAGGCTTTCTAGGAATCTACCTAGTAATATGGTTTCTAAGAAAGTAAAGATAATAAGAGCTTAAGTAATTAAGTTCTATATTATATATTAGGCTTAATTAAGTAATCTTTTATATATAAGTATTTATCTAGGATTAAATTTCTAAGTCTAAAGACTACTTAAAAGCTTATTTATATTTAATTTCTAAGAAGAGATATAAGGTATATACTTAATATAAGGTTTATATATCTTATATTTATTACTAGGGAAAGGGTATTTTAGGTTAAATTAATCTAAATACTTAATAGTTTTAATTTCCTTTAATTTAGCCTTTTCCTTATACTTTAAAAGGTCTAAGTCCTTTAAGGTATAATAAATATAGATCTCTAATAGTTATTTATAGGCTAAAAAGAGCTTATAATATAATCTTTTATTTATACTTATTTATAAGATTAAAATATAGATTAAAAAATAATAATTACTATTAATTATTATAAAAATATATATAAAAATAATAATAATAATAAATAAATAAATAATAATATAAGATTTATATAAATATAATATTTAATTTACTTAAAATAAAGGTAAATAATATTAATTTATTTAATATAATAAATCTATTCCCTCTCCTATAATATTTAGTCTTTATTTATCTTTATATACTTAAGATCTTATTTTATTATTATAAGAAAATCCTAGTAATTATCCTTTTTTTATTATTCCTTAATTCTCTTTAATTTAAATATATACTAAGAAATTCCTTAAATATAAATTTATTCCTTAGGTTAAAGGAATTTCTTGGGAATTTCCTTAGAATAAGCTTTTCTTTTATTCCAAGGAATAGGTAGAAAATTCCCTAGGAATTTCTATAGCCTTATCTTATCTCAGGAAATCATTAGCCTATGCATAGGCCTTATCTTATCGGTAGACCTACTGCAAGTGGGTCCTTGGCAAGACCTTGGGTAGGTCCCTTTTTTGTAATAATTTTCTTATTCTATTATTTTATTAATAGGTTTTTTATTACTAGGTAAACTATATCTTCCTCTAAAAAGGATAATTTCTTTAGCCTTTTTAGGTTATAGTATTATTTTATAGTATTATATATAAATTTAAGTTTAGTTTTTATTTCTTTATATAATTTTTATAAATTATTAGATTTAATTATAGCTTTAACTTAAATTATACCTTTTAAAAGGGCTTTATAAGCATTAAGGGTAAAACCAAAGTTAGCTTTAGTAAGAGTTATCTTAATACTTTTATTATATAATATATTATAGGCTAATTATATAATTAATAGTTTCTTTATTTAATTTATTTATTTATAGTTAATATAATATTATAAGTATTATTTAATCTCTTGGTTTTATTATTTTATTTATTTATTTATTTATAAATAAAATACTATACTTAGTTTATAATTTAGTCCTATTAAGCTTATAAGGCTTTACTAGAATTTAAATATAAATAACTATCCTTTATTTAATATAATTTCTATAAAAAGTCTATAAATAATAATAATATATTTAAAGAATAGGTAAATAAATTTATCTTTATTAATTACTTTTTTATAAAGAATATAATATATTACTTTAGTAAAGTAATTAATAATAATAAAAATACTATTATAGTATTATCCTATTATAAGGTCTATAAATAGAAAAAGATTTATAATAAAGTCTATAATAATTAAATTTTATAGTTAAGATATAATTAGGGCTAATTAAAGTAATTTATAAGATTTATATTTAGATTTCTTTAAGTATTAATAAAGGCTATATTCCTTATATATTATCTCTATTTTCTTTTTTATTTTACTAAAGGAAAATATTTATTTAATATATTTAAAGGTTTTATTAATTTCTTTATATCTATATAAAGAGTATTTATGGATTTCTCTAAAAAGATCTATTTAATATTCCTTAGGTACTTAGAGTAAATTTATATATTTTTCCTTAAGAAGATTAAGATTATATTTCTTAATTTTCTATAGTAGTAGATTTCTTTATTCTACTTACTATAAGGGTATTTCTATTTTATAAATATACCTTATTCTTAGGTATTCTTTTACTTAGATAATAATAATAAATTTCCTTATTTTAATTATTATTTTACTAATAGGTATTTATTTATAAGCTCTATTAGAGAATAATTAAAATAATTATTTCTTAGTTTAAGACTTTTCTTTATAGTAATTAAGATATTAGCTAATAATATTAGCTTAATTATTTTTAATTTCTTAAATATAAATAATTTAATAATTAAATTTAAAAAGGTATTTAGTATATTAGAATTATCTTTTATTAAGCTCTTAAATTATTATAAAGTAAAAGATATTTTTATAGTCTATATATACTATAATTTTATATTTTCCTTTAAGTAAATAATAATAGAATTCCTTAAAGATATTAATTATTATAAAGAATTCTTTATTATATATAGAATAATTAAGTTTTATATTATTAAGTTTATATAAATAGAATATAATTAGATATAATTAGTTATTATTATTCCTTTATTTAATCTAGGCTCTTAGGGTAAAGTCTAAGGAATTTATTTTTAACTTAATTAATTATTTTAGGTTAAATATAATAAGTATAAATTCTAAGATAATTACTCTTTATATAGCTTTAAATATAGCTTATGCTTAATTTCCCTATATAAAGTCTTTTTTCTTTTTTGTAAATTTTAATAAGGGAATTATAATTTTACTAAAGTTTTAAATAAACTTATAATAATAATTTATAAATCTAAAAAAAGCTTATACCTTTTTAATATTTATTAATACCTTTTATTCTTTAATAATAATAATTTTCTTTAGGTCTATATAAATTTTATTAGGTAAAATAATATATTCTAAGAATTTAATTTTTATAGTATAAAACTTACTTTTTTTAGATTTAATAAGTAATTTATTATCCTAAAGGGCTTTTAAAACCTTATAAATATATTTTAGTATTTTTTCTTATTCTTAGAGAAAATAAGAATATTATTTAGATAGTAAATAATAAAGATATTAAAATACTCTTAAAGTATATTATTAATTATCTATTAAAATAATATAAATATATTTATAAATCTAAAAGGTATAATAAAGTATTTAAATAGTTTAAATTTAATTTAAAAAGTAATTTTCTATTTATATTCTTTTTTAATATAAATTAAATTATAAGCTTCTTTAAGATCTAAGGCAATAAAAATATTTATACTATATAATTAGTCTTTTATTTTATTAATTAAAGGTAAAGAGATTTAATCCTTAATAGTATTCTTATTAAGTTATCTATAATTAATTATAAGGTATAGTTTTCTATTCTTTTTTAGAATAAATATAACTAGATAATTAACTTTAAAATTTAAGATATAAATATATTCTTTCTTAAGTATATCTTTAATATATTCCTTTAGAATATTAAGTTATATTTAATTAAGATTATAAATAGGGTAAAACCGGGTATTAGTTCTATCTTTAAGTATGATTTTATAGTTTTATTAATTAAATTTAAGTAATCTTATTTTTAATTCTTTAGTAAATAATTATTTATAAATATAGTATTTAGGTAATATATTATATAGTTTATCTTTAGTTACTTTTTCTTTTATTTTTTTAAGATTAATATTTAAGTTTTAAAGCTATATATATATATAGGTAATTTTATATTACTATTATTATTTTTAATTATTTTTATATTTATACTTTATTTTTAGTAGTAGTAGAGTTTTTATTGTATTATTATATATACTTTTTGCTTAGTTAGGGTTAAGAGTTTAAGATCTTTTATTATTAGAAATATTATTAGCTATATTATACTTAGAGAGTACTTATACTTAGCTAATATACTAATTAATATTAGAATTATATTAATATAATTATAAATATCCTAAAATAATATTATATTTTTTAGTATTTATAATATTAAAGTTAATTTTTTGGTTTTTTTTATAGATAAAAACTTTAAGATAATTAAGCTCTTTATTTATTATATTATTATTATACTTAAATATAATACCTTTAAGATTATATATAATATAAGATTTTGATTTTATTTTCTATAATAATCTTAATTTATTAATTAGCTTTAGGCTAATATAGTTAAGCTATACTCTATTATTTACTATTATAGTATACTAAATCTTATTAATTTAGATTTTTAATTTTAGTTATTCTAGGGGCTTTTCTATGGAAGCTATATATAGAGCCTTTTATAGGAGTTCTTTTGGTAATTCCCTAAACTTTTACTTATATTACTCTTAGGGCTTTAATTCTCTAAGGGGTATTATTAGTTTTTTGGCAATAATATAATTATTTAATACTAATCCTATATTTTTTTGCTTTTATATAGATTATATATAGGATTTAAATAATTATATTATTCTTTGTCTTTATAGTCTAATAGGTCTATTAAGGGAGATAGGATAGTAATATTATTAAATTCTCTTACCTATCTTATAATAAGGTAATTATTATAATGGGATTTATAGGCATTATATATTAGAATATTCAATATTTATATAGGGAAATATTTATTTTATTTTTTATATTTAAGATATCTTATATATAAGTAATTAAAGTAATTAAATTATATAAGTTTATAATAGGTAAAGTGGTTTTTGGCTAATCTTAGGTTATTTATTTTAAATATTATAATATTTAGCTAAATAGGATATACTTTTTTTCTTACTATAAGGTAAATATTTTTATTATATATATTAGGTTATTATAGGAATTAATTATATTTTTCTTTTTCTATATATTAATAGATTCCTTTATTTTTATTATATCTTACTATATCTTATTATTTAGGAATATCTTTATTGGTTTCTATATTATTAAAATCTATAGGTAGGCCTATTTTTTAAGCTTTTTTTAAGTTATAAAGGCATAAAAAAGGTTTATTATCTTATTAATTAAGGTAATAAATTCATAGGTATTAGTCCTTTTTTTCTTTAGAGGTCCTAGGAAGGTTTTATATATATTAGTATATATTATATCTTTGTAATATAGCTACGGTTTTATTAGTATAGATTTAGGAATTTCTTTCTAATATTAATTATTATATTAATTTTATAGATTATATTATTTAGGTTATAACTCTTAAGTTTTTACCTTTTAATATATTACTAAAATATACTTTTTTTAGAATATAATATTATTATATAATATATCTAGATTTCCTATAATTATAATAAAGGGTATTATAAAAGTATTTTTATTTACCTTTTTATATAGCTCTAATATTTATAGCTCTTAGGTAAGTATTATAGAAAGTAAAGATATAGGATTTCTTGTTTTTTATATTATTATTTTTATTTTATTCTTAATAATTATAAATTATAAGTTTTTTATTATCTTATTTTTATTATTATTTTTTATATTATTTATTATTAACTTTAACTATATAGATAATATATATAGTAAAAGTAATAAGGGATTTTAAAAGTTAATATATTTTATTTTAAATAAATTCTTTAAGTTATTAGTAAAACTTATAAATAAAGATTTCTTTAGTCTAAAAGAGCTTATTTATATAATAGTAGAAGTTAGAAAGAAAGTTAATATAGGATCCTTTTTAAGAGAGTTTTTTAAGTTCTTTAAGTATTACTTATTTTTTATTAATAATTCTATATAAAGTAATAAGTTTATTTTTAAATCCTTTAAAGAAGGAAAAAAGGTTCTTTATAAACTCTATGGTTTTTTCCTAGGAGTTTATAATATAGTCTTTAAGTAATCTTTCTATTATTTTTATAAATTATTCTTCTAATTATCTAATAGTATATTAGACTTTAAGGGATTTATTATTTATAAAGATAATTAGGTATAATAAATAATAACTCTTAATTTAAATTAATTATTTTTAGAGTATATTACTATTGCCTTTCTAAGTAAAAGATTTCTTTGGCTTAATAACTTTACTAAGATCTTTAGTATAAACTAAGAATTATTTAAATTTTTTAATATATTATTTATAACTTTTTATAATATTAACTTAGCTTTCTCTTAGAATATTAATAATATTATAGAGTTTCTTAATATTATTATATTTATTTATATAGATTTTTATTATATTAATTTTATTATTAAGAAAATTAAGTTTTTTAGTTAATATATTATTCTTAGCCTAAAGTTTCTTAATTTAATTATTTAATTTTAAAGTAATTAAAAAGGCTTCTCTATTCATAAGAATAGGAGCTCAACCAGGTCAGAAACCTAGGAGCAGGCTGCCTAAATATATGCTTTTATATCCTACAGTACAGTAACCACAATGGTCTTTGTAGCCTAAAGGCAAAGCAAAAGAAAGGCTTCCTAAACCTTTCTTTAATATAAATAGATATAGATAAAAATAAATACTCTTAGCATTTATGCATTATAACTCGTTTTTCTACCAGTATTTGTAAATCCTAATATATTATAATTATTATATTCCTTTAATATATAAACTAATAAAATACTATATATCCCCTAATATACTATTAAAATATTAAGACCTATTATTTATAAGGGTAATACCTTACTAAATAATAAGGCTATTTAATACTATAGATTTAGCTTATCTATATATTTATTATAAGCTTATATTATTAATCTCTTAAAAGGGAATATAAAGTATAAATTTATAATATTTTCTTATTTAATTATATAGATTATATATAGTATAATATAAAGTTTATAGTATTATCTCTAGTAAATAATATAGATAATATAATATTAATATTAAAAATTAAATTAATTCTTTGGGAATATTAATTACTTAAAAAGAAATACTATAAAAATAATCTTAAGTTTATTAAAAAATAAAAAAAGCTTATTAAACTAATCCTTGCTTAGCATAAGAATCCTAGTTATAATAGGCTAAATAATACTCAAAGGGAATTTTTAAGGGAAATAAATAAAGATAAATATAATGGCTTTTAGGTTAATATAAAAAATATAGCTTTAAGCATAAAAGAATATATATTCTAATTAAAAGCGATGAAAAGAAGGGGAAAAAATGGTAGTTTTACTAGAATGCAATAAAAGTCATATAGTTTGCTGAATAAAAATAGCCTCTAAAATACAATTTATGAATTTAATTATTTAAGTTATTATTATTATCTTTTTTATTTTCTTTTTTTTTTCTAAAGAGTTTATATCTTTATCTTTATCTAGATTAACTAATTAGGGAATAGCTAGAATCCTAGGGCTAGCCATAGGTTTTCTTATAGTAAGGAGTTTAGCTAAGTTACCAGATAAGAAAGGTATAGCTAATACTATTATAATATATTACTTAGTAATTAATATAAATAATTTACTAAATAAGAGCTTTTAATATATAATAATTTAGTTAATTTTCTAAGAAATAAATTAATTAAAAGATAGGATTTATATTAGTAAAAGAATTAAAGTATATAATAATATACTAAGTAATATAAAGATATTTATAAGTATTATATCTAATAATAATTAATTAGTAATTAAAATAACTAAATTATATTAAAAGCTAATTAAGATTATTCCTTATAGTTAGGCTTAATTTATCTATATACTTTTAGTTATATAGCTTTATATTCACAGAAGTCAAATAGGGTTAGTTTAATACTATTTAACTGCAATGGTCAGAGAAGTTAAATAGGATCCGTTTAACTCTTTCTTATTAGTAGGGCATATGGGTATAGGGTAGCTTGTTTATGTAAGCAAGGGTTCTACCGGTTGTGACCGCCTTGACTTATCATAGGTTATAACAGATAAATTCCTAATTATAGTAGTAGTAATTACTCTATACTAAGAGGATTTATTACTCTTTCTATTAACTTTAATATCTCTATAATTATTACCTTAGCAAGTAATATATTTACTATAGCTACTAAAGTAAAGAATATAGTTAAAAAGCTAAAGAATAATTCTAGACCTATTAATAATAAGATTAGTAATACTATTAGTAAAAATAATAATATATTAATTTTAATTATAAAAAGTTAAAATATATATATTAATAAAAAATTTACTAAATATAAAAATATTATTAATAAAATTATCTAAGAAATAAAAAATATAAAAAAATAAATAATATAAGTAAAGAAATAATTTAAGTAATAGTTTATAAAATAAGCTAAAGTACTTAAAGTACTAAAGGCAAAGATTATAGTAATAAAGGTAATAGCTCTATTAATCTCTAAGAAATATCTTATTATAATTAAAAGTATTACTAGAATAAATAATAAATTCCTCTTAGTAAAAGAATTATTTACTTTAGCTTAAAAGAAAACTAAAATAATAAAATTAATAACCTAAATAATAAATATATTAATTATACTAATAATTATAAATAAAAATATAATAAAAATAATAAATAAAAAGTCTAGAAAATAGCTAATTTTACTTAAGATATAAAAAGTAATTTTAATACCTTTAAAACTAATAATAGTAAAGTAAGTTAATTTATTTAAAGGCTATTAAGAAAATTAATAAAAATTAAGGGAAAATATAAAGGAAAAAAAAAAAGATTAAAACTTATAAGATAATTTACTAGCTAAAGAGCTATTTTTTATAGTACCTTATTCTACTTTAAAATCTATTACTAAGATAATAACTTTATACTTTATAGGAAAGGTATTTATTATATAGCCTAAATAATAATTTAATTATATAGTAAATTTATCCTATAAAGGATTGGATTTATTTTTCTAGATAAAAGAATTAATAATTATTACTTTTATATTACTAGACCTAATTATATCTATGCTATAAGCCTTATAAATAAGATAAATCCTATAATATAACCAACATATTTACCACTACTCTGGAAGTGCTAGATCTACCTCTTAGGTCTCCAAATCCAACGCCAAAGCGAACGATAACATTGGGTTAGTTAATAGTTAGCCCGCCAATTAACTACTTAGTTAGTAGTTACTACTTTAGTTAACGAGTTAGTAACTATTGGTCACCCTACAGAACCCCAACCCCACAAGCCGGCGGAGGCTTGAGTTGTGGCTTAATGTGGCACAGAAATCAGGGCGCAACACGTGTGGTGAAGTTAGTCATCCGGCTTCAACAACGCGGAACCTCCTAACAATATCCACCAACCTCTTTCTCGTCCTCCTCTCATCAAAGACCTGCCCATGATCTAAATCTGGAAACCACAGCAGATCCAGCCCGTCACCTTTCCATACTCCATCTTCCCTGCTTCTAGTTTCCAGAAACCATTCATCTGCGCCTGTTAGGTACGCCCCGATTACTTTGGTGTCAACAATCACGTCTTTGCCGGCTAGCACCACTGTCACGTCATGACACTGAATGTCTTCCTTCCATAAGGAATTATCAGCCCAGATGAAACGTCGGAATAGGGTATGTGAGATACCCATGTCCTTGGAGCCGAAGTAGGAGAGCAGGTGTTCATTAGCGTGGCTTGGCTTCCGACAGATCTGAAGTTGAGGTTAGCTGAGATTGTTGGCAGCGAGGTAGACAACATCTCACAAAATTGTATGCTACGTCAGGGAGGTGTAGCAGAAAAGATACCGGATCAACAAACAAAATCGGCCCAATCTTTCGTGCGATCTGTGGTGTGCGAAGGAGATGCGTGACGACCACGCTTCCGTAGCTTCGCAGAGCTGAATTAATACAGGCCAAGATACAAAAAGGCGAAAAAGGGGACTCACGAATGTGATACCAATGCAAACCGTTCCCAGCCATGTGCCTTTAATATGCAATAAACCTCCTCACACATCTCATCCTTCAACATTGCCGCGGCTGTTATCCTGGAGCTTATAGGCATAATCTCTATCGCGATAATCCCCACTTGTTCATCCGAATCCTCGCCATTTTTGGCATTAAGGCTTGCCAGGAATGGTATATACGGGTAGAGTCCGATACCGATGCCGTGTATAAACACAATAGGGAGCCTTGATTTGGAGGTGTGCGGACGGTACCAGTAAGTGAGGGTTTTCGCAGGTGAGCGATGCGTGGTGAAGAGAGCAAGGGGGCGTAAGGGGAAGATGGAGAGAAACTGGGATAACGATGTGCGGTGGAAGTCGAACGAGTAGTAGCGCAAATAGATGGAAGCTGCCGTATCGACAATAAACACGCACTATAGAACAAGTTAGTAACCTGACTAATAGCATTAAGTGATATATTCATATGTATCTCACAAAGTAACTCACCATATACCATATCAAGCTTCGATGCAACATTTCGACCTTGTCAAGCGTCAATCTAAGGCACTTTGCATTTCCGCGACCGGGTTCCAACTTCCTCCCTAATAACTTCTCCATCTCTCCAACATACTCCTCTAGCTCCTCATCGTATGCCGGGTCGGGCTCTCCGGTGTTCAGGAACGCCCACTGGAAGAAGTCCTTGACGTTCTCTCGCTTGATATCGGATGCTGGTGCGTTCCGGAACCATTTCTTCAAGTACTGGTTCGGATCTGGAATGTTGCTGTGGCAGCGCCAGAACAACCTCCGGCGATCGTCGCGGCAGGGGGCGCAGGGATGTGTTGTGACTGTCTGGAGGTAGGCTTTGCGCGGTAGGTAAACGAAAAGGTAGAAGGCTGCCTCAAAAGCGAGCCATATCTCTAGTGCGAGGGGGATACGGAACGGAAGACGGACTAGCCAGCTGGCCAGCGAATAGACAACACTGAGCGGTGCAACCAGGTGCAGGAGAAATATAGATGTCCGAACGAAAACATAGTCCCAGACGGATGTACCTACCATGGCGAAGAGAGATAATACAGGCAAGGGAGGAGCTTGAGAGGGTGCAGATATGTTACCTGGCAGTGTTGTTGCCAGGAAAGAAATTACGTGCGTTGCTATCATCTTAAAGAGCCATTCCAAAGTCTTTTGTGGGACAACGATGGTTATATCAGCAGTGTCTCAAACATCTACGTTTCCGTTGAGCTTGGCATTTCAGTTTGTTGGGGACTGTTGATAGCCTGCCACCCACCCTCCAACCATACCGAGAAAATGCTGAAGCTTTGACATGTGAAATGACGTTTGCAGGGATAACAGTCCTTGGAAGATGTAAGTGGCGTCATGTCTGTCGCCTTTATCCACTCAATCGAGAGGTGGACCAGAGAGTACCTTTGCTGACCTCCTATGCCCAATGATTCTTAATATACCCTGGTTGCCCAATCTGTTCTGTGGAGTATTTTTTGGTAGCCCGATATCGGGTGCAATCTGGTGAGCCCTTGGCTTGCATCGATACTTGATAGATTAGAACCTACCATTAAAAGGAAACGGGCAGACCTGGAGTGGCTCTATGGTGGCTTGCCCTCTTTCTGCTGGGCGACCTGTCGGCCCTTGACTGGATTCGACGGTATGCAGAAAAGATGGAAGAGAAATAGTGTTTTGGAAAGAGATGGTCTGTAAGAGGGATCCGCGACAGAGCTTAGTAGTTGTCAGGGGACAAGGCTGGTTCTTGTCGTGCCGGTCTGGCGGACCAACGGCACGGAGAGACCAACGGTCAGGGCAACGCTGACATGGACATGCCCATGCCAAGCGAGGTGTGGCAGGAATGGCAGAATTTATTTGTATGAATTGAATGTATAGGCACGTGACGCTCCAATTGACCAATTTGCAGAGCCCGCTGGTTGGTAGCCAGGTATGCTGGTGGGAGCTGTGGCGCTGTGTGGCTCAAAAACAGTGGCGCGGCGATCGTGGTGTTAAGTGGTGAAGGCAGCTCGCACGGACCGTTTAGTGGCCCGAGTTTACGAAGGAGGGCGCGGAAGAAAGAACCTTTCGTCTCTTCGTTCCTCAAGGCATCCCCCCGAATGCATCTTCGTGGTACAGTAGCACATGGATCTGGGCTTGCTTTTCCTCCGTGAACCATTTTGGGGATACTACATGATGTGTCCAAAGGGGGCGTTTCCTCTCGCTTTTTGGCGTTTTGGCTAACGTAATTGTGAATAGATTGGAGACCTCGAGGGCGAGAAATCCCGAGTGGCGGCTAGTTGAGGAACAGGAGTAGACCTTGACGGGCTCTTTCTGGGTCTTAGCTCCTGAAGATCAAGTGGATGAAGTAAGCAGATAAGAGCTACAGTCGGACCCTTTCATCTCAGCATTCTGAACAACTCGTATAAGCTTCAATTTAAGCATCCTACTAGCACTATAACATTAATATTAGGATGGCACATCGTAACCCAAAACATGGCATGTCATGGTATATTGGACCATTGCATCTCAGTTGAGCCCTTCCAAGAACAACTGGGACTTCTAGAGCAGAACAGGAGGCAGATAGAGGCGAGCCAAGAAAGGTTATCTGAGAAGAGGATCTAGATGTCGCGGCTGGAAGTCCAAAGGTAACCGAACACCTAAAGTAATTCTCGAAAATTTTCATACAAAGATTTTCATACGAGATCTCTTCTTTTACTAAACATAGGCCGTGATTACATAAGATCTTCTGCAAGTCTTCGTACAAAAATCTTCGTGTGAAAATCTTCATATGAGACTCTGCTAAAAATAGTGGCAGATAGGTACCCGAACACCTAAAGTGAGTCTCGAAAATTTTCGTACGAAAATCTTCATATGAGAGTGTTGATAAAAATAGAGGTAGATATTCTTATTTTAGTACGCGGGAGATCTCGTACGACGATTTTCGAAAGTACGTAGGTGGGTCGGAATTGGGAATGTGGCGTTAGGGGTAGTTGAAAGCAGCTCCTAGGCACAGGAAGTATTGGAAATACGTACACTAGTTAATAATAGGGACGAAAGTCATGTCACGGCCCATGCACTGCCTAACCTGGACCGGGCGGTCAAGCCCAGCAGAATCCTCCTACGCCACAGGAGTACGGATTCAAGGCAATCAATAAGGATGGATCATTGAGGATCACGACCAGCGGGCCATGATCCAGCCATGATCCACGACAGGATTATCAAGGGATCACGGACTCATCGCCATGAGCCTTCATGATCCAAGGAACACATAGCTAGTATTTAAACACAGTCATTACCACTAGATAGAACTATAGCTACCTCAGCTTTCAATACAACTTGGTTAGACTCATCTACTTTGAGCACATCACCAGACGTAACAACCCCTTTGTTTACTGCTCAGACCTTAACGCCCTGATCTCTCTGCCAACATACAGGGGGTGTGCAAACCTACGAGGTTTGCGCAAAGGAGCTCTTCGAAGAAGAGAATATGAGTGCGTGAGTGGAAAAGCACGGATAAGATAAGAGATAAGATAAAGAAGAACTAGACTAGATTGGGATTAGTATATACAGATTAAGACCTGTCAAATAAATCAAGGTAAAAGATAAATTAATAAAGAGAGGTTTAATAGGAGTAAAAACTTAGAGGCTAGAGAAATCCTGTATTTTATAGATGTAGCTTCTATTTAATCTTTTTATTCTCTGTTTTCTTTTTCGTTGGAACCCGATTTCGTTGTGGATGACCTGGTGCAATGCCTACTTTCAGTAGACTAGTGTTAGGTGCTGCTAATGCCTTAGTGTGTGGTGCTTCTGCGGAGGTCAGCGGAAGATGCACAACGCGATGCCCGGCAGTGGGGTGCATCTGCTACTGACCAAATTCCGCTAACTGACGAGCATGGGTTGAATGAAAATGATGATGGTGAGGAAGTCAGCGGTTCCTACTACCAGCCAGGAAATATCGGCGATGCAACTCGGCTGATAGATGTTGTGAGAGGTGCAATAGCACCAGGTCAAACAACAGCTAGGTCGGGTTAGCTCTCCGCATTATTACAGGAGCTAAGTGGCTTCGAGCAAGCTGCTCTAGGCTCAGTCAATGATTTACAGGCAAGGAAAGTCGTGGAACCAGCAGCAAGGACGATTAATCTACCTGGGCATTTGGGGATTGTAAATTGCCAAACCAGAGCTAACTCAGATCCATTACAGCACAGCAGAAAGCTGTTTCAAACAAGGCGCAGAGTATCATCCTTGGCATTCAAGACTCAAGTTCTATTAATGATGCAGAAGATAGTGATGCTGTAGTTAATGATATGATGAATGGATTTGGAGAAAAAAATCTTTATTTTTCTATAGTAAATCCTACTTGAAATAGGAGGAACCTAAATATACATATTAGATATAGGCCTTCAATATCCTTTATTGCAGCTAGCAAGATTATAGCCACTAGATTTTCCCTTAACAAGAAGTAACTACTGGCTTTTATATCAGTATATTGCTATCTAGAACTTATTTATTGTAGAGAAGATAATGCCCTACAGTTACTCTAATACATTAGCGGCAAGAGCAATATTAGTAAATCGCAGATTATTATGGCAATTATTAAGCTATTTAAATACAAACATATATCTAATAGGCTTCTAGTAATAGCAATATCTAGTAATATAGTAGCCTAGATTAATAGTATAACAATTAATACTATTTATAGGCTCTTATTAGATAATATAGGCAATAAGGAAATTCCTACTAAAAATACTAAAATTATTAATAGCCTATTAATAGCATAATAAAGGGAAAAGTACTTAATAATTATTGACAAAGTCAATATACTCTTGGCTTACAAGTTATATAATGTAGAATAAGAATTACAAAGACTTTGCAATACTAAAAAGGACTTTGGAGGCATCTTAATTATACTTCTTTCCAATAATTTCCACTAGTTTTATCTAATAGGCAAAAGATCTCTAATTGCCTTAGGAGAAGATTTACTATAGTCTAATAAAAAGGAGATAAAGCCTTTGACTATATTATCAAATAAAAATAGCTATAAGCTATAAAGGAAATTTATAATTATTATTATTCTTAATAAATAGGTCTATATAGCTAAAGATTTAAAGCTATTATAATTTTTATAATAAATATAATAAGGTATTTAAGATAATTTAGATATTAAGCTAATTAATACTAAGTACTATTATTACTATACTTTTATTCCTTGGGAAAAGTAGATTACTATGGTTATATTTCTTAATAAAAATTAATAGAACTTAAATATAGAGGGTATTAAAGCTTTTTACCAAAAGTATAGTATACCAATGTATATCTTTCTCTCAAAGTATAAATAAAAAGATAGCCAATTAACTAAGGAAAAAGCTATTATAGTATTAAGCTATAGCAATAATAGTAATACTAAGATACCTAGTATATTTTTATTTGCCCTTAGTATACCTATTATTATTAATATTAATAAGTACTTAGGCCTTAAGCTTATTAATAGTATTAGCTATAATACTATTAATATTATTATTAACAAAGAATACTTAGGCTATTAAGTATTTAAAAATATAATTATCTACTTTAGACTATCCACTGGAATTATATTAAAGTCTAATACTACTAAGGGCTTTAGATTTATTAATATACTATCTAGAATAATATTATTAAATCTAATAAAATTAATAATAAAAAGCCTTAATATAGGACCTTAGTAAAAGTATAAAGTTTTTTAGATAGACTTATTGTATATACTAGGGTTTATATATATTAATTTTAAAGTCTAAGGTAAAACTCTATTATAAGTAGTACTAGAGCTTTATGGGTATAGGTTTATTATTATTAATAGGGAGTTTATCCTAGTAGGGTATTGCCTATATAGTTTATATATTTAATTTTCTTAATATAAGATATTAAATAATATTATGCTTTTATTATTAGCTTAGGAAATAGATTTTATAAATATTAAGAATTTAATCCTAAGGTATATAGTAAATAGAAAAGAAAGATTAATTAAATTAAGTTAAGAGATATTAGAATAATTTAAGGTATAGGAATATAAAATAGATAATTTTAACTAAATAATTTACAAATAGAGTTATAATTTAGAATAAAATTAGAATTCTTATTTATACTTAATTTAATTACTTAATTTATATATTTATTTATTTATTTTATATTAGGTTAAAAGTAAATTTTATATATTATAAGCTAATAATATAAAAGTATAAGTTTAGATTAGCTTATATATATTGGTAGGCTTATAGACTTCTTGCATATATATATAATACTCTATAAAATATAAATAAAAATTATTAATATTATTATAATTACTAAGTATAATAATATCATTTTTCAACCAATTATTCAAGGGGAATCCAGTATAGATTTGGATAATTCTATGACCAATTAGAGGCGATTATGCCCCCTGACCCAGACAGAGTAACTCTTCTTCGAAGAGCACAGGGGGTGTGCAAACCTACGAGGTTTGCGCAAAGAAGCTCTTCGAAGAAGGGAATATGAGTGCGTGAGTGGAAAAGCATAGATAAGATAAGAGATAAGATAAAGAAGAACTAGACTAGATTGGGATTAGCATATATAGATTAAGACCCATTAAATAAATAAATCAAGGTAAAAGATAAATTAATAAAGAGAGGTTTAATGGGAATAAAAACTTAAAGACTAGAGAAATCCTATATTTTATAGATATAGCTTCTATTTAATCTTTTTATTTTTTTTTATTAGAACCTAATTTTATTATAAATAACCTAATATAATATCTACTTTTAATAGACTAATATTAGGTACTATTAATGCCTTAGTATTTAGTACTTTTATAAAGGTTAATTTAATAGGAGATATAATTAATTGCTTTATACCTAGAGATAAAGTAATACTAGATCTAGGTAAATTTTTATTTTTATTTTCTATTAGGATAAAAATTGCTAAAGTAGGTAAAAAATTAATATAATAATATAATATAGGCTTTTTAAGATAAGATTTTTTAGTAGGCAGCTAGTGGTTGCTAGAGTTACTATGCTTAGATATAAATAGTAAATTTTTACTTTTAGTATTAAATATTAGTAAAAAAAGATTAAAAGTATTTTTAACTAAAGTTATAGTTATAGAGAAAGAATTAATAGTATTTTGGGCTACCTTTTAAGGTAATATAGCTAGTACTTAACTTAAAGTTAGACTTAATTGGCCTAGTACTTGTATTAGTAATATAAAACTCTAGGTTAAAAGAGGATTATTAATTAATATTATTCTAATAACCTTATCCTTTAGAGTTATTAGGCTAAGTGAACTTAGTAAATTAGTAATAATAAAGGGCTATCTTAAGCTTAAATTTAGCTAATTATCTTAGGATAAGTATAATTTATTTAACTTAGTAATTTTATTAGGAGTAGATAAATCTATAACCTAAATTCTAGATCTTTGTATAATAGAATTATCTTTTTTAATTAGTATAAATAAGGTAAATAAACTAATAAGATTATTATTTATTAATAATAATAATATTTAATAATTATTAGAGAATAATTAGCTTAAGTTTATAATTTATAGTATAAGTCTAGATAGATATAGCTTTAGACTAGTATTATAGATACCTAAGAAGTCTAATATCTTAGATATACTATTAAATAATTTATTAAGTTTTTTAGTAAAAAGAATAATAGTAATAAGTATTATATTAATTATTAATATTAATAATAATAAAATATAAAAATTTTTATTAGAGATCTAAAATAAATTTATAGATAGCCTATTAATATAAAATATAAAATAAGAATTTTTAGTATTTTATATTTTCCTAGAAATAAATCTTAGGGAAATAAATATAAATAATTTAATATTAAATATTCTTAGTATAATTAATAAAAATATAAATAGTATATTCTTAGAGATATTAAATTAAGATTTATTTGATTTATTTATAAATAATAGAAATTTAGTTATATTATTATTAAGTAATACTAGTAATTAAATAGAGATAAATAGTATTAAAGGTATTAAAATTATAGGTAGTTCTAGGTCAAGAATATATAAGCCTTTCTCTAAAAAGCTCTATAAATTAAAGACAATAATAAAAATATAGTCTTTTATTGCCTTTAGTAGTATAAGTATAAGTAATTAATCTAATAGACTAAAGATCTTTCCTATATAGGTAAAATATATATTTATTTTAAATTAAGTTTCTTGCTTTTTAATTATCTTAGTATAAAGGGATATCTAAGGTTTAATATAAACTAGGAAGATAATAAAAGCTTAGAAGGGATAAAAACTGTATTTTGGACTTATAGCTAGATTAAATAGTAATATATAAGTAGAAAGTTTAATAAATCTATAATATTTAAGCTAAATATCTTTTAGAGTAAAGATAGCTAAAGTTTTTAAATATATAGAGCTAAAGCTAATAATAGGCCTAGTAAAGCTTATAATAGGCAAAAGAGAAAAAAGGAAATTTAAACTTTATAGTAAAATACTAAGAGAAAAAATAAGTTATAATAGGTAATATAAAGGATAAAAAATAAGATAAAAATATATATAGTTAATAGCTATAATTATAGATAATAAGTATTAGGATAATATAATTATTTATATAATAAGGTTATTATAAATTTTTAATTTTTTATATTAAGATATATAAATAAATATATTTACTAATTAAAAGCTATTATTTCTTTTTACCTTTAGTAAATATCTATTAGTTAAAAATAGATATATTTAAATTAAAATTAATATATAGGCATATAAGATTATTTAGTCTTAGCTAAGATTAAAGAAATATATATTTTGCTAATAGGAGTTACTTAGATGGAGAAAGGTAGATTTAAGTAATAGCTTTAGCATTAAGACCATAAAAGCACTCTTAATCCTTGGATATAAAGTAGTTTAGTTTATTTGGCTAAACAAGGCCTACCAAGGACATTTTGCCCTTAATAGCTCTAATAGTATAATATTAGCTTTACTAAGAGTTTAATAGGGATATATAGTATATAAAAAAAGAATATATAAGATGGGTAGTAATAGATATAAGGAAAAAAAAGTATTACTTAAAGAATATTTATAGAAATAATACTTTATAATTAATAATATTTACTATACTTAGTATTATAAGTATAAGATATATAATAAAAAAAAGGATATATAATTTATAAGACTATATATATAAAAGTAGATATTACTATATAACTATTAATATAAAAAAGTATAATTAGTATATAAGGGATAGCACAGTGTTACTACCCTATAATAACCTTTCTAGCTATTAGGCCAAAAAGATTAAATAATTTAATTAGCTCAATACATTATACTACACTATACAACAGCTTATAGGGAGTTTATAGAGCCCTTAGCAGATTCTCTTATAATTATCCCCTTTTCTTAAGGCCTAGTCTCTAGGCATTATAGGCTCTTAGGCCTTTCTCAATAGGGCTCTTAGGCCTCTGAAGCTTATAGCTTTTAATTATCTCTGCCGCTGGAAACTAGCTACCGATACAAAGGCATCCCTGCCCGCAGGCCAAAGGAATCACAAGGCTCTAAGGCCTCTCTTAATAGGGCTCTTAGGCCTCTAAAGCTTATAGCTTTAATCATCTCTGCCGCTGGAACCCAGCTACCGACACAGAGGCATCCCTACCTGCAGCGCGGGATAGAGGAATTACACAGGGCTCTAAGCCCTAGGTCCGTAGACCTCTTAGTAGCTCATAAGCCTAATACAGTGCTATTAGCTTGCTAACTAGTTACTAAAGCTATTGTTAACCCTCAAAGGAACGGCTAATCCGGCGGCCTGTGCTGACCAGGCGTGCCTATTTAGACTTCGCTGCCTTTATAAGCCTAGCCTAACGCGGTCATAGGCCCGGGGTTCGAACCCGCGGCCTCCGCACAGCTAGACCCGCATATTAGTTGAACAATTGTAAGGGATAGCATGGTGTTGCTACCCTACAATAACCTTCCTAGCTATTAGGCCAAAAAGATTAAACAGTTCAACTAGCTCAATGCATTATACTACACCGCACAACAGCTTATAGGGGGTTTGCAGAGCCCTTAGCAGATTCTCTTATAATTATCCCCCCTTCTCAAGGCCTGGTCTCCAGGCATTACAGGCTCTCAGGCCTTTCTCAATAGGGCTCTTAGGCCTCTGAAGCTTATAGCTTTTAATCATCCCTGCCGCTGGAAACCAGCTACCGACACAGAGGCATCCCTGCCCGCAGGCCAAAGGAATCACAAGGCTCTAAGGCCTCTCTCAATAGGGCTCTCAGGCCTCTGAAGCTTATAGCTTTAATCATCTCTGCCGCTGGAACCCAGCTACCGACACAGAGGCATCCCTACCCGCAGCGCGGGACAAAGGAATCACACAGGGCTCTAAGCCCTAGGTCCACAGACCTCTCAGTGGCTCGCAAGCCTAATATAGCGCCATTAGCTCGCTGACCGGTCGCTAAAGCTGTTGTTGATCCCCAAAGGAACAGCTAATCCGACGGCCTGTGCTGACCAGGCGTGCCCATTTAGACTTTGCTGCCTTTGTGAGCCTAGCCTAACGCGATCACAGGCCCAGGGTTTAAACCCGCGGCCTCCGCACAGCTAGACCCGTATATTAGTTGAATAATTGTAAGGGATAGCGCGGTGTTGCTATCCTATAATAACCTTCCTAGCTATTAGGCCAAAAAGATCAAATAGTTCAACTAGCTTAATGCATTGTACTGCACTGTACAATAGCTTATAGGGGGTTTGTAGAGCCCTTAGCAGATTCTCTTATATAGTAAATCTAAGTAAAATAAAGAATATTAATTATACTAGTAAATCTATTAAAATATTATAAAAAAAAGGGTTTATAGAGTTAATATAATATAGAAAGATAATATATTCTATAAGTACTATATTAGATTATATTCTTAGTTTTACTATACTACTATATAAAGATAAAATAAAATATAAGAGAAAAGAGATAAAAGATAGTATATTCTATAAGTATTATATTAGATTATATTCTTAGTTTTACTATATTACTATAAGATAAAATAAGATATAAAAGAAGAGATAAGAGGAAAGAGAGAAAAGATAAGAGTATAAGAAATAGTATATATAACCACTAAACATAGCCCACATAGGGCCTACAACCTATACGCTAGCTAGATACCTACAGTGGCCAAGTATATACAGAGTACTTAGTAAATTAAAGTCTTACAACTAATATAAACCTACTTTCTAATTAGCTACCCTAATTATTATCTCTTATAATTCTTTAACTTTTACTTTTAGAGAGATTAATATAATTAAAAATAAAACTTAATAATATAATAAAATAATATTTAACCTTTTTTATAGTATAATCCCTAGGTAATCTATTACTAATAATTACCTTACTTAAAGCTAAATATTCCCTAAGTATTTAGACTTTAAATAATATAATAAAAACCTATAAAAAGGGAATAAGGAATCTAATAAAAACTTAAAAGTAAATTAAAAATCTAATATAAGATAAATAAATAAAAATATAAGGGCATAAAACCTTATATTAAGATATATTATATTATAGCCCTAAACTAATAGATATTTATAGTAATTACTATAATAAATAGTCTAAGACCTTAATCTAATAATATAATAATAAATATATTAATTAAAAGAACTTTATATTAAAGTACTTAATAAAATAATAAGCTAAGTAATAAAAAACTATAGAAAGATAAATAGAAATATAAATCTAATTAATAGAGATACTTATACAAGGGCAAGGGATAAAAAGTAAAAAACATAAACCCAATTAATAGAGATACTTATATAAGGGTAAAAGATAAAAAGTAAGAAGAAATATAAAAAACCCTTTACCTATAACTATATAAACCTTTAAGAAAACATAATAGGCATTTAAGTAGGCAATTAGATTAGTGCTATTAAATTAGGGAATAGACTCTAAGTAGGCTATTTAGATATATAATAAATTAAATAATTAATAATTAAGCTAGTATATATTCTTTAAATAAAATAGAGAATACATAAAAAGGGAATTAAAACCTTTACTTAGGTAGATTTTCTTGACTTTATATATAAAAGGTATATTAATTTAATACTCTAAGAGTTAAAAACTTAGGATAAGCTTCTAGGCCTATAATAAGATAATAAATACTTATTAATAAACTATTTTAATATATAGTATATATTATATCACAAATTGTATTTTAGAGGTCATTTTTATTTAGCAAACTATATAACTTTTATTGCATTCTATAGACTATTATTTTTTGCCCTTCTTTCTATTACTTTTAAAGTATATAGTCTTTTGCCCTTAAAGCTATATCTTTTATATTAATCCAAAAGTAATTATATTCTCCTTTATCTATTTCTCTTAGAAATCCCCTATAAGTATTATTTAGCCTATTATAGCTAAGATTAATAAAATAATTAAGGATTAGTTTAATTATCTTTTTTTACTCTTTTATAAATTTAAGATCTTCTTTATAGTATTTTTTTTTAAGTAATTAATATTTCCAAAGAATTAATTTAATCTTAAGTATTTACCTTATATTATCTATTATAAATAATATATTAAAGTATTTAATATACTATATATAATCTATATAGTTAAATAAGATAATATTATTAATTTATACTTTATATTTCCTTTTAAAAGATTAATAATATAAGTTTATAATAAATATATAAATAAGCTAAATCTATAATATTAAATAGCCTTATTATTTAGTAGGATATTACTTTTATAAATAATAGATCTTATTATTTTGCATTAAATAGTATATAGTATTCTATTGGTTTATATATTAAAGAAATATAATAATTATAATATATTAGGATTTATAAATACTATAACTAGGAAAATAAATTATAATATATAAATACTAAAAGCCTTTATTTTTATTTATATTTATTTATATTAAAGAAAGATTTAAAAAGCCTTTCTTTTACTTTGCCTTTAGGTAGCAAAGACCATTGTAGTTACTATACTGTAGGATATAAAAGCATATATCTAGGTAGCCTGCTCCTAGGCTTCTGACCTGGTTGAGCTTCTGTTCTTATAAATAAAGAAGCCTTTTTAATTACTTTAAAATAAAAGGCTTAAGTAAATTATATATTATTTTATAATAATACTCTAAGGCTTATTCTTTAAGTATTATTATAAAGGCTTTTATAAAATTATTTTATATAATATTAATTTTATAGTAAATATTATAAAAAATATATAATTTTATTTTAAAGATATTATATTTATTTTTATTATATTTAAGGTTATTATTATAGTAAAGCTTAATAAGATTAATTAATTACTTTATAGTTAGTATATTATTAGGGATAATACTTTAATAATAGGTACTATAGTGTGGCGGTGGCTGGCGGGCCACAGTGGCCCAAGGACCTGCCGGGCGTTAGATTAAATAGCTAGTTTTGTTTAGACCGAAATTCAAGAACATGACCCCCTTTCCAATTCACGTCCCAAGACCTAATAGAGCAGCAGCTCGCAAGACCTTTTCCAAGAGGCTGCTTTGCCCTTGTCAATTTTTCCCTTCTATCGTACATTATTAAAGGAACCGGCTTCTATTTTATCCGGTAACCCTTCTTCCTGTTTCCTTCTGATTCCGCCGTTCCAAGCCTTGTGCCTGTACAGCAACCAGTTGACCTACCCTATAGGGTAGGTGATTTGGGTGTTTGGTGTCATTTCCCTCCGCCACAATAGTAAATTATCTTTTTAGTTTTTTAATATAGTATATATTAGTAATTAAAGGTCTTAATACTTAATTAAAGAAAAGTATTTTCTTTTAAAGGCTATTTTCTTTTATTTATTCCTTTCTTTTTTAAAGGACTAAGATTATATTCTATAATATATTATTAGAGTTTATTACTTTTATAAAGATTTTTAAGTTCTATAAATTATTTACCTTTTTTTTTAAATTTTTTTCTTTATCTATTAATATAGTTTTTTATTAATTAAAAAATTAAAAAATAATTAAAGATTTTTTTATTATTTTGTTTAATATAAATATTATTTAAGATTAAATAGTTTTAAAAATTATTTTATTATATTATATTTATTTTTTTAAAGAATATTTATAATTTTCTAAAGAACTTTAATTAATATTATTTAAATATCTTAGGTTTTTTTATTTTTTTTAATTATAAAGTATTATAAAGTAAATAAAGATTATATTAATATTCTTTTTAGTACTATAAGTAAAGTTAATTTATTAGTAAATTCCCTATAAATTCTAAATTATATTTAATTATAATTTTAATAGAATTAAAATAACTTTAAAGTAATCTTAATTATTAGCTTTATAGATCTTAATTAACTTAAGATTAATTTACTTAATTAATTTTATTATATTAATTTTTAAAGTAAAATTTATAATTATTAGGTATTTAGGAATTATATTTTCTTTATTTTATTAGCTTTTTTTGGTTTTTAGATAAATAAATTAATTATCCCCTAAATAAATTAATAAAAAAGATCTTTTATATAGTAAATATAAAGAATTTATTATAGCTATTAAAGAATTAAATTAATTATCTTTTTAGTAATAATATAATATTATTTTAATTAGTATATAGTATTCTTATTTAATTAAATAATTCTAGTTAGCTATTTAGTAGTATATTTTATTATTTATATAATCTTATCAATCTAAGAAATTAGAATAGTAGTATACTATTTAGATTCTAATTAAATGATTCTAGGATTGATTAGTGTGGGTTTATTTCTAGGTTCTTAGTAATATAGTTAAGGTTATAGGGGTTTAGTAGCTACTAGGGGTTTCTTTCTTGTAATAATGATTGTTATTCTGTCTAAGCTAGCTAGCTGTGTGAGGGGTCAAATGTGGTATTGTGGGCAGGTCACGTGATAAACATCTCTCCGGCCGGCTTGTTATGTAATCAGGTTTTCCTCCTCAAGCCGGTGTGAATGTAATCCCTTAATTCATTGTCCCAACAGCAACACATTGAAATAGTCCTGGTGAGACTGGTGTTGAAATGCGATGCTCTCCATCGAACAGGCTCGTTTGGACAGACTTGATGACCCAAGTCGGAGGCGACTGTGGGACTTTCGAGAGAAGCCTTGCCCGGTAGGTATGTTATTACATCGGATATATTGATTCTTATTCAATATTTCTGCAATATTATTATCGGTTGGCACTCTGAGTATGGCAGGGAGTGGGCTATTTTACAGGAGAGTGGTTTTGGTCCTCGCTGGGAATTGATATCGCAGACATCAGAAGCTTTTAGTCCAAGGTATAGACTCGTGACCGTCGTGGCAAACCCAACAACTTGGTCACTCCTGCTCTGTCCAACTTTAGACCAAGGGATATACACTCAATATGCTTGAGTGTCAATCTCGATGTGAGTCTGCATCTCTTTCTTAGCGCCATATTTTACGAACAATGTTCGAAAGCATGTGACTTCCAGTTGTTTACCCTGGAGCAGCATTGATCTGCTGCCTGGAATTGTGTTTGACCTGCTACCCCCAGAAAGCCCATGAAATCAGAGAGCATGACACCGAAAGGGATCGAAGTCTCAAGCAAGTAGTCTCATGTCTTTTATTTGGTCGTGGTAAAGATCACCTCGTTTGACTCATGCGAGTCTCTAGCAGGACATGCTTGCCTTGGTCTTGTGCAATATTACCGCGCATTTCTGCAGATGCAGGTTGCAGCATATCAACGATGAGATATCACCACTTTGAGATCGCCGGGGACTCTAAAGTGGCTATTAGCTGCCACGGCTGGCCACTTTTAAGAAAAGATTTACCGAATCTCCCCATCTTCACGTCGGAATGCTTCCGTCACTCAACATGGCTACCGTCTCGATTTTAATAGCTCCATTGACTGCGACGATGGCCTGGTTCCAATTTGTCATCAATATCTGCAAAAGGCCTCGCCAAGAAATGGCTGATTTCCAAGAGTCTTGAAAAGGCTAAAAAGACAGTGGTTCACATGGATGACTCCCTCTAAGTTGACGCTACAAAGCCTAGCCCTCTTAAATGATAAGGGGCGGCCCGGGAGCGAGTTCCGGGATGCGCAGTGCCATTTTTAGAATAAAGAGACTTTTCGGAGAAGCCACCTAACCGGATCCGTCAAACGAGAGATCTGAAGTAGCTCTGTCTGTGGGCAAGGCGAACGTCGAGAAAGTGTGTTGATCGCCGTTATGTGGGCGACCATCGTCGATCGTCGACAACCCCGCACTCGTGATGAGAGTTGAGTTCACTCAACTGCCATTTGCAAACTGACCTGAGCCTGTCCAGAAGCATAGTGGGGTGTAACAGGCCATTGGTGGCGCTGCCATCTGCCCACCAAGCAATCTAGGTTCGTGGGTGAGCTCAGCCCGAGAGTTTGGAGGCGCTCCAAGCCTGGATTTACGCATGACAGGTTTGGTGAATGCAAACAGGCACCTCAACAGTATGAGAGGGAGAGAGGACAAATGATTGTTAAAATTAAACGAGTTTAATAAAAATGAATGGCTCAGGGACATGTAGTGTTGCCTTTCCAAGAGTCTGGGGTGGGAAGCGCATATGGATAAGTCTGTAAGGGATTTCTTGGGCCCTCAATTAGCCACAGATTGCCCCTTGGTCTCTTGTTTGCCTTCCAGATCTCTTGTAAATGTGACTTCATACTTGAGGGTACCGTGTTTATGGCGGTAACTTACCCCTTGCCTCGGCCTGTGTTGAAGTACCATTGGGTGAGGTCAAACTCGGCCGGATGCCTTCCTATGCAAGCCCGATTTTGCCACCCTATTTTGAGATTCATGCCTCCATGCCTGCTCCCTCCCCACGCAAAATCTAGACCATCTCGACCCCGTTAGGCCAGCAGTTGCGAGCTGATGGGTGTGCAAATGCCTCGGGAAGGCAGCACCCGGGCTTCTCAAGGGACTAAAGGCTTGGCCTCGTCACGCATTTAATTCCAAGAGTTGAAATAACTTTACCCGCTTCCAACATGCTGCTAGTCTCGGTGGCAAGGGAGATGGCTTTGCGGATCTCGCAGCCGAGCTGAACTGGACCCAGGTTAATAGGCCCACACAACACCGACGATAGAAGCTAGCCGTCGCGATGTGGGAGCATTGACCTGTCGATGCGTGCCAATGCTCTTGGGAGAGTCATGGAGCAGTTGTTTCTCGGGTCGTGAGCCGAGAGTGGAGTCGCGATCTGGTGGCTTGAGATCCATCGATATTGGAGAGAATCTGTCACGATGCCTGGAGCACGCAGCGCTGTTTGGTAATGTGTCGGATAACGGGTCAGATATTTTGATATGTTGAAGAAGAAGACCTAAGATTTTGATTGTCGTTGACGGATCGAACCGTGGCATCGTGGCTTCGCCCCAAGCAAAGTAACCAGGCCACCGGTTGAGACAACTGGACGTGACTGATCGCGCTGCCGCCATCGAACTAGCGCCATCGAACCAGCTGGGAGGGAATGCTGGCCCGTCGGGACCTGGCCAAGGGGGGCCATGAGTTCCAAGACACGCTCAAGCTGCTTCGCTAGCACGGCCCTCATTGGCCGTGGCATTTGCTGTACCTGCAGCGTCCTGAGTGGCGACAGGACGGAAACGTCCGGATGCGCGATCGCCCCCCGGAGCGAGATTTACAGTATCTGGGCGCATCTGGGGTCGAATCGAAGACAAATGTTCCAGCAAATGAAGGGTTCGGGTGCGTGCCTGGCTGGCGCAGACTTTGACTGGACCGTCGCTCCCTCAAAATGGTGAATCCTGGTCACTTTGCTCCGCTTCTTGGAGATCTGGACGTTTGCGAGCTATGGTTGAAGTGATTTTAGACGTAGTTTCCCACGTGGTCTGCGCATGAAGATGACTGGTCGAGGGAGACTTGCATCATGTTGGGCGGTGTGTGATGTCTGCACGGCGGGTTACATTGGGACGTCGCATGCAGCACGGAGACTAGGTTGATCGCTAGGATCTAAAGTTGCTCTCTGGCGGCCGCTAAGCGCCCTTGAGATCAATGGGGGTCACCTGTGGCTGCGGCTATGAGCTTGCCACGTTGTTGAAGGCACCATGGGCTGCAGCAATGTCCTACAATGTCTACAGAATAGCTTGACGCAAAGAACTAGGGTCTAACTACTGCAAATAATGGCGTCACGATTAGCTCATGAAGACCGCTTTTTCAGGGAATCAAATAGACGCTAGTGGGCAGGCGCGCCAAATGTGTTGGAAGATTATGAATTATCCAACAACTAAATTGAAGGCCAGAACAGAAACATGGTTGCTGGTTGACAACGCTTCACTGTGGAACGGTTTGCGTGACAGCTTCCCTGGCGCAGAGTGGCCTATATTATGGCCGAAGGGGAGGTGATTTGTTTATAATCACTCGGAATTTACAAACTAACGGTGTAGCCAGCAATTACGGGCGACAAGAAGCCGGACCCAGAGGTGAATGAGTCTGGACCGCATCGGAAATTTGATGGGTCTTGAGGAATGCTTCCAGATCAGTGTTACATTGGACAGGTTATGGTGGCCCGAGCTCGCTTATCAATTGCCATTGCATGAATGTTTCACAACTTTGCATTTGCTCCATTCGGGCTCGCAGCCGATGAGCCTCAGGAGATGCCGAGAGAAAGGCTGTGTTGGTTCGGAAGCGGTGCGGTGTGCAAGGCAAATAAACAAGAAGAATCGAACCTGAGTCAATGCTCATTGTATTGCGGCCCGTGCAAATAGTACGGAACTTAGGTCCCCAGCAACAGGAGGGTGGCCGATCGACCCTTCAGTAAGATGAATGGAGATGCAAGCGGATGCGGCAGCCCTCTTGTCTGCTTATATGATATGACTAACCAAAGAGGAGCAAGTAATGATTGGAATAAGTTTACTAGATCTCGGGTGTCAGCAGATGAGGACGACATTCCGTCTTGAACAGGTCGACGGCTATACCCGAGGGCACACCAATGTGATATTCAGGACATGGTCAGTCATTGTTCGAGAGGGTTTCTTCTCGAGAAACATGTGCCTGACTCTAAGAGCCGGACTGGGCAATATCCCAAGATTAGTTATTGGAGATGCCGTGCGCAATGTGAGGCTTCTCCGTTCCGGGGGTGGGATTGTTCGCTACACACTGCCAAAACAGCACAGTTTTAAGCTCTGGGCTCACTGCCAAGAGTTCGGTTCCTGTAATGGAACTGCGAGAAAGTGATCTAAAAAGGCTGTTATTCGGGCTCCGGAATGATTGTTGAATGTGTTGGTAGATGAAGCAGTGGTTACAAGCCGAAATGGAGGAGCTCGTCATACTGGGACTTGGATGGTACAAAGTGCATGTTTCTGATGTTAGGGACACATTTCTAGTGTTGAATTTCTGAAGATGTCGTTTCATAGATGCAGCAATGAAGCCACAGGCTCTTGCATGATGTAAACTGATACTAGAAATCAGAGGCCTTTGGTGCTCCGGAGGTGGCCCCACATGAACTCCGTGCGGGCCGGAACAGGTATGAATCCACCCGAGAGGAAGGCGCCGCCAGGGCCCGCCCAATCCTTGCTCCGAACTCAAAGTCCCCGCAATCAGGGACTGGGCTTGATGGATGCGAGCTCAAAGCCCCTGGTTTCGCTGCTTCCGAGCAAGAGGGAGACTTTGCGCCAATTCTCGACCGCGTTCGGCCTCACCGTCCAGGGACACCGACCCTGCTTGCTTCGAGGCCAAATCTATGTTCCAAGCATCTACCCACAGGCGGAGTGCCATTGGTCAGCGCCCAGTTTGAGGAATAGGAGCTACTTCAACTATGCTTTGGGCAAATGAGACTTGGGGGATCTGTGCTTGGCAAGTAACACTGCGGAGAAACTCGCCACATTGCGCATATTGCGCTGAATTCCTGGGACGATGAGAGATGGGTAAACAGAAGTGAATAGTATGACTAGTATCCAAATTGACAATGGTGGAACTGCATTGATTCTAGAGCCCAATGAGACAGCACGCAGACACCCATGGCCAGCCTGGCCCGACGAAAGGCTCCTATGTGAGCAAAAAGATTGGTGGCAAAGGAATATGGGGGAGATGAGACATAACAAATGCGAAAATAATGAAAAAGGAGAGTGGAAGAAGGGCAGGGCTGGCCATCACAGCGTGGCCGGTGCTGTGGACCCGTGGGTGGCCTCGGAACATGCCTAATCTCCACACATCTCACATTGACAAAAATTAGGTGATTCAGCCGCAGTGTCTCAATACCAGAGCCGGCTGCAAGCCAATGAAATCATCCAATTTGCATTGCACTAGCTGGCCAAAGCTCTGTCATGAAGTCACCACTGTGGTTTAGTTTGTGCTTCGTTCGGGTCATCGCCCTCGTACAGGGTAGCGTTGGAGAATGTTGCTTTGTTAGCTGGCGGTGACAATAGATACGAATAGGATATTGAAAGAGGCTGTATGTTATTATTTTTATTTTATTGTTGAATAAAATATTACACAAAGTATTTGGAAAGTTTTCGGATCGAGCACAGCAGATTTGGGGGACGATCACATCAACGTGTTAATCAAATTTACCCAGTGTTCAAGTTGGAGATGGACAGAGCCAACGTCACATCCAGGTTGCAGACTCAAGCCCCACGAAATACACTATGGGCATTACAGTTGAGTGACTATGCCCAATGTCTCATAGCATAGCAAGAGGCTCTCTTGGCGGCCTTTGTCGGCGACCAAATCTGTCAAAACGGATGCATCCAAGGCCTTGATCTGGCCTAGAGCGGAAGTGCTTATTGCAGCGCATTCCGCATTCCGCTGTGACGTAGATAGAGGCCGCCACTAGATTGGCGAGACTGTCTAGCTGGGAGCTGGGGAGCCGTAAGCAAAAGACTATTTCCCCACGGCTTTGTTGCATCGTGGTCCTCGTGGCAGTACGTGTCGTGTTAAGCTTTGCCGTGGCCTACTGTTCAGCACCAGCTAGTTGGCGCTGGCGCCCAACCAGAAGCTAGCATCTCTCGTCAAGAAATGGCCGGGCTTCGTGGGTGTAGATTGGCGCATCCCACGGGCATCTGCTTGGCGCCTCTCGAGGAACCCTCTGTGAACGGTCGACTCAACCACCCCTCCTGTTCCCGTATGCCAGTGCTCAGCCAGTATGTCTTGCACGAGCTGACTGGGCAACGTTGGGCACAACAAACAGTCTCCCTCGATGTTATCCTTGGCTGTTTGGTACGCAAGCAGCAGCTTGCTGGCGCGGATATCGCCCGTCAATAAGACTGTGTCTTGGATTTTTCTTCAAGCATCGCGTGCCTATCGCTCGGCCGAACATGCATCGACGGGTGGTCCGTTCCGGCACCCTATCCCGCGCGAGTGCTCCCTCTTCCTGTTACCCAATTGGCAATCGCCTCCGGGAACAGCGACTGAACTTTGTAACAACAGCCGATCGGAACCTTGTCCTCTCCATCGTAGCGAGCACACGCCCCCAAATTTCGCCTCTGCTCGGGGGAGGGGGCCAAGGGCGTGCAAGGGAGTCGAGCCATGGGCAAAACGGGCGGGCGGCGCGCGGAAAATAGGCTTCTGGGCTGCGCAACTGGGACGGCCAGGGTTCAGAGTTTGGGCCCTTACGAGAAGCAGCCAGTCCAGAGGCGTCCCAGGCGAGCAGCTCACTACAGCTGCGCCGCCGGGTGCTGCTTATTGAGCGGGGACGAGGGTGGACTGGAATGGGAACCACGCCGGAGGGGAGTAGACCGAGCCTGGCATGAGCAGTTGTTGGACCAGAGCCCGCCCAGTGGGATGGGTCCGTTGTTCCCGTCCGGGAAATGAAAACGAGCAAAGGGAGCCACAATGGCAGCAGGACATGTATATAGGAAACACAGCGTGCACAATGGCGCGAGCTAGAGGTTTTTTTCATCAACACCAGGTTTGGCCGCCTGAAATAATAGCGTCAACAGCGTCGTCGGCCACAATGACATGTCTCATCCGGCGTCTACTGGCCGGGATGGCGTTTGCTGCCGTCCCGCTGGTAGATGCCACTAACTCTCTTGTCTATCGCGACAACCACCTTCACCACAGCGAGAACCCCATGAGCGTTCTCCTCCCCCGACAAGAAATCGTCATCGACAACTGCCCCGAATCGAGCCTGTGCGTGGGCGGCACGTGTACGACGAACGTAATCGGCTACGATCTATTCAACTGCGGCTACAAAGACAACCGCTGCCAACCCGGCGAACTATGTATTACCGGATCATGTATCCCCCTCAACTTTAGCAGCACCGACCCTCACAACTGCGGCAACACGAAGAAGCCGTGCAAGACTGGACAGTGGTGCGGCGAGGACGGCGAATGTAAACCCATTCAGATTGTCGTCGACCCGCTCCACTGCGGCCAGGACCGAGAGCCCTGCGCACCCGGCGAGCTCTGCGTGAACGGTGTCTGCATCAAGGTCGACATCGGCACCGACCCCCTCAACTGCGGAAAGCCTGGCAACGAGTGCCAGCCTGGAAACTGGTGCTTCAACGGCGCCTGCACCCCCTACAGCCTGGGCACCAACACCAAGGGATGCCAGCACGATGACGAGTGTCCTCTGCTGGCGCCCTGCGTGGAGGGCATCTGCCGCCCGCTCATTGTGGGCACGGATTCCTACAACTGCGGGCCCAAGGGAACCAACTGCACGGCCGGCGAGATGTGTCTCGGCGGAGACTGCCGGCGGCTCAACATCACCAAGACCGAGGCCGACGGCTGCGGAGCCTCCAAGAAGCCCTGCGAGTCGGGCGAGGTGTGCTTCCAGAACGAGTGCATCCCGCTCCACGTCGGCCTCGACCCCTCCGAGTGCGGCGACCACGGCCTGGTCTGCAACAAGTCCCAGGTGTGCGTGACGGGCGCCTGCGTCAACAACATGACGGACCTGTACCCGCCGCCACCCGGTCTCGTACTGTGCGTGGGCTCCAACGCCGAGGACACGGGCAGCAGCGGCGGCTCGTCGCCCTCTGAAAATGGCGGGTCCACCGAGGTGCTGCCCGGAGGCAACAACGTGGACCAGATCCCCGGCACCACCGTGTACCAGGGTTCGGGCCAGGGCGGCGTCATCACCAAGGTCATCACCGAGGTGCTCACGGAAAACTGCCACAAGGACACGCACGACTGCACAAAGGTCATTACCCTGCTCTCCACCGAAATCTACACCACAACCCTCTGGGACTTCAGCGGCCCACCCGCGAACGGTGGAATCACGGGAAACAATGGCGGCCGGCCCGGCGGGTCTGCTGGTGGATCGCCTGGTGGAGCACCGGGTGGGTCCCCTGGCTCATCTGCTGGTGGCGCCCCCGGCGGCGGCGCTCAGGGTGGGGCCCCCGGAGGCTCGTCCGGAGGTTCATCCGGAGGAGGTCCAGGAGGTGTAGGAGCTCCCGGAGGTGCGGCTGGAGGAGCACCTAGCCTTTCTGTGACTACCGTGACAAGGACAATCAACGGCGAAACCATCACAACCACGCTCACCGTTACCGTCCAGGGACCTGGCGGGGGCGCTGGAGCAGGAGGCGCCCAGCCCACTCAAGGAAGCTCAGGCGGCAGCCAGGGAACTGGTAACCAAGGCACTGGTCAACAGGGCACTGGCAACCAAGGCACTGGAAACCTGGGCACTGGTCAACAGGGCACAGGAAACCAGGGAAGTGGCAACCAGGGCACTGGAAACAAGGGATCCGGAAACCTGGGTACTGGACAACAGGGCACAGGAAACCAGGGCACTGGAAACCAGGGATATGGAAACCTGGGCACTGGTCAACAGGGCACAGGAAACCAGGGAACTGGCAACCAAGGCACTGGTCAACAGGGAACTGGCAACCAAGGCACTGGCAACCAAGGCACTGGCAACCAGGGCACTGGAAACCAGGGATCTGGAAATCTGGGTACCGGAACATCACCTGATGATAATGGAAATCAAGAGATTGAAGGAAACCCAGAGGATAACCCACCTGATAGTGGCAGCGGAAACTTGGGCACTGGTAACCAGGGCAGCGGAAACACTGGGGGTGGAAACCTGGGCACCGGAACATCACCTGATAATGGAGATCAAGGGATCGAAGGAAACCCAGCGATTGACAACCCTCCTGGCGTCACCACAATTACCCAGAATTTGGGAACTGGTATAAACCCACCATCCGCTGGTACTTGTCGTCCAAAGTGCAAGACGGGCCAAGTATGCCTCAACCAAAAGTGCTACACTCCTGGAAATCCCGAGCGGTGCGACGATCGGAAGAGATCCTTCGCCCGCCTTGTTAGCCTCGTAAAGGGCTCTACAACCAAGGCCTGTCCGCTTAACCAGGTCTGTCTCAACGGAAAATGTGTACCGCTCACAAGCCCCAACACGTGTAACGGCAAGAGGTGCCCCCCAAACAATGTCTGCGTCTTGAAGACCTGTGTGCCAGAGACGAATCCCCTTAGCTGCAGGAATAAGAGGTGCCCCAAGGGCGAGATTTGTATTCTCGGCCACTGCACACCCGTCACGCCGACTACGCCTACCACGCCGCCCTCTGGAACATGCAGGACGGACAGGCAGTGTAAGAAGGGCCAGGTCTGTCGCGACGGCACATGCCACGTTGCTTGCTCCAAGAACAAGGACTGCGCCATTGGCACCACTTGCCGGAACGGCGCGTGCATGGTGGGCATTGCTGGCGACTGCAACTCCAACTCGGACTGCCGGGGAGGTTACGTTTGCAAGAGCCACAGGTGTGTGCCCCCAGCTGCCACTCGACCGGCGTCCCACACGAGTTCCGCTACCAACTTGGGAACGGGCGGGTCCTGCAGGTCGAATGCGGATTGCGGTGACAACGGCACGTGTATCAACGGTTCGTGCGAGGTCGACATTGCCTCAGAGTGTAACCTCAACTCGGACTGCGATGGTGGCTGGATTTGCTCCGACGCGGGCCTGTGTGTCCCGCCGGCAAGCTCCACGGCCGCGGGCCCGGGTACTTCCACCAAATCATCTGCTACAACGAGCACTTCATCCGCCCCCACCGCTAATGGCGGGAGCTGCGTCAACGACTCGGGATGCCCCGGCGGTATTTGCGTCGACGGCAAGTGCTCTCCTGCGACCACCTGCTCCACCGCCGCCGACTGTACCGGCGGGCGGCTGTGTCAGAACGGTTCCTGCGTGCTTGCTCCCGGCGGGTGCGCAAGCACCGCCCAGTGCGCTGCTGGCTCGGTCTGCAAGAACGGAGCCTGTGTTGCTGGTACATCAACTACAACCAGGGCTTCAACGTCTTCAACGTCTTCAACGTCTTCAACGTCTTCCACTCGCGCAGCTCCGAGCACGACTTCGGCACCTGCTTGCAGTGTCAACACGGACTGCACTGGCAGCCAGGTGTGCGTCAACGGCATCTGCATGACGGCACCTGACTTTTGCACTTCGGACGCCCAGTGCGGCGCCGGCGGCTTCTGCGACCTCGGAACATGCACGACGAAGTGCAAGCTCACCACCGACTGTCGCGCTGGGCAGACGTGCCAGAACGGAGTGTGCACCCCCGTCACGACCTGCGTCAACAACGACCAGTGCAAGCTGAGCCAGGTTTGCCGTGCCGGTATTTGCGTCAACGTGTGCTCAACACCCGCCGACTGCACCTCCGGGCAGGCCTGCGTGGCTGGCATCTGCGTCCCGAACTTGCTCACGGCGACCACGACATCAGGAACAGCAACCAGGACCAGACCTACAGGCACGCCGACCAACGTGCCGGCTCCCCAGTGTAGTCAGGACAGCGACTGCATGGACGGACAGGCTTGTGAGTCAGGACAGTGTACATGTGTGGACACGACGGATTGTATTGGTGGTGTGTGTGACTCGGGCTTCTGTATCGCAGGAACGGACTGTGAGGATGACAGTTGGTGCGCTCCAGGCCAGATTTGCCAGTTTGGTGTGTGTATTGACGTACCGACATCCGCGACTGACACTTCTGGTTCCTCATCTGCTACTGGCACTTCCGGCTCCTCATCTTCGGTGGGTACTCCTGGCTCCTCATCTTCAATGGGCACTTCTGGTTCCTCATCCACAGCTGGTACTTCCGGTTCCTCATCGTCGATGGGAACTTCTGGTTCCTCATCTTCAATGGGCACCTCTGGTTCCTCATCCACAGCTGGTACTTCCGGCACCTCATCTTCGATGCGCACTTCCGGTTCCTCATCGTCGATGGGAACTTCTGGTTCTTCATCTTCAATGGGCACTTCTGGTTCCTCATCTGCGATGGGCACGACGACGCAAGCCACGGGCACGTCAACGGGAACAGCCACCAGGACCAGACCTACAGGCACGCCGACCAATGTGCCGGCTCCTCAGTGTACTCAGGATAGTGACTGCATGGCTGGGCAGGCTTGTCGGTCAGAACAGTGCACATGTGTGGAGACGACGGACTGTATTGGTGGTGTGTGTGACTCGGGTTTCTGTATCGCAGGAACGGACTGTGAGGATGACAGTTGGTGCGCTCCAGGTCAGATTTGCCAGTTCGGTGTCTGTATTGACGTACCGATGTCTTCCTCATCCACATCTGCCACGGACACTTCCGGTTCTTCGTCTTCTGTAGCCAGCAGTTCCGCAACTGGCCTGTCGAGCTCTTCCGCTACAGCGCAGACAATGCCTTTTTCCACGGGGCAGTCAAGCTCTTCGGTGCAAGGCAGTTCTTCTGCAGCCCAGACCAGCTCGTCGGGCTCAGGGCAGTCAAGCTCATCAGCTGTTGGGCAGTCAAGCTCGTCTGGTGCAGGGCAATCAAGCTCCTCGGCTCAGGGCCAGAGCAGTTCCTCTGGAGTTGGACAGAGCACCTCGTCGGTGGCAAGCCAAGGTAGTTCTTCCGTGGCGGGTCAGAGTAGCTCCTCAGCTGCTGGTCAGGTAAGTTCTTCAACCGCTGCGGGCACTACCTCGGGCACCCAAACGATGTCCTCGACCTCCGCCACAGCTACTGCGCAGGCACCTGTGTGTGTGACGAACAACGACTGCCAGACCGGGCAGACCTGCAACAATGGTCAGTGCACATGCACTTCGACAACGGACTGCAATGGCGGAGTGTGCGACTCGGGTTTCTGTATTGCAGGAACGGATTGTCTGGATGATAGCTGGTGCGCCCCAGGCCAGGTTTGTCAGTTTGGCGTCTGTGTTGACGTCTCCATTTCCGCGTCCATCTCAGCGTCCTTGTCCTTGTCCATTTCCATTCCCATCGGGCCCGGCACCACGACGACTCAGGCACCGGGAAGCTCCACGTCTGGCGGCGCCAGTTTTTCAGGCGCTGGCCAGTCGAGCTCGTCCTCGGCTGCCGCCACCCAGACCAACCTGCCCGCGTGCGTAACCAACGATCAGTGTGCCCCCGGGCAGCTTTGCGTGCTCGGCCAGTGTATTCTCCCTGCACTCAGCTCATCATCATCTGGTGCTGCTACACAGACAGACTTGCCCGACTGCGCGACAAATGACCAATGTGGCCCTGGACAGCTTTGCATTCTTGGAAAATGTGTTCTCCTGAGTATTAGCTCTTCAACCGCAGCCGGTACTACTTCTTCAACTGGTGGTGGCGCTGGCTCTTCTACTGTTGCTGGTGTCAGCTCCTCAACTGGCGGTGGTGTCAGCTCCTCCACTGGTGGTGCTGCTACGTCTTCGACCACTGCCGCTGCTGGCTCCACGACTGCCAGACAGACCAGCTCATCCTCAGCTGCAGCCACTCAGACTAACCTGCCATCTTGCGTAACTAACGATCAGTGTGCCCCCGGACAGCTGTGTGTTCTTGGAAAGTGTATTCTGCCTGCCGCTAGCTCGTCTTCCGGTGCCGCTACGCAGACAAACCTCCCCAGCTGCTCTACAAACGACCAGTGCGCTCCGGGACAACTTTGCGTGCTTGGAAAATGTATCCTCCCTGCGGCCAGCTCCTCAACAGCTGGCGGCGGCGGTTCCTCCACATCGGCTGCTGCTACACGGACAAGCTCGTCGGTTTCGACTTCACAAACTTCGGTGCCGCAGTGTGTTTCAAACAGCGACTGCAAGGCTGGGTTTGCTTGCCAGAATGGAAACTGTGCTTGTGATACAACATCCGACTGCAATAGTGGAAGCTGTAATGGAGGCATCTGTCTTGAGGGAATTCCTTGCACAGGAGACAGTGACTGTGCCCCTGGAGAGGTTTGTTCAGGGGGGGAGTGTGTCCAGGGCCCAACGTCCAGCTCGTCCGCTGCTCCTCCACCCCAGTCAAGCTCTACAGCTGGTCCTCCACAATCTAGTTCGACTGCACCACCACCTCAGTCGAGCTCTACAGCTGCTCCTCCGCCGCAGTCGAGTTCTACAGCTGCACCACCGCCGCAGTCGAGCTCTACAGCTGCACCACCACCCCAATCGAGCTCTACAGCTGCACCACCACCTCAATCTAGTTCGACTGCACCACCACCTCAGTCGAGCTCAACTGCACCACCACCTCAGTCGAGCTCTACAGCTGCACCACCACCCCAGTCGAGCTCTACAGCTGCTCCCCCACCCCAATCCAGCTCAGTAGTATCTCCTCCACAGTCGAGTAGTTCCGCCCCTCCTCCGCCGCAGTCTAGCTCATCAGTTCCTCCGGCAGCTACGACATCTAGGACTGCCGGGCCATCCGCAACACAATGTGTTCTGAGCACAGATTGCAACGCAGGCCAGAGTTGTGTTGTTGGCATCTGTATTGAGGGAATCCCATGCACTGATGACACCGAATGTGCTCCTGGTGAGATTTGCCAGGCTGGAGCTTGTGTTCAGGGGCCTACCTCTACAAGTGCCGTGGTAGTTAGTTCGAGTTCCACTCGGCCACCCAGCTCCTCAAGTTCAGCACCAGCCGTTGCATCTTCCTCGACTACAGCAGCAGGAGTTACATCTACTTCAGCCGTTGGCCAATCGAGTTCGTCGGCTGTTGGCCAGTCTAGCTCTTCAACCGCTGCCACACCCAGCTGCTCGACAAATGACCAGTGTGCCCCCGGGCAAATTTGTGTCCTTGGAAAGTGTATTCTGCCTGGAGTCAGTTCTTCAACCGCTGCTGGTGGTAGCTCCACCACTGCTGGACAGACTAGCTCTTCCGCGGCAGGTCAATCGAGCTCCTCAACTCAGGGACAAGGTAGTTCCTCCGGGGTAGGCCAGACCAGCTCGACCGGCACAGCCGGCACAAGCTCTTCGACAACTGCTGCGCCTGCTGGAACCAGCTCATCATCTGTAGCACAAGGCAGTTCATCATCTGTTGCGGGTCAATCCAGCTCCACGACAGCGGCTGGTGGCAGCTCGTCCACCGGTGTCTCTCAAGGTGGCTCTTCTACCACCGTAGGTAGTTCTACAACTGGCACACCTGTTGGGACCTCGACGACATCACAACCTACATCTACATCAACATCTAAGCCTCAATGTACTTCAGACGGCGATTGCAAGCCTGGGCACTCGTGTCAAAACGAAAGGTGTACATGCTTCTTCGACATTGATTGCAATGTTGGCTTCTGTAAAGACGGGTTCTGTACCGAGGGAGCAGTTTGCACTACAATTGCTGATTGTGCACCTGGTCAGCTCTGCGAAGGAGGATTGTGCATTCCGGGTCCGGAATCGTCGATTCTCCCGCAGACTACATCGACATCGGCTTCTGTATCCGGAACCAGCTCGTCAGGACCAGCGGTTCAGACTAGCTCTTCTGGAACCAGTACCCAGGCTAGCTCATCATCTGGCGCGCAAGGCAGTTCGTCCACTGCAACGGGTTCATCCGGCAGTGGTACACAGACCAGCTCTTCAACGGCCGGAACAAGTTCGTCAAGTTCTGGTGCACAAAGCAGTTCATCAACTCTTGGGACCGGTTCATCGAGCACTGG
This sequence comes from Calonectria fujianensis, assembly GCA_013406965.1. NCBI lineage: Eukaryota > Fungi > Ascomycota > Sordariomycetes > Hypocreales > Nectriaceae > Calonectria > Calonectria fujianensis. Next base: position 396,405 of record VTGC01000024.1, on the reverse strand, counting down.
TGCGCAGGGTAGCTCTTCCACGGCCGGGACAGGTTCGTCAAGTTCTGGTGCACAGGGTAGTTCATCAACATCTGCATCCGCGACGGGTTCATCAAGCTCCACTGGGCAGACTAGTTCCACGAGCTCTACAACTCAGGGCAGCTCATCAGGAAGTGGTTCGGGCTCTGCTACTTCAACCACGAACCAATCTAGCTTGGGATCTTCGACTATGACCAGCGCGGCCGCTGCCGTAACATGCGTAGCGAGCACTGATTGCAATCCCGGACAGAGCTGCGACGGTGGAATCTGCATCGAGGGAATCGGGTGCTCTGATGACAGCGAATGTGATATCGGTCAGGTTTGTCTGAATGGGTTGTGTGAGGGCTTTTCTAGTTCATCAACCGTGTCCAGTACTGCTTCAGGTTCCGCCACGACTGCATCCTCCAGTTCTGGATCCACAACCGGATTTGTATCATCTGGCTCTACAGTTATCTCTACATCTTCCTCTGGATCTACATCTGGCTCTACGTCTGGATCTACTACGTCTGGCGCTGCGTCTTCCTCTGGCTCTACGTCTGGCGCCGCGTCTTCCTCTGGCTCTACGTCTGAATCTACGTCAGGATCGACCACGGCCTCAGGGTCTGCTTCGGGATCGTCTACTACAAACTCCGGGTCTGCCACGTCTGGATCTACAACTGCCTCTGGATCAGCTACATCGGGATCATCTGGCTCGTCCACAGCATCATCCACCGGAACAGTGTCCTCATCTGGACCTGCTACTAGCTCATCTACATCTGCTACAGCCTCATCGGGATCCACCTCTTCCACTGCATCTGTATCATCTGGATCTTCTGGATCGACTTCCGCAACCGGAACCAGCTCTTCGGTATCTGGCTCATCGGGCACCAGCTCGGCGACGAGCTCCTCGACCAGCGCAGCAGTCACCAATCTCCCATACTGCTCTACCAATGACGAGTGCAGCCCCGGGCAGATCTGCCGAGGCGGTAAATGTACTTGCACGCAAACCATTGAATGCGAGAGTGGGCAAACTTGTCAAGCCGGCTTCTGCCAACCCGGACCCTGCTCTACGAACGCTGACTGTGGTTCTGGCCGTATATGCCAAAGCGGCACCTGTGTTTTGAGCGGAACTTGCGCAACAAATGCCGACTGCATTTTTGGACAGAGTTGCCAGAATGGATCCTGCACATGTACCGGTAACTCTGACTGCGCGCCCAACCAGACGTGTCAGTCCGGAATCTGCATTGCTGGCTGCACCACGAGCACGGATTGTAACCCCAACCAAAGCTGCCAATCTGGAACCTGCGCTAACAACTGTGTATCCACCACTGACTGTCCTGCTAACCAGACCTGCCGATCTGGAGTCTGTGTCAAGGACTGCACCACTGCAGCTGACTGCGGTGCTAACCAAACCTGTCAGGGCGGAACTTGCGTCAACACCTGCTCGACTGCGGCAAACTGCGGTCTCAACCAGAGCTGTGAAAACGGGGTTTGCGTGCAGAACTGTTCTACGAACAGCCAATGTGACCCCGATCAGACTTGCCAATTGGGGGTTTGTGTTCAGAACCAGTGTTCGGTAGATAGCCAGTGTGCCGCCAACCAGGTCTGCCGAGCCGGAACCTGTGTCAACAAATGTTCAACACTAGCTGACTGCGCGGCCGACCAGACCTGCCAGTCCGGTGCATGCGTGACGGGATGTTCAGCTACTAGCGACTGTGCCGCCACCCAAACATGTCAAAATGGAGTTTGTGAGAGCAACTGCTTGACAAGCAAGGATTGCCCTCTTGGCCAGAGCTGCCAGGCAGGCGTCTGCACCAATGGCTCTCAGTGCACGAGCACCACTCAGTGCCCTGCCGGTGAGACATGTGTATTGGGTACCTGTATCAAGCCCTGCACAAGCAGCCTCGATTGCAGCTCCACGCAGACTTGTGTTCTGGGATCCTGCGTTACCCGCGGATGTTCAACTGCAGCCGACTGCTCCCCCGGTCAGACTTGCGTCAACGAAGTGTGCACCAACGGATCTCAGTGCACAACCAACGGACAGTGTCCTTCCGGCCAGAGCTGCCAGGATGGAACCTGTCTTCAGTCCTGTGCCCAGGACGGTGATTGTAGCCCTGGTCAGCATTGCCAATCTGGATTCTGTGCCCCCAACAGCTGCTCAACCAACGGAGACTGCGCCGCAGGCCAATCATGCCAGTCTGGAACTTGCACAAATGGTAACCAGTGCAGCAGCACTACGCAGTGTCCCCCGGGCCAAACCTGCACGTCCGGTACATGCTTCAGCTCTTGCACAACGCCTGCTGACTGCCCTGGCCAGACTTGCCAGGCTGGAATCTGTATTCCATCAGGCTGCACGACTAGCAACGACTGCGCCGCTGGACAGTCCTGTGAATCTGGAACCTGCACTAATGGAAGCGAGTGTACTGCCAATAGCGATTGTACAACTGGCCAGGTTTGTCGATCAGGCACATGCCTTGATGCTTGTGCCTCCACCACCGACTGCAATATTGGACAAACTTGCCAAGCCGGAATCTGTACAAATGGCAATCAGTGCAGCTCAACAACCAGCTGCCCTGCTGGCCAGACTTGCGAATCTGGAACCTGCTTCACCGGATGTTCCGCCACCAACGCTTGCCCTCCCGGCCAGACATGTACCAACTCAATCTGTCTCCCCACGAGCTGTACGCAGGATGGCGACTGCGCTACTGGTCAGACATGCGTGGCCGGTAGCTGTGTGAATGGAAACCAGTGCAGCTCAACCACCAGCTGTCCTTCTGGCCAAACGTGCGAATCTGGCACCTGCTTCAACAACTGCTCGGCAAATGCCCAATGCGGCGTTGGCCAGACCTGTCAGAACGGAATCTGCGTCAACGGATCTCAGTGTACCACGACCAGCGGCTGCAACTCGTATCAGACGTGTGAATCTGGAACCTGCTTTGACAAGTGTACGACCAATGGAGAGTGTCAGCCTGGTCAATCGTGCAGTGCTGGAATCTGCGTCAACGGGTCCCAATGCACAACCAACGCTGATTGCTCAGGGGGCACCACGTGCCAGAATGGAAGTTGCATGCAGCCGTGCACTGACACGAGCGATTGTCTGGGTGGACAAAATTGCCTGGGTGAAGTTTGTACAGCATCTGGCTGTCTCCGAAACACAGATTGCGGCCGTGGACAAACTTGCACAAATGGTGAGTGCACCAACGGCAACCAATGTACCACAAACGCGGATTGTCTCATTCCCGGATACACCTGTCAGCTGGGAAGCTGCTTAACATCACCGTGTACAACAAACGCGAACTGCCAATTGGGCCAGAGATGTTTCTTGGGTAACTGTATCGATGGTACTGACTGCACAACCAATGCACAGTGCGCCACTGGCCAAACGTGTGTCCTGGGAACCTGTCTGTCCTGTGTCACCAACCTCAACTGCGGTGCTGGTCTTGCTTGTCAGGCCGGAACTTGTGTCCCTCAGACGCCCTGCGGTCCCAACACGCCCTGCCCTGCTGGCGAGACATGTAACTCGAACAATGCCTGTGTTCCCCAGACTGGTTGCTTGACAAACGTGGATTGCAACGCCAATCAGGTTTGTAACTCCGGAATATGTATTGCTGGAACTCCCTGCACGACGAACGGCGACTGCGGCGTTGGCTTGGTTTGCACCAATGGAGGCTGTCAACCATCTACGCCCTGCTCAATCACCGGACAATGTCCCACTGGCCAGATTTGCAACCAGAACAACGCTTGCGTGCCCCAAACTGGGTGCCAGTCAAGTGCTAACTGCGCCGCTGGTCAGATCTGCAATGCTTCAGGAAACTGTGTTCCGGGGTCCCCATGCACAAGCACGATTGACTGCGTGGCGGGCCTGCAATGCACTAACGGTGCCTGTACCCCAGGAACGCCATGCGCATCCAACTCTGACTGTGGCGTCGGAAAGGTTTGCAACGGAAACGGCGCCTGCGTGCCAAATACGGGATGCTCTACTGGGACTGATTGTGGTGTCAACCTGGTCTGTGAGGGCGGAGCCTGCATACCCAGGGACAATTCTGTGCGTTGCGCCCAAGACAAGGACTGCCTGTTCAGTTCCGGTCTCTGTCTTTTCAACCTCTGCTTTTGCAGGGACGGCGTATGTTTGCTCGACGATGGCGTCGATACGTGCACGACTGCGGCAGACTGCCCCGCAGGCCAAGTTTGCCAGAATGGAGCTTGCATGGATGAAGTCCAGTGTAACGTGGACTCAGAGTGCGCCATCAGGTCGAATCTGTGCATTCTTGGTGGATCCTGTCTGTGCATTGATGGCTTCTGTATTATCAAGCCACCGACAACGAGCGGCTGCTCCACAAACACCGACTGTCCGACCGGGGATATATGTATTGCTGGTGCCTGTTTGCCCAGCGGACTCTCTACTTGCACTAGCACAGCACAGTGCGCCACTGGTCAGCAGTGTGTCCTAGGAGTGTGCCTCCCCAGCGTGGTTTCGCCCTGCTCAACGTCTGCGCAGTGCCAGAGCGGACAGGTTTGTACGCTTGGAGTCTGTCTCCCGAACCCCATCACAGTCTGCACTTCTGACAGCCAGTGTCCCGTGGGTGACAACTGCACAGGCGGCATCTGCATTCCCTCGCTGACGCCTAATTGTCGCGCTGATACAGACTGCGGTGCTCAGCAGCATTGCGTTGCGGGCGTTTGTTTCCCCGATATCCTTCCATCCTGTAGCGCGGACAGTGACTGTCAGCTCAAGCAATCGTGTAGAGCTGGAGTCTGTATTCCTGATATACTTCCTGCTTGTACGACTGATACCGATTGTCAAGGCGGCCTCAAGTGTTCTTCGCTTGGTTATTGCTTGCCGAACCCCGTGGATTCTTGCACGGCCGATAGCCAGTGCACCGCTGGCCAGCGGTGCGCAGCTGGAATCTGTGTTCCTAGCATTCTCCCCACATGTACCACCGCGAGCGATTGTAACGCAGACCAAAGTTGCGTCCTGGGCCAGTGTCTCCCTAGCGTCTTGCCTCTGTGTTCTACCAGCCAGCCTTGTGCGACCGGTCAGACGTGTTTGAGTGGCGTCTGTGTCCCTAATGTCCTGCCAACTTGTACAACCGATGCCCAATGTGAGGGCGGCCTCAAATGCTCCCCGCTCGGTGTCTGTCTCACCGAGCCTGTCAACACATGCACTGCGAGTGCTCAATGCCCCACTGGCCAAAACTGTGTGGCAGGAATTTGCCTTCCTTCAACGATTCCGTCTTGCCAGCAAAACACCGATTGCGCCCAGTCAGAGAACTGCGTCTTGGGCAAATGTGTTCCAACCGGCCTACCTCTTTGCACGACTGACGCAACCTGCCCAGCTGGTCAATCATGCAAGGCTGGTGTCTGTATCCCCAACGTTCTGCCCACTTGTACATCAGATTCTCAGTGCCCAACCGGTTTGGTGTGCTCTCAGATTGGATACTGTATTCCTGAGATCGTAGTCGTGTGCCAAACCGACAGCCAGTGTAGCACTGGCCAGACGTGCAAGGCCGGCCTTTGCCTTCCCTCAGTTCTGCCAGATTGCTCACAGAACAGTGACTGCAGCGCTAACCAGAACTGCATCTTGGGTCAATGTGTTCCCAGTATTCTTACCAACTGCTCAAACGGACAGGCTTGCCCTACTGGCCAGTCTTGCAAGGGAGGTGTCTGTATCCCCGACATCCTACCTGCTTGCACATCAGACTCGCAGTGTGCTACAGGCTTAGTGTGTACACCTCCTGGATACTGTCTTCCCGAAATCATTACCGAGTGTGTGGGCGATACCAACTGTCCTGGGGACCAAATCTGCGCAGCCGGCATCTGTCTGCCAGGCATCGTCCCTGGTTGCAAGGCTGCCACGGATTGTAATGCAAACGAAAACTGTGTCTTGGGAGTCTGTGTCCCATCAATTCTTCCCACCTGTACCGACAACACGGCATGTCAGACAGGTCAAGTTTGCAAGAGCGGAGTCTGCCTCCCGGAAATCCTGCCCACCTGTGCCAATGATGCAGGCTGTGCGAACGGCGAGACTTGCTCGGCACTCGGAGTCTGCCTTCCACCGGTCCTCACGCCCTGTACAGACAACGCCGCTTGTGCTTCGGGTCAGACTTGCACTGCTGGACTCTGCCTGCCATCCACAACCGGCTGCCAGAGCAATTCCCAGTGTGCCACATCTGAAACTTGCCTTCTTGGTATCTGTGTTCCATCGACAATTCCCACTTGTACGGCAACTTCAGGATGTGCTCAGGGAGAGTCTTGTATTGCCGGAGTCTGCATTCCTGATATCCTGCCATCCTGCACCACAGATGCTGCCTGTGCCACTGGCCAGATGTGTTCTCCTCTTGGAGTCTGTCTGCCGAATCCAATCACAGGATGCGATACCAACACTCCGTGTCCCGTCGGCCAGGCCTGCACAGCGGGTATTTGCTTGCCTTCTGTCACAACTGGCTGTCAGAGAGATTTGGACTGCCCTACGGCACAGCAGTGCATATCTGGTCTCTGCCTGCCGGATGTTGTTCCCAAGTGTACCGATAACACAGCCTGTGCTGCCGGCGAAACCTGCACTGGTGGAGTGTGTCTACCAACAGTTCTTCCCGCTTGCACGACCAACTCCCAGTGTGACACTACCGAGTTCTGTTCTCCACTTGGCGTATGTCTTCCCAATATCATCACGTCTTGTACCCAGGACAGCCAGTGCAGCGCAGGCGACGTCTGTACCGCTGGTATCTGCCTTCCCACGGTTCCTCCCAGATGTCTCAGCAAGGCAGATTGCCCGGCGACCGACAACTGCGTCGCAGGTGTCTGTCTCCCGGACACCATTCCTCTCTGTACCCAAAGCAGCCAGTGCCAAACTGGCCAAAGCTGCCGTGCTGGAATATGTCTACCTGATACCATTCCTCAATGTGTGAATGATGCTGGCTGCCCCAGCGGCCAACTCTGCTCGGCTCTTGGAGTCTGCTTGCCAGCGATCCTCACTCCCTGTCAGAGCGATTCCGCTTGTAGCGCTGGCCAGACATGCCAGGCTGGAATCTGTATCCCGTCGACTCCTGGCCTCGGATGTCAGTCCAAGGCGGACTGTGCCAGCACTGAAAACTGTGTCTCTGGTCTCTGCCTCCCAGATACTCTTCCTCTATGCACTAGCGATAGCAGCTGCCCCACAGGGCAAAGCTGCAGATCCGGAGTTTGTCTTCCTACGATTCTGCCTCCGTGTACCAGCAACTCGGCTTGCAGCACTGGTGAAACTTGCTCTGTCCTAGGAGTGTGCACGCCTATTGTTATTACTGGCTGTACCGACAGTAGCACCTGTCCATCAGGCCAGAGCTGCACAGCTGGACTTTGCCTCCCTACGATTGTGCCGGGATGTCAGTCTGCAAGTGATTGCGCAGCAAACCAGAGCTGTTTCGCAGGTGTCTGTCTCCCCAACACATTGCCAACTTGTTCCAGCACACAGGCTTGTCCCCAGGGCCAGGCCTGCAAGTCTGGCGTCTGCTTGCCGGATGTTCTCCCTCAGTGCGTCGACTCCACCACCTGCCCTACGGGACAGGCCTGCACCCTTGGTGTCTGTCTTCCGGAGCCTGTGAACACTTGCCAGAGTGACCAGAGCTGTGCAACGGGACAAACATGCACTGCTGGAATATGTATTCCAACTGTGGTATCGGGATGCCAGTCGGCGACGGACTGTAGCCAAGGCCAAAGCTGCTTTGCAGGACTTTGCCTTCCCAACACGCTCAACCCGTGTTCTGCAACCTCTCCTTGTCCAACGGGTGAGTCTTGCACGAACGGGGTTTGTCTCCCCAGCACGCTCCCGACCTGTACGACCGATGCAGCCTGTTCGAACGGAGAGACCTGCTCTCCTCTTGGAGTCTGCCTTCCTCCCATTCTCTCGGGTTGTCAGAGTAACTCCAATTGCGCTACAGGACAAACCTGCACAGCCGGCATCTGTCTTCCCACAACCACACTGGGATGCCAGACGCAGCAAGACTGTGGAACTGCTCAACAGTGTGTCGCCGGAGTTTGTCTCCCGACCACGTTGCCCGCTTGCTCAGCCAGCCAGCCTTGCCAGACAGGCCTTACATGCACTAATGGTGTCTGTATCCCTAGCATCCTACCTACTTGTACCGACAACTCTGGCTGCCAGACTGGCCAGACTTGCTCGCTCGGCGTCTGCCTCCCGACGACAATCTCTGGTTGTACAGCTGACCAGAACTGCCTGAGCGGGGAGGCTTGCATCGCTGGAATTTGTCTACCATCTACCATTCCCGGGTGTTCTGCGACAGTCACCTGCCCGGCTGGACAGTCCTGCATTGCCGGTCTTTGTGTCCCCTCTACACTGACTCAATGTACCGCTGCAACGCCATGCCCTGCAGGGCAGTCGTGCCAGTCTGGATTCTGCTTCCCCTCTGGCATTCCCACCTGTGTGACGACTGGAAACTGCTTGGACGGCCAGGTCTGCTCTCCCATGGGCGTCTGTCTGCCGCCTACCCTTGTGGGCTGCACTACAGATGCCAACTGCGAGTTTGGGCAATCTTGCGCCGCTGGACTCTGTCTTCCTTCAACCCTTGGATGTACATCGGCAAGCGACTGTGGAGCAAACCAGAACTGCGTTTCCACGCTCTGTCTCCCAGATACACTACCTCTTTGCTCTCAATCAAATCCTTGCGCGCAGGGCGTTTGCCGAGGCGGCGTTTGTCTTCCCAGCATCTTCCCCACGTGTGCCAACGGTGCTGGTTGTGATCCTGGCCAGACCTGCTCTGCCTTGGGCATCTGTCTGCCACAGGTTTTGACCGGCTGTCAAAGTAACAGCGATTGCGGCGTTGCAGACCAATGTGTCCTGGGAATCTGCGCCCCAATTAACCCTGGTTGCCAGAGCACATCGGATTGTCAGTCCAATCAGAGATGTGTTGCCGGCACCTGTCTACCCAGCACACTCACTACTTGCGCCCTGGGTACCCCTTGTGCACCAGGGCAGACCTGTTTGTCTGGAGTCTGCATTCCTGCAGTGCTCCCAAGCTGCACGACTGATTCCAACTGCAGCAATGGTCAAGCCTGCTCGCCCCTGGGTGTGTGTATTCCGCAGCCGGCCGTGGGTTGTACATCCAGCACTGACTGCACAAGCAGCCAGACTTGCACCGCTGGCCTTTGTCTCCCCACCATTGTTCCTGGCTGCCAGTCTGCCGCAGACTGCCCAGCCGGTGATGCCTGCTATGGAGGGGCCTGCCTGCCAAGCATCCTGCCAACTTGTAGCTCGTCCCAGACTTGCGCAGCTGGTCTTACATGTCAATCGGGAGTCTGTCTTCCCAGTGTGCTGCCGCAGTGTGCTTCAAATGCCGATTGCACAGGAAACCTTGAATGCTCTCCTCTTGGACTCTGTCTACCCCCAGCCATCACAACATGTACTGGAAACGGCGGGTGCACCTCTGGACAGACTTGCACCGGCGGTATCTGCTTGCCTTCTATTCTTTCTGGTTGCAAGAGCGCAAGCGATTGTGGGGTCAATGAGAATTGCTTTGGCGGTGCCTGTCTACCCAATGCTCTACCCACCTGCGGTGGCTCACAGACTTGCGCGCAAGGCCTCACCTGTCAATCTGGGGTATGTCTTCCAAGCCTCCTCCCTCAGTGTACTTCGGACACGGATTGTAGTGGAGGCCTCGTGTGTTCTCTCCTTGGTGTCTGTGCACCACAGCCAGTCGTTGCCTGCACTGCCAGTAGCGCCTGTGCCACTGGTCAAACCTGTACCCTTGGTATTTGCCTTCCCTCGACAATCACCACCCAGTGTCAGAGTGAGTCGACATGTGCTCAGGGTGAGTCATGTGTCGCTGGATTCTGTCTTCCCACTGGGCTTTCAACATGTACAAATGGCGCTTGCGGACAGGGTCAAACCTGTCAAGCTGGCGTTTGCGTGCCAAGTATCCTACCTCAGTGCACCACTAACGCAGATTGCGGATCGAATCTTTCGTGTTCTCCGCTTGGCGTGTGTCTGCCGCAGACCATCACGTCCTGCAGCAGCACCGTTCCCTGCGCCTCTGGCCAGACTTGCACAGCTGGTGTTTGCTTGCCGTCATCGCTTATTCCCGGATGCCAGACCAGCGCACAGTGCAGCTCAGGCCAGCAGTGTGTTTCTGGCCTCTGTCTCCCCAGCACGCTTACACCTTGTACAACGGGCTCTTGCGGTCCAGGCTTGACCTGTTCCTCAGCCAGCGGCGTCTGCTTGCCCTCCATCCTCCCTCAGTGCACGCAGAACTCTGACTGCCAACAAGGACTTGACTGCTCAGCTCTTGGAGTCTGTCTTCCTGGAACTCTCACATCCTGCAGCGCGACAACACCCTGTGCATCCGGACAGACTTGCACGGCTGGCATCTGTCTTCCCACTGGCCTTACATGCCAGACTAGCGCTCAGTGCAGCACTGGTCAGCAGTGCGTTGCCGGTGCCTGTCTCCCTGACGGCCTACCACTGTGTTCCGGCGGGGCCTGCGGCACTGGACAGACTTGTACTGCAGGTGTCTGTGTCCCCAATATTCTGCCCCAGTGTACCCAAAACACGGATTGTCAGCAAGGTCTCGAGTGTTCCAACCTCGGCGTCTGTCTCCCGTCAGCGATCACGCCCTGTTCCAGCAATACCGCTTGCGCCACAGGCCAGACCTGTACAGCTGGAATCTGTCTCCCATCGACAGTGGCTTCGTGCCAGAATAGTGGTCAGTGTAGCGCTACCCAGCAGTGTGTCGCTGGCTTCTGCGTTCCCGATGCATTCCCGCTCTGCTCCAATGGAGCATGTAATACCGGATCAACTTGTATTTCGGGCATTTGTGTTCCCAACGCCTTATCCAGCTGTACAACCGACAGCCAGTGCGGACAAGGGCTCAAGTGTTCGCCAATCGGAGCCTGCTTCCCCGAGATCATCACACAGTGTGTGGATAGCACGACCTGCTCAACAGGTGAGGTATGTACCGTTGGCATATGTCTTCCATCACTCGTATCTGGCTGCACGGACAACACAGGCTGTACTCAGACCGAGCAGTGTGTTGCCGGTCTTTGCGTTCCCAGCATCTTGACCCAGTGTACGAACGGTGCAGGTTGTGCCCAGGATCAAACTTGCAAGGCTGGAGTATGTGTGCCGAGCATTCTGCCAAACTGCGGATCCGATTCGCAGTGCAGCAGCGGCTTTACATGTTCGGCGGTCGGCGTCTGTCTTCCAAGCACTCTCGCTACTTGCCAGACCAACGCCCAGTGCTCAAGCAGCCAAGTTTGTACAGCAGGTCTTTGCTTGCCTTCCATCGGACCTACCTGCCAGGGAGCCAACCAGTGTGCTGCCACCGAACAATGCGTTGCTGGTCTCTGTGTGCCCAACACCATCAATACTTGCGCCAACAATGCAGGATGCGCCGCGGAACAGTCATGTGTTGAGGGCATCTGCTTGCCTAGTATCTTGCCCACTTGCGTCTCTGATTCTCAGTGCGGCAGCGGTCTTAGCTGTTCCGCCCTGGGCGTTTGCGTTCCGAGCCCGATCACAACCTGCCAGACCAATGCTCAGTGCGCCACTGGACAAGCCTGTACTGCTGGACTCTGTCTTCCTTCCACTCTGCCATCTTGCTCTACGGATACTCAGTGTTCGACGAACGAGAGGTGCGTGGCAGGAATCTGTGTGCCCGACGCTCTGAACCTGTGCCCCGGAACTTCTGGATGCGCTCAAGGTCAAACTTGCCGAGCAGGCGTCTGTGTTCCAGACGTGTTGCCCGTTTGCTCAAGCGATGCCGACTGTGGGGATCTCAAGTGTTCCGCTCTCGGAGTCTGTCTCCCACAAACCCTCACGGCTTGTCAGGGAACCGGCGCCAGCACGTGTCCTACCGGCGAAGTTTGCACGGCAGGACTGTGCCTCCCCGGGGTTACCCAGATCTTCCCTACCTGCACAACCTCAGCCAGCTGTCCTTCGGGAGAAAGCTGTACTGCCGGCATCTGTCTTCCGACTGGATTGCTGACCTGTACTGCTGGTGGCACGGGATGCGCCAGCGGCTTCGTTTGTACCAACGGCGTGTGTCTTCCAGACACGCTACCCGTTTGTACAGCGGATTCTGGATGCACTTCTGGAGAGGTTTGCAGGCTTGGAGTTTGTATCCCTCAGGATCTTTCGCTTTGTACTGCAACCACCACATGTCCTCAAGGTCAAGGCTGCATCGCCGGCTTCTGTGTGCCAACAATCTTCCCGACTTGCTCTCAGTCTGCGGATTGTGGCGCAGGTCAAAGCTGTACCGCTGGAGTCTGTCTGCCCACGGGATTGCAAACTTGCACCAACAGCGCTGGATGCAGTACTGGATTCGAGTGTTCCAACGGCGTTTGTCTGCCAGGCTCCTTGCCGGTCTGCACGAGCGACTCCACATGTACTTCTGGACAAGTCTGCCGACTTGGTGTCTGTATCCCCAACAATCTGTCTGTTTGCGGCACCAGCAGCCCATGCCCCAGCGGGCAGAGCTGTGTTGCTGGCTTCTGTATCCCTGAACAAATCTTCCCAGTGTGCTCGGCCTCATCGCAATGCCCCGCTGGACAATCTTGTACATCAGGTTTGTGTCTACCATCAGGATTGGAAACATGTCAGAGCGGTACAGGATGCAGTCCTGGCCTCAAGTGTACAGGCGGAGTTTGTCTCCCTGACAACCTTCCAGTCTGTTCGACAGATTCAAACTGTGCCACGGGACAGGTTTGTAGGCTTGGTGTTTGCATTTCTCAAACATTCTCCCCTTGCGGATCTGATACAGACTGCACGAGCACTCAGAGTTGCATTGCTGGCTTCTGTCTCCCCAAGACCGTATTCCCTACTTGCACCGCTCAAACAACCTGCCCGACTGGCCAGACATGTACAGCGGGACTGTGTCTCCCAACCGGACTGCTCACCTGCTCATCTACTCAGCCATGTGCCACCGGTTTCACCTGTTCAAGTGGAGTTTGTCTTCCCGACACGCTTGCTTCCTGCACACAAGACGCGAGCTGCGCTTCTGGAGAGATTTGCCGACTCGGAGCCTGTATCCCGCAGGCCCTCGCGCCTTGTACTTCCGACACTCAGTGTACCACTAGTGGAGACACTTGCGTTGCTGGATTCTGCATCCCGCAGACCATCTTCCCTACGTGCGTGGATCAGTCCGGATGCTCCACTGGCCAGACATGCACAGCTGGATTATGTCTTCCCAGCGGTTTGGATACTTGCACAGCTGGATCAGCCTCCGCTTGCGGCCAAGGCTTGACATGCGTGGCTGGTGTTTGTCTTCCAGATGCTCTGGCTACTTGTACATCAGACTCTGCTTGCGCAAGTGGAAAGGTCTGCCGTCTTGGCGTGTGCATTCCTCAGGATCTTTCTCTCTGCACAGGCAGCTCTGGTTGCGCTTCAGGTGAGACGTGTACAGCCGGCTTCTGCTTGCCTACGATTGCTTTCCCAGGTTGCTCGCGCCAATCCGACTGTGCCACAGGTGAATCTTGCACAGCAGGCCTCTGCTTGCCAACTGGATTGTCAACATGTACCGCGGGTGCATCAGGTGCTTCGGGATGCGGCGTTGGCTTTAACTGTGCGAACGGTGTCTGTGTCCCAGCCACTCTCACGCCTTGCGCTGGTGACAACTCTTGCAGCAGCGGACAGGTTTGCCGTCTTGGAGTCTGTCTCCCGTCGGACCTTTCCCTTTGCACGAGCGACTCGCAGTGCACAGGTACCGCACAGTCCTGTGTTGCAGGCTTCTGTATTCCCACACCGGTCTTCCCAACTTGCACAGGCACGGGTCAATCCACTTGTAGCCAAAGCGAGGCCTGTATAGCTGGCGTTTGTCTACCCAGTGGTCTTTCTAGTTGCGGCGGCACCAATGCATCTTGTGGCCAGGGTCTCTCGTGTGTTAGTGGCGTGTGCCTGCCAGACAGCCTTGGTACATGTGCAAATGATGCCGGTTGTGATTCAACACAGGCTTGCCGACTTGGCGTCTGTATCCCGAAGGATCTCTTAGTCTGTTCCACAAATGACGAGTGCAATCCGGGAGATATTTGCACAGCCGGATTCTGTATTCCCCCAGTCATCTTCCCTACCTGTTCGGGCGCATCCGACTGCAGCAACGGCGAATCATGCACAGCGGGCATTTGTCTCCCATCTGGTCTCGCAACCTGTTCAACTAGCTCGCCTTGTGCTACGGGTCTCGCTTGTACGAATGGTGTATGCTTGCCGGGTCTGCTCAACACGTGTCAATCTGATTCGGCTTGCGGCACAAACCAGGTTTGCCGACTCGGTGTCTGTATTCCCACGGATCTTTCCCTCTGCAGCAGCAGCAGTCAGTGTACTAGCGGACAGATTTGTGCTGCTGGGTTCTGTATCGCCAACATTATCTTCCCAACATGCACAACTCGCGACGACTGCCCTGCCGGACAAACATGTGCTTCTGGAGTCTGTCTCCCGCAAGGCCTGGCCACATGTACAAGCACCACGGGATGTGGTCAGGGACTTACCTGCCAAAATGGCATCTGTTTCCCTGATCTCTTACCCACTTGTACAAATGATGCCGGTTGTTCATCAACCCAAGTTTGTAGATTGGGAGTCTGTCTCCCTCAAGATCTTTCAGTTTGTGCTGGCAGCGATCAATGCGGCCCTAGTCAGAGCTGTGTCGCTGGCTTCTGTGTGCCCACAGTTGTGTTCCCCACATGTTCCAGGGCATCAGATTGTTCATCCACTGAGACTTGTACTGCTGGAGTCTGCTTGCCTTCAGGTCTATCGACTTGCAACAACAACGCAGCCTGCGGCACAGGATTTAGCTGTACTGCCGGCGTTTGCGTACCAAGTGGCCTCAACCAGTGTCAAGCCGATTCTGCTTGTGCCACTGGCCAGGTTTGTAGACTCGGCGTCTGTCTTCCCCAGGATCTCTCACCCTGTACCGGCGACACCCAATGCACTAGCGGCAATTCTTGCCTTGCAGGCTTCTGTGTCCCCACACCCGTCTTCCCGTTGTGTACAGGCCAATCGGGCTGTGCTACCGGAGAGGTCTGCACGGCTGGAGTATGTCTCCCACAGGGTCTAGCGACTTGTTCAACCACAAATCCAGCCAGCTGTGGCACAGGACTCACCTGTACTGCTGGTGTCTGCTTGCCGAGCCTTCTCAACCAGTGTCAGACAGATGCGGGATGTCCCTCGGGCGATGTTTGTAGGCTTGGAGTGTGTCTGCCAAATAATCTTGCGCTCTGCACTGGCGACGCAGGCTGCGGCAGCGACCAAACCTGTACGGCGGGTTTCTGTGTCCCCAAGACCGTTTTCCCAACCTGTACCGACTCAACCGGCTCAAGTACTTGCAGCGCCAGCCAGACTTGTACTGCTGGCATCTGCTTGCCCACAGGCCTGGCTACCTGTAGCAGCAGCACGGACTGCAGCACTGGTTTCTCTTGCGCCAGCGGCGTGTGTCTCCCAGATCTTCTCAATACATGTCAGACAGACACTGCTTGCAACACTGGTGAGGTTTGCCGACTCGGAGTTTGTCTCCCGTCAAACCTCTCCGTGTGCAGCGGCGACGCCTCTTGTGGCACAGACCAGAGCTGTATTGCCGGATTCTGCGTCCCCAAGACGGTTTTCCCGACGTGCACCACTCAGGCTAACTGCGGCACTGGCGAGACCTGTACTGCAGGCATCTGCTTGCCCAGCGGCCTCGCGACCTGTACGGACAGCTCCACCTGCGCACAGGGCCTGTCTTGCACTAATGGCGCCTGTCTCCCCACACTGCTCACAACGTGCCAGGCAGACTCAGGCTGCCCCAGCAGCCAGGTCTGTAGGCTCGGCGTCTGTCTTGATGCGGGTCTGACTCTCTGCACTGGAGATGCCTCTTGCCCATCGGCTCAGAGATGTCTGAGCGGCTTCTGCGTTCCCACATCTGTCTTCCCTGGATGCACCACCCAGGCCCAGTGCGACAGCGGCGAATCCTGCACCGCAGGCCTCTGCTTGCCCACTGGTCTATCTACTTGCAGCACCAGCGCCCCCTGTAGCGCGGGTCTGTCATGCAAGGCAGGCGTCTGTATTCCCGATCTACTGCCGGTCTGCAGCAGCGATAGCGCCTGTGGCACTGGCCAGGTATGTAGGCTGGGCGTCTGTCTCCCCACTAACCTCGCCGCCTGTACCGCCACCAGCAACAGCTGCACTTCGGACCAGTCTTGCGTCGCTGGCTTCTGTATCCCCAACCTCATCTTCCCTACCTGCGAGGCCACTGGCAGCACTTGCGGCCAGGGAGAGAGCTGCACAGCCGGCCTTTGTCTTCCTACTGGCCTCGCCACGTGCTCTGGAAACAACCCTTGCCAGACAGGACTCACATGTACTGGAGGCATCTGCCTGCCAGACCTCTTCCCAACGTGTCAGACCGATGGCCAGTGTCAATCTACTGAGGTTTGCCGACTCGGTGCTTGTCTACCCAAGGATCTCGAGGCTTGTACATCTGATTCGCAGTGTACCCAGGGCAATTCTTGCACGGCTGGGTTCTGTCTGCCTACCATCGCTTTCCCAACCTGCACCACGAATGGAGTCGCTTGCAAGACCGGCGAAACTTGCACCGCGGGAGTATGTCTCCCAACTGGCCTGAGCTCTTGTTCAACAACATCGCCTTGCGCAACAGGCCTCACATGTACTGCGGGAGTCTGTCTTCCAGACCTCCTTCCAACCTGCACTGGCGACAGCACTTGCGACGCTGGTCAGGTCTGTCGCCTAGGAACCTGTCTCCCTTCAAACCTGGCTCTCTGCACAGATAGTTCTACTTGTGGTCAATCTCAGACGTGTGTATCAGGCTTCTGTGTTCCGACCATCATTTTCCCTACCTGCAGTTCGTCTGGCACCGGAAGCGGCACCACTTGTGCCGCTGGACAGACTTGCCTCGCAGACGTTTGTCTGCCTTCCGGCCTCCTGACTTGTACATCAGATGCCAACTGCGGCACTGGCCTCACTTGCAACTCTGGTGTCTGTCTTCCTGGCTTGCTCCCAACCTGCTCGGCCCAAACTCCATGCACAGATGGACAAGTCTGCAGACTGGGCGTCTGTCTCCCAACAACCTTGTCCCCCTGCACCAGCAATACTGGCTGTGGCGGTGACCAGACCTGCAGAGCTGGCTTCTGTGTCCCGAACGTGGTATTCCCTACTTGCGTCGACAGCACGACTGATTGCCCAGCCACTCAGACATGTACTGCAGGAATCTGTCTACCACCCGGCCTTAGCACTTGCTCGGCCACCAACACTTGCAGCTTAGGCTTCACTTGTTATAATGGAGTGTGTCTGCCCAATTTACTGCCCACGTGTACGAACGATGCTGGCTGTACAGGCCAGGAAGTCTGTCGACTTGGTGTCTGCTTGCCAACGGACCTATCAATCTGTGACCAGAGTTCATCTTGCCCCTCAGGCGACAGCTGTATCGCTGGCTTCTGTGTTTCCACTCCTGTTTTCCCAACATGCACTGGAAGTGGTCCCACTGGTGGATGCCAAACTGGAGAGAGCTGTCTTGGTGGGCTCTGCTTGCCTGCGGGACTCAATGCCTGCTCAGCCACGTCGCCATGTGCGGACGGCCTAGTCTGCAACAGTGGTGTCTGTCTGCCCAGCCTTCTGCCCACTTGTCAAAACGATGCTGGATGTACTACTGGTGAAGTCTGTAGAATTGGTGTCTGTCTTCCGACAAACCTGTCCCCCTGTACCGCGACATCGTGTGGATCGAGTCAGAGCTGCGTGGCTGGATTCTGTGTTCCTACGACAGTGTTCCCAACATGCGGGACCAATGGCCAAACTTGTCCCTCTGGCGAAAGCTGTACTGCCGGTATCTGTCTGCCTACTGGTTTCACAAGCTGCGCGAGCGACACCAGCTGTGGCACAGGTCTCTCTTGCACCAGCGGTGTCTGTCTCCCCAGCTTGCTCCCGACATGTTCCAATGACTCGAGCTGCACCAGTGGTCAGGTTTGTAGGCTTGGAGTCTGTCTCCCCTCTAATCTTTCCACTTGTAGCGATACGTCTTGTGGTCAGGGCGAGACATGTACAGCCGGCTTCTGTGTGCCTACGACAATTTTCCCCACATGCAGTGGCACTAGCAATAGCTGCCCTACTGGCGAATCCTGTACTGGCGGCATCTGCTTGCCCACAGGCTTCAGTACCTGCTCGGGCGAAGGAAGCTGTAACCAGGGCTTCACTTGTACATCCGGAGTTTGTCTACCCGACTTGCTTCCTACTTGTGCAAATGACTCTGGCTGTGGCGTTGGCCAAGTATGCCGATTGGGCGTCTGTCTTCCGACAAATCTGTCGCCATGTACCGACAACACGGCCTGCTCCTCAAGCGAGACTTGCACGGCCGGCTTCTGTGTTCCTACCATAATCTTCCCAACATGTGGTACTGGAACCAGCACTACATGTGGTACGGGACAGGCATGCACGGCTGGTCTCTGCTTGCCGATAGGAATAGAGTCATGCTCAGACACTTCTGCCTGTTCAGAAGGTCTGAGCTGCACATCTGGTGTCTGTCTGCCGAGCTTGCTGCCTACATGTTCCAACGACGCGGCCTGTACTGGCGGCGATGTTTGTAGACTTGGAGTCTGTCTTGCCCCTGGTCTCAACCTCTGTACAGATAGTTCTTCCTGCTCTCAAGGAGACAGCTGCATTGCAGGGTTCTGCGTTCCCACGATACCTTTCCCCACCTGCTCGGGAACCACAAACGCTTGTCCTGCCGGAAACTCTTGTGTCGGTGGGGTCTGTTTACCACAAGGCCTCAACACTTGCACAACGAATGCCAACTGCGGCACTGGCCTCACCTGTGTCTCTGGTGTCTGCTTGCCCGATCTACTACCTACATGCGCTGGCCAATCTGGCTGCCAAAGCAACGAGGTTTGTAGACTTGGTGTGTGTATCCCATCCGACCTGTCTCTATGCACCAGCAGCTCCACTTGTGCCCAAGGTCAGTCCTGTTTGGCCGGATTCTGTGTTACCACACCAATCTTCCCGACTTGCAGCGCAACTAACAACAACTGTGCTACGGGCGAGACCTGTACAGCCGGAATCTGTTTGCCTCAGGGCCTCAGCACGTGTTCTGGAACTTCATGCGCGGCTGGCCTTACATGCACCTCAGGCGTCTGTCTCCCAGACCTCTTGCCAACCTGTACAGCCGACTCAGGGTGTGGTACCAACCAAGTTTGCAGACTTGGCGTCTGCTTGCCCTCGGATCTATCTCTTTGCACTGGTAGCTCGTCTTGCGCGCAAGATCAAACATGCGCGGCGGGCTTCTGCGTACCCACAACCATCTTCCCTACCTGTTCCTCATCCTCCGAGTGTAGCCAGGGCCAGAGTTGCACGGCTGGTATTTGTTTGCCAACAGGTTTCAGCACTTGCTCGACCAGCTCACCCTGCGGCCTGGGCCTCACCTGCCAGCAGGGTGTGTGTCTGCCTGATCTCCTCCCAACTTGCGATTCGGGAGCTACAGGGCAGTCACAGTGCGGTACCAATGAGGTTTGTAGACTCGGGGTCTGTCTTTCTATCGACCTCTCCGTCTGTGTCAGCACCGCTTCTTGTGGTCAAGACCAAACTTGTACGGCAGGCTTCTGCGTACCGACAACAATCTTCCCCAGCTGTACCGACACTTCTCAATGTAGCCAAGGTCAGAGCTGTACAGGTGGTTTCTGCTTACCCTCGGGGTTGAACACGTGTGCCGGTTCCGGTACGGGGGCCAGCTGCACGGCCGGGTTTACTTGCACGGCCGGCGTTTGTCTTCCCGCCACCCTTCCTACGTGTACTGACCAGACTTCCTGCCAGGGTGGACAGGTTTGCAGACTTGGAGTCTGTCTCGATCCAGGTCTAACTCTCTGCGGTGGCAGCACTTCATGCTCGCAAGGAGATAGCTGTATCGCCGGATTCTGTGTACCAACCCCAATCTTCCCGACTTGCGTTGACAGCACACAATGTTCATCTGGTCAGAGTTGTACCGCAGGTGTTTGCCTGCCATCTGGCTTAAACCAGTGCTCAACTACCAACCCATGCAGCGTGGACTTTACATGTACTTCTGGTGTCTGTTTACCTGATACGCTGCCCACCTGCACCTCACAGGCGCAGTGTACAGGCAGCCAGGTCTGTCGGCTGGGAGTCTGTATCGACCCAACGCTCAACCTCTGCACTAGCAGTTCATCCTGTGCTTCAGGCGACAGCTGTATCGCTGGTTTCTGTGTTCCAACACCTGTCTTCCCGACTTGCACCAGTGGGGGCGCCAACCAGTGTGCGCAAGGCGAGACTTGTACAGCTGGAGTGTGTCTGCCAACTGGCCTTGACACTTGTTCCGGTAATGCTGCTTGTGGCGATGGTTTCCTCTGCACGTCTGGAATCTGTATCCCCGAACTGGCCGCTACATGCTCGACTCAGGCAGACTGTCTCGCTACGGAGGTTTGCCGACTCGGTATTTGCTTCCCTGGGGACTTTACTACCTGCACTGCTGGTTCTTGCGAAACAGGGCTGAGCTGTCAGTCTGGTTTCTGTCTACCGACCCCAGTCTTCCCTGCCTGCATAGACTCAACCTCTTGTAGTCAGGGTCAGAGCTGTACAGCAGGAATCTGTCTGCCGACAGGACTCTCAACCTGTGATGAAGCACTTCCGTGCAAGGCTGGCCTTACCTGCACTAATGGTGTGTGCCTCCCAGACCTTCTTCCCACCTGTACGAGCACAGCCGGTTGTGGCGAGAACCAAGTGTGTAAGCTTGGCGTCTGTCTTCCAGACACACTCTCCCTCTGTACCCAGGCATCGTGTGGACAAGGCCAGACTTGTGTGGCCGGATTTTGTGTACCGGAAACGTTCTTCCCTACTTGTTCAGACTCCTCACAGTGCGGTCAGAGCCAGGCATGTACCTCAGGTGTCTGCCTCCCCAGCGGGCTCCAGTCCTGCTCGACAGACTCTCCTTGTGCTACAGGTTTAACATGCACTTCTGGTGTCTGTCTACCAAGCCTCTTGCCAACATGCACTACGGATTCTACTTGTGCAGCCGGCCAAGTGTGCAGGCTTGGAGTCTGCATCGACGCAAGCCTCAGCCTTTGCACTGGACCGACTTCTTGCGGGGCAAATGAAAGCTGTGTGGCCGGGTTCTGTGTGCCCGCTACGCTCTTCCCTGGCTGCACTGACTCTACTCAGTGCGGTCAAGGACAGAGTTGTACAGCGGGTACATGTCTTCCGTCCGGGCTTGCGACATGTTCGGAGGCCTCGCCTTGTAGCACAGGACTCACTTGTACCTCTGGTGTCTGCTTGCCTTCTCTTCTGCCTACTTGCCAAACCGACTCTAGCTGCGCAGGCGCACAGCTTTGCCGACTAGGCGTCTGTATCGATGCTGGCCTTAGCCTCTGTACCAGCGGGGCTGCATGCTCGGCAGATGAGAGCTGTGTTTCCGGATTCTGCGTTCCTTCTACGCTGTTCCCCACCTGCACGAACACCTCACAATGTGGTCAGGGTCAAACATGCACATCTGGAACTTGTCTACCTAATGGTCTTCAGACCTGTTCAGAGACTTCTCCCTGCAGTACCGGTCTCACTTGCGCGTCTGGGGTTTGTCTGCCTGATTTGTTACCTACCTGCCAGACTGATTCTGGCTGCACTACTGGGGAGGTATGCAGACTGGGTGTGTGTATACCTACAAATCTCGCACCCTGTACCAGCAGCACACAATGCGGATCTACCCTCACTTGTACAGCTGGATTCTGTCTGCCGACAACAGTCTTCCCTGCCTGTGCAGACACTACCACTTGTGCCCAAGGTGAGAGCTGCACGGCTGGATTCTGTCTACCATCCGGTCTTAGCGGCTGCTCAACCACTTCTCCTTGCAGTGAAGGATTGACCTGCAACACTGGAGTTTGCTTGCCCGATCTATTACCAACTTGCCAGAATGATGCTGGCTGCAGTAACGGTGGAGTGTGCAGACTCGGAGTCTGCCTTGACGCCAATCTGAACCTCTGCACCAGCAGCACATCTTGTCCTCAGGGCAACAGTTGCATTGGTGGATTCTGTGTCACAACCCCAATTTTCCCTCCTTGCAACAGCGATGCTCAATGCAGCAGCGGTCAAACATGCACATCCGGTCTTTGTCTGCCCAGCGGACTTGGAACATGCTCTGGATCTAGTGGGTCCGCCGCTTGCAGCCCTGGCCTAACCTGTACTGCTGGGGTTTGTCTACCTGATCTCCTACCTTCGTGTGCTAGCGACTCTACCTGCGGCAGCGGACAGGTTTGTAGGCTTGGTGTTTGCCTGCCTTCTGCCCTGTCACTCTGCACAGACAGCACCCAGTGTACTTCGTCAGAAGCATGCGCTGCTGGTTTCTGTGTTGCGTCAACTGTCTTCCCTTCGTGTACGCAAAACTCGCAGTGTGGTCAGGGTCAATCGTGTACATCGGGCGTGTGCTTACCCGCTGGTCTCAACACCTGCTCTCTCACGGCTCCGTGCGCCGCTGGTCTTTCGTGCACGAATGGTGTCTGTCTCCCAGAGCTTCTTCCTCAGTGTACGTCAGATTCCGCTTGCGCTACCAACCAGCTGTGTCGACTTGGTGTCTGTTTGCCACAGGGACTATCCCTTTGTCAGTCCAACAACAATTGCTCGCCCGATGAAGCTTGCGCTGCCGGCTTCTGTATCCCGTCATCGATTCTCCCAGCATGCTCAGGCACATCTCAATGTCCTCAGGGTCAATCATGCATAGCAGGCGTTTGCTTGCCAACGGGCCTGGCATCTTGTTCCACTGGTTCAGACTGTACCACCGGCCTCAGCTGTGTCAGCGGCGTCTGCTTGCCAGACTCGCTCAACACTTGCGCCACCGATGCCCAGTGTACCGCTTCACAAGTTTGCAGGCTCGGCCTCTGCTTACCTCAAGGTCTCAGCCTATGCTCCTCCGACACACAGTGTACGACTGGTCAAAGCTGCACATCAGGCTTCTGTGTCCCCAACACCATCATTCCATCTTGCACGACTGTAACTGACTGCGCCACGGGTCAGAACTGCATCGGCGGTCTATGCTTGCCTCTGGGACTTAACACATGCACAGGAACTGCTGATTGCCAGACAGGCCAAAAGTGTACGGGCGGCGTCTGCTTGCCCTCCGTTCTGCCCACTTGCACGACCAACTCTCAGTGTGACACTGGCGACGTTTGTAGACTTGGCGTCTGTATGCCTCAGGCCCTCGATGTGTGCTCAGCCGATAGAGACTGCGCCAACACAGAGGTTTGTACCGGCGGCATTTGCTTCCCGAGCACGATCATCCCTACCTGCGTCGAAGGCGACAGTTCTTGCAGCACTGGACAGAGCTGTCTGGTCGGTCTGTGTCTACCTTCGGGTCTCAACTCCTGCACGACCAGCTCGGGCACCTCGACTTGCGCGGAAGGCCAGACATGTACCTCGGGCGTCTGCCTTCCCTCTGGCTTGCCAGTGTGCACAGCGAACTCTGACTGCCAGACTTCTCAGGTCTGTAGACTTGGTGTCTGTATTCCCGAGACTCCACTTACCTGTCAATCTGACACCGACTGCTCCTCCGCTCAGAGCTGCACTGGTGGGCTATGTCTGCCCAAGGTTCTTGGTTGTACTGGAGATGCCTCATGCAGCGCTTCTGAGAGCTGCATTGCTAATGTCTGCGTTCCCAAGTTTTTCCCACCATGCCAGACCAGCCAGGACTGCGCTGCTGGTCTCAGCTGCACTTCGGGTACTTGTCTGCCTGGTACCTTGTTTACCTGCTCGGCCTCAACCACATGTGGCACCGGCGAGACTTGCGTCTCTGGCGTCTGTCTCCCCAGCGACTTGCCCGCCTGCACAACAGACAGCACCTGCACTGCTAATGAAGTCTGTCGACTCGGTGTCTGCTTGCCCCAAACACTTAGTGGCTGCCAGACTGATGCTCAGTGCACGACTGGAAATGCTTGCGTATCTGGTCTCTGTCTTCCCAAGCTTCCTGGCTGTACGCAGGATAGCCAATGCGATGCCAGCTCAACCTGCAAGCTTGGAGTCTGTGTTCCCAAATTCTTCCCACCCTGTCAGACCCAGACCGATTGCGGTACCGGCCAAACTTGTACATCCAACGTCTGTCTTCCCGATACGTTGGTATCGTGTACTGCTCAGTCTGGATGTGGACAGGATCAGACTTGTGTTTCCGGCATCTGCCTACCGGGTGGATTGGCTCTTTGCGCTAATGACGCCGGGTGTAATGCCAACCAAGTTTGTAGGCTGGGCCTGTGTCTTCCTGAGACACTAACCACCTGCTCAACAGGTACACAGTGCCCAACTGGCCAGGACTGCGTTGCTGGAATTTGCGGTCCACAGATATTCCCGACCTGCCAGGCAGGACAGACCGGCCAGTGCGCCGCCAACCAGGCCTGCACCGCGGGACTCTGTCTTCCCATTGGAATCGCGTCTTGCGACACCAACAATCCGTGCGCAACTGGACAAACGTGTACTTCTGGCGCCTGTCTCCCTGATCTGCTGCCGACCTGTACCGACGACAGCAGCTGTGGTAGCAGCAGTGTTTGCAGACTCGGTGTCTGTGTTCCTGAAACACTTACACCTTGCACAGCAGACTCTGGCTGCACCAATGGCAATGTCTGTACCGCTGGCATCTGTTTGCCTCAGATCTTCCCATCTTGCTCTGCCAGCAGCAGCTGTGGTGCCAACCAGGCTTGTCTTGGAGGACTTTGTCTACCTAACGGCCTCAACTCCTGCGGCGGCAATGTTGCCTGCGCGACCGGTCAGACTTGCAACTCCGGAGTTTGTCTCCCGGATGTTTTGCCTAGCTGCACAAGTGGTACTCAATGCGCTGCCAACCAAGTCTGCAGACTGGGACTTTGTCTGCCTGACAACTTGAGTACCTGCACCACCGACACTCAGTGCACTTCTGGTCAATCTTGCACAGCAGGAATTTGCTTGCCAACCGTATTCCCGGCCTGCACAGGAACTACTCAATGTACACAAGGCCAGGCTTGTCTGTCCGGTATCTGTCTTCCTTCAGGTCTCAGCGGCTGCGGCACAGGCAATCCCTGCGGTTCCGGTCAGACTTGCACTAGCGGAGTCTGTCTTCCAAGCGGCCTGCCAACATGCTCAGCCGACTCAGACTGCCCGAGCGCTGATGTCTGCCGCCTGGGTGTTTGTATATCCAGAGGCTTTTCGACTTGCGCAACAAACACCGATTGCGGAACCAACCAACTCTGTGCTGCTGGTCTGTGTCTGCCACAGATCTTCCCAACTTGTTCAAGCGACACAACTTGCTCATCTGGCCAGACTTGTATCTCTGGTATCTGTCTTCCTGGCGGTGTCAGCAGCTGTGGCACAAATAGCCCTTGCTCTCAAGGCCAAGTGTGCAACAGTGGCATCTGTCTTCCAGATCTCCTACCTCACTGCTCGGCCGATACCGACTGTGGTACTGCTGACGTTTGTAGGCTGGGACTTTGCATACCGCAAGATTTCACCACCTGCGTGGCCAACTCGGGATGCAGTAGTGGCGAGGTCTGTACTGCTGGTCTCTGTCTGCCCTCTGCATTCCCTAGCTGTACTACAGACAGGAACTGCGCCCAGGGACAGACATGTGTTGCCAACGTGTGCCTTCCCCAGGGTCTCGCAACTTGTGCGAACACCGCAGCTTGTGGTACCGGCGAAACATGCGTCTCTGGAGTCTGTCTACCGAACTCGCTCAATCCTTGCACATCTGCAACCGACTGCAGCAGCACTCAGCTCTGCCGCCTCGGGTTCTGTATTCCATCGACGCTCACTCCTTGCACAGCTAATAGCCAGTGTAACGCTAATCAGGCCTGTACTGGAGGTATTTGCTTGCCTCAGATTTACTCCTCTTGCACGACTTCTCAGAACTGTGGCCAAGGACAAGCTTGTCTGGCAGGACTCTGTCTCCCGCAAGGCCTCGACACCTGCACTACAGGTGGCACCGAATGCGGAACGGGTCAGACTTGCGTGTCTGGTGTCTGTCTCCCCAGCGGTCTACCAGCATGCTCACAGGGTACGGACTGTGATAGCAACCAGGTGTGCGAGCTAGGCGTGTGTCTGCCACAGAATCCTGTCGTCTGCCAGGATAACTCGGGTTGTGGCGCCAGTCAGATATGTACCGCCGGCCTTTGTGTTCCTCAACTCTTCCCGGCTTGCACATCCAGTGACACGTGCGACCGTCAACAAACCTGTCTTGCTGGTGTTTGCTTGCCTCAAGGCCTCAACATTTGCGGTACTGGCAACCCTTGCACCACAGGTCAAAGCTGTGTTTCCGGAGTTTGTCTTCCAGATAATCTTCCTGTGTGCACAACAGACAGCACTTGTGATGGCGACCAGCTCTGTAGGTTGGGTGTTTGTATTCCCAAGTCGCTTGCAACCTGCCAGAACGATGCATCCTGTGGAACCGGACAGGCATGCACAGCAGGCATCTGCCTCCCAGAGATATTCCCCGAGTGTGTTACTGGCGTCACGTCTTGTTCCCAGGGCCAATCCTGCCTTGCTGGTGTCTGTCTGCCCCAAGGCCTCAATACTTGTGGAACAAGCAATCCTTGCGCGACAGGTCAGAATTGTGTATCCGGCGTTTGCCTTCCAAGCAGTCTTTCTTCCTGCACTAGTGGAACCACCTGTGGTGCTGATCAAGTGTGCCGACTTGGTACATGTATTCCAACGACTCTCGCCACTTGTCAAAGCAACAGCGGCTGCCCCAGCGGAGATGCTTGTATTTCTGGCATCTGTCTCCCCGAGATCTTCCCACCTTGCTCGTCTACTCAGAGCTGCAGCGCATCCCAAACTTGTGTTGCGGGAACTTGTCTGCCATCCACTTTGGGCTCTTGCACTACCAACGCACAATGTTCGACTGGACAAAGCTGTACTTCTGGAGTATGCTTGCCCCAAATCCTTCCCACCTGTACCACAGATGCCACTTGTGGCACAAACCAACTATGCCGACTCGGTGTGTGTATTCCTGAGACTCTCGCCTCTTGCGCCACCGACAGCACCTGTACCTCCGGACAAGTTTGTACTGCCGGCATCTGTCTTCCGCAGGTGTTCCCAGGCTGCGTGGATGATACTACATGCGGCACCAACCAGGTCTGCACGGCAGGTCTCTGTCTGCCCAGCACTGTTCAGAGCTGTACTACCAAGGCCCAATGTCCCACTGCCCAGTCCTGCTTCAGCGGAGTGTGTCTTCCAGAGGTTCTTCCATCTTGTACCACTGACGCATCATGCAATGATCCCACTGAGGTCTGCAGGCTTGGCGTCTGTATCCCCAGAACTCTTACCTCTTGTACCAGCGACTCTGGATGCGCGACTGGCCAGACTTGCACTGAAGGACTATGCCTGCCCACTGTCATACCAAGCTGTACCACCAGCTCCAGCTGCTCCAACGGTCAGGTTTGCCAGGCCGGTCTCTGTCTCCCTGCCGGCATTGGTTCTTGCACAACAACCGCAGACTGCTCAGCCAACCAGGCTTGTACCGGAGGCCTCTGTCTTCCCTCTTTCTTGCCTGCATGTACTGCCGATTCGCAGTGTGCCAATGACAGTGTTTGCAGAGTTGGCGTTTGTATTCCTCGCGTGCTCGACTCCTGTACTTCCAATTCTCAGTGCAGCAGCAGCCAAACTTGCGTCGCTGGTATCTGCCTTTCCGCGCCCTTCCCCACATGCAGCACCTCGAACGACTGCAACAACGGCTTGACCTGTACAGCAGGTCTGTGTCTGCCTGCCGGCCTTTCTCAGTGTTCAGGCAACAGCGGTTGCGGCACCGGTCAGGTTTGCAACGGCGGGGTCTGTCTCCCGTCTATCCTACCTGCTTGCGCCGATGACTCTGCTTGTGCCGCTAGCCAGACTTGCACCCTTGGCGTCTGTCTTCCCAGGAACCTCAACTCTTGCGGAGGATCTGGATCCACATCAACCACCTGTGCTCAAGGCCAGACTTGCACAGCAGGAATCTGTCTTCCGACGGTCTTCCCCGGCTGTTCCGACAGCTCTGCTTGCTCGACTGGCCAGTCTTGCACCGCAGGTCTCTGCCTGCCAATTGACATCGCTAGCTGCTCAGCCAACTCCCAATGTCCCACAGGCCAGGCGTGCACAGAAGGTGCTTGTCTGCCGTCAATCCTGCCTACGTGCACTGCTGATTCTACCTGCGCTACCGATGAGGTTTGTCGACTTGGTGTTTGTATCCCACGAACCCTCACGCCTTGCACAAGCAGCACTGTTTGTGGAAATGGTAATGTCTGCACACTCGGTGTCTGCCTGCCCGAAATATTCCCAGGCTGCGATTCTGGTACAACCACCTGCCCAGCGAATCAAGTTTGCACAGGTGGACTCTGTCTTCCGCAAGGTCTTGGTAGCTGCACAACTGATAGCCAGTGCGGCATTGATCAGACATGTAGGGCGGGAGTTTGTCTACCGAGCGTCTTGCCCACATGTACGACCGATTCTAGCTGTACAGCTGAACAAGTCTGCAGAGTGGGCGTTTGCGTCCCAAGGTCTCTGTCAAGCTGCACCACCGATGCTCAATGCACAACAGGCCAAGACTGTCTAGCTGGCATATGTCTCCCGTCACTATTCCCTTCGTGCAATTCGAACACAAATTGCGATCAATCGCAGGCTTGCACGGGTGGCATCTGCCTCCCACAGGGTCTGGGTACCTGCACCGTTGATTCCAACTGTAGTCAGGGCCAATCTTGCAGAGGGGGCGTTTGTCTGCCATCTCTTTTGCCCGCCTGCTCAACGGATACAGACTGCAACGGCGACAACGTTTGTAGGCTTGGAGTTTGTCTGCCTCCTAATCTCGCAACCTGCCAAAGCAACAGCGGATGCGATACCGGCGAGACTTGTACCGCTGGTCTATGCATACCCTCATTGCTTCCACCTTGCCGACTTCAATCGGATTGTACAACTACGGAGTCGTGTACGGACGGCGTGTGTCTCCCCAACATTCTTCAGCAATGTAGCGCAACTGCACCATGTGGCGCTGGTCAGAATTGTGTGTCTGGAGTCTGCTTGCCCAACACGTTGCCCACTTGTACCTCTGATTCCCAGTGCGGTACCAGCCAGCTCTGTAGGCTCGGGTATTGTCTCCCCCAGACTCTCAGTGGATGCGAATCTAGCAGCCAATGTCTTGGAGGCAACATTTGCGTGGCTGGCATCTGCGCGCCTCCGTTATTCCCAGGGTGCACCTCATCATCCAACTGTACCTCTACGGAGGCTTGCGCGGGCGGTATCTGTCTCGCTGGTGGCCTTAGCACCTGTACGGCGGATACTGAGTGTGGCACCGGTCAGGTTTGTACCTCTGGAGTCTGTCTACCGCGTCTGTTGCCTTCTTGCACAAGTGATTCGGGATGTTCATCTGCGCAGGTTTGCAGACTCGGCGTCTGTCTTCCTCAAACTCTAGATCTCTGCCAATCTGATTCCGGATGCCCCTCAGGCCAATCCTGCTCTGGTGGTCTCTGTCTGCCAACATTGTTCCCCTCCTGCAGCGGAACAAGCTCGGGGCCGGCACCATGTGCCTCTGGTCAATCCTGCATCGGTGGCATTTGCCTACCTGCAGGTTTGGCTAGCTGTTCAGGCTCAGGCAGCTCTACGTGTGGCCAGGATCTGGTTTGTACATCTGGCGTCTGTCTTCCACAGTTGCCAGGTTGCAGCCTGGATACCGACTGTAATGGTCAACAAGTTTGCCGCCTCGGCGTCTGTCTACCAGAGGTCCTCAACACTTGCATATCCGGTACCAATTCTGGCTGCAGCAGCACCCAGACCTGCACCGGCGGCGTCTGTGTACCGCAGCTATTCCCAGGCTGTCAGTCCAACGCCAACTGCGGCACTCAACAGACATGTACCGCGGGGCTCTGTCTGCCGCAAGGCGTGCTTTCTTGCTCACTCGACAGCCAGTGTACAGCCGGCCAGAAATGTACCGGAGGCATCTGTCTTCCAGGATCATTGCCTCTCTGCTCATCCGACAGCGGCTGCTCATCCGAGTCAGTCTGTCGATTGGGTGTCTGCGTACCCAAGGCGCTATCCACCTGTACGTTGGATGCTCAATGCTCTGTCAACCAAGTCTGTACAGCCGGAGTATGCTTGCCCGAGGTCTTCCCTCCTTGCCAAACCAGCGCCAACTGCGACGCCGGAGCTATCTGCACCAGTGGCGTCTGTCTTCCGAGCATTCTACCATCTTGCGGGTCAGCAAACTCTTGTCTTGCAGGCCAGACTTGCACATCAGGTATTTGTCTTCCATCCGGCCTCGCCTCCTGCACAGCAGACTCTGGCTGTCGCAGCGACCAGGCATGCCGACTTGGGGTTTGTATACCTCGCGTTCTCTCGCAATGTCAACAGAATACCGATTGCGGATCCACCCAGGTTTGCACAGCCGGTCTCTGTCTCCCTGAGGTATTCTCTCCCTGCCAGGCGTCTCAACAGTGTGCCAGCGGACAAGCTTGCACCGGTGGTCTCTGTCTTCCCATTGGTATTGCTGGATGTGTCGACTCGTCTTCTTGCGCCACTGGTCAGTCTTGCACTTCTGGTGTCTGTCTCCCCAGTGGTCTGGGTACTTGCACAACAGACGCTGCTTGTCCTACAAACCAGGTCTGCCGCCTCGGTGTTTGTATCCCACAGGCTCTTGACCTGTGCACAAACAACGCTGGTTGCGGTACTCAGCAAACTTGCACAGCAGGCGTCTGCCTTCCAACCATCTTCCCTCCCTGCACGACATCGGGCGACTGTTCCTCAAGCCAGACTTGCACCAACAATGTGTGCCTCCCGAACACACTTGGTACCTGCTCCAGCTCCAGCCAATGCGCCACGGGGCAGAACTGTGTTGCTGGAGTCTGTTTGCCTTCAGTCCTGCCAAGTTGCTCAATCGATGCCCAGTGCGGTAACAACCAACTTTGTCGACTTGGTCTCTGTCTGCCCAACACGCTGGTCAACTGCGACTCAGGCACTACGTGTGCCTCTGGACAAACTTGCACGGCTGGACTTTGTCTCCCAACCGTCTTCCCAGGCTGTACTACAACTCAGGACTGTACAACTAGCCAAGTGTGTGTTTCAGGTGCTTGCTTGCCTGACATTGTCGAGCAATGTATCAACGATGCTGCCTGCGGCACCGGAGCCAAGTGCGCCAGCGGAATTTGCGTTCCCAGCTTCCTCCCTGCTTGCACAAGTGACTCTCAGTGCGCTGGTACTCAGGTGTGCAGGCTCAACGTCTGTCTTCCCCGCGATCTTGGCAGCTGCACTGGCAGCTCTTCATGCTCGACCGGAGAGACATGCGCCGCCGGCCTTTGCGTACCTAGTGCTTTCGGATCCTGCACAACGGCCGCAGACTGTGGCCAAGGAAACTCTTGCACAGCCGGCGTCTGTCTCCCCAGCTTCATTGGTGCATGCAGCAGCGGCACATGCCCAACCGGTCAAACTTGTAACAGTGGCGTTTGTCTGCCCAGCCTCCTCGACAGCTGCACAACAGACTCCCAGTGCAGTGATGGCGGCGTTTGCAGGCTCAATGTCTGTCTTCCCACGGTTCTCAACGCCTGCAGCACGGGCTCGCCTTGTGCTCCTGGGCAGACTTGCACCGCGGGATACTGCTTGCCAACAATATTCCCTACTTGCCAAACCTCATCTCAGTGTGATTCTGGAGAAACCTGCCTATCGGGCACCTGCCTCCCCAACATTCTCACTGCCTGTGGTCCTGGACAAGCCTGTCCCGCGACTCAATCTTGCAGCAACGGCGTCTGTGTACCGGGCATTCTTCCAGCCTGTAGCACGGACACGGATTGTACATCGACTCAAGTCTGCCGCGTAGGAGTGTGCTTGCCTCGCACAATTGTTGACTGCACCAGCGACAGTACATGCTCTTCCACGCAAACTTGTGTCGCTGGCTTCTGTGTCAGTCAAGTCTTCCCTCCTTGCCAATCTGCCACCGACTGCACGGTTGGCCAGGCTTGTACTGCAGGCCTCTGCTTGCCATCGGGTCTTGCAAGCTGCCAGGGCAGCTCTGGCTGCGGAACTCTCCAGACATGTACCAACGGTGTGTGCTTGCCTTCAATCCTTCCCGCGTGCACAACGCAGAGCCAGTGCGGCGTCGACCAAGTTTGTCGACTGGGCATATGTATTCCCAACGCTGCCAGCGTCTGTTCAGCCAACAGCCAATGCAGTGCTGGCCAAAGCTGTCTCGGTGGCCTCTGCCTGCCTTCGCTTTTCCCTCCCTGTCAATCCGACACGACATGTGGCACTGGTCAAGTCTGTAGGTCTGGGGTCTGTCTCCCAGACACTCTACCAACGTGTACCACCGCGTCCAACTGCGCTGCCAACCAAGCTTGTGTTTCTGGGGTCTGCCTACCAGATCTACTCGCTCAGTGCACAACAGACGCCTCTTGTGCCGGTGACGACGTCTGCCGTCTTGGGTACTGTATTCCCGATGTCGTTACTAGCTGCACATCCAGTGCTCAATGCACAAATGGAGCTTCTTGTCTCGGAGGGCTATGTCTCTCTGAGGTCTTTACCGAGTGCGTGGCCACTACAGACTGCAACAACGGCGAATCTTGCACAGGCGGAGCCTGTTTGCCTAATGTGCTGCCTACCTGTAGCAGCAGCGTTCCCTGCGCTGCCGGTCAGACTTGCAACTCTGGCGTGTGTCTACCTACTATCCTCCCGACTTGTGAGACGGATACGCAGTGTAGCTTTGGTCAAGTTTGCAAGCTTGGGGTCTGTCTTCCTCGAACCCTCGCTGTCTGCCAAACGGATGCTCAGTGTACCAACAGCTACACCTGCGCCGCCGGTCTTTGTGTTCCACCACTGTTCCCGTCATGCACGCAAACTTCCGATTGCGCCAGCAGCCAGGCTTGCGTATCCAACACTTGCGTCCCTTCAACTCTGCCCACGTGTACCTCGGATTCGTCTTGTACAGCAGGTCAGTCCTGCAGAAGCGGCGTGTGTCTTCCATCGGTCTTGGCTACCTGCACAAGTGATTCGCAATGCGGCAGCTCTCAGCTCTGCAGACTTGGGGTTTGTATTCCGCAGACCCTCGCAACCTGCACAACCGACACCCAGTGCGGCGACGGACAGGGCTGTCTCGCAGGCATCTGTCTTGCCGAGGCCTTCCCACCTTGCACAACCAACGCCAACTGCGGCACAGGACAGGTCTGCCAGGCCGGTACCTGTCTTCCAGACATCCTGCCCGCCTGCTCGAACTCGGCTTGTGGAACCGGTCAGACCTGTGTTTCAGGCGTGTGCCTTCCCAGCATTCTCCCTACCTGCCAAACGGACTCCAACTGCGCTACTGGTAAGGTGTGCAGGCTTGGCCATTGTCTACCGCAGACTTTGGATGCTTGCACCTCCAGCGCCAATTGTAATAACGGCTACACATGCACATCCGGCATCTGTCTCCCACCAGTCTTCGGAACCTGTCAAACTACCGCCGACTGTGACACTGGCAACACATGCCGCAACGGAGTCTGTCTGCCCAGCCTGCTACCAAATTGCCAGAGCGGCAACACATGCGCCATGGAACAGACTTGCACCGGAGGAGTCTGTGTTCCATCCGCACTCAAGGCTTGTGAGGCAGACCCAGACTGCGGCAGTGGAAACGTGTGCCGCGTTGGATTCTGTATCCCGGACATTGTCACTGGATGCACCAGCACAGCGGGTTGTGCCAGTGGACAAAATTGCACGGCAGGACTCTGTATTCCTCAACTCTTCCCACCGTGTACGACGGCTGCGGACTGTGGAAGTGGCTTCAGCTGCAACAACGGAGTGTGTCTACCAAGCATCCTCCCCAGCTGCCAAGGCGAGGCCACCTGCATCAGCGGCCAGACTTGTGTCGCAGGAGCCTGTCTCCCCGCGGATCTTCCCACTTGCAATACCGACTCGGAATGTGGCTCCAGCCAAATCTGCCGACTCGGTCTCTGCATCCCCAAGACGCTTAACCTGTGCCAGGCCGACACCCAGTGCAGCTCCGGCTACTCTTGCACGGCTGGCTTGTGTGTTCCAGAAGTCTTCCCACGATGCACAACAAGCACCGACTGTGTCAGCGGGCAATCGTGTACCGGCGGGGTATGCATTCCATCCATCTTCAGCAACTGCCAGAGTAGTGGTGATTGCAGCACCGGTCAGCAATGTACATCTGGACTCTGCTTGCCCAGCGCTCTGCCTTCGTGCGGTGCCAACTCTGACTGTGCAACTGGTCAAGTGTGCCGACTCAACCTGTGTCTACCAGAAACACTCGGCCAGTGCTCTACAAACTCTCAATGCAGCGCTACTCAGGTGTGCGCAGGTGGTCTCTGCCTTCCAGAGGTCTTCCCTCCATGCACCCAAAATGCAGACTGCGGCAGCGGCAACGCTTGTGCTGGTGGCGTCTGTCTCCCAAGCACGTTGCCAGCCTGTACCAACAGTGCCTGTTCAGCCGGCCAGAGCTGTGTTTCCAACGTCTGTCTCCCCGCAGGCCTCGGATCCTGCCAGGCCTCGTCAGACTGCGGCTCCGGACAAGTCTGCCGCCTCAACTTGTGTATCCCGCAGAGTCTCACTCAATGCGTAAGCGCCAACCAGTGCGGTGCCAACCAGATTTGCAGCGGAGGTTTGTGTCTCCCTCAAGTCTTCCCGCCTTGCCAAGCCAACACCGATTGTGCCACTGGCCTCTCGTGCAAGGCTGGTCTCTGTCTTCCCAACGCCATTCCCTCTTGTGGCTCCGGTTCTTCCTGCTCAACCGGCCTCACATGCAACAATGGCGTTTGTCTCCCCAGCTTCCTCCCGGCTTGTACTGCCGACTCCAACTGCGGAACCGGCCAGGTTTGTCGATTGGGAGTCTGTCTCCCCTCCATCTCTATTCTCTGCGACGAGACAAGCGGAACCGGATGCCCAAGCGGCCAAGCATGCGCGGCCGACATTTGCGTGCCTCAACTCTTCCCGCCATGCACGCAAAACAGCGACTGCAGCGCCACCCAGCTCTGCCAATCCGGAACCTGCTTGCCCAACGTCTTCCCCAGCTGCGGCACGGGCAACACCTGTGCCACAGGCAGCACCTGTACGCAGGGACTTTGCGTTCCCTCTCAGCTCCCATCTTGCACCGTGGATTCGAACTGCGGTAGCAACAACGTCTGCAGACTCGGCATCTGCCTACCGCAGACGCTCAACGTCTGCTCTTCAGACGCATCTTGCGCCACTGGCCAGTCCTGTGCGGCTGGCATCTGTGTGCCCCAGATCTTCCCGCCTTGCCAGGCCAACACGGATTGTGCCTCTGGCAAGGTCTGCACCGGCGGCATCTGCCTTCCGGTTTCCCTCCCCACGTGTAGCGCCAGCAGCCCTTGTGTTGCTGGACAGACGTGTAGCACCGCTGGGGTCTGTCTCCCCAGCGGCCTGGCCTCATGCACAGCTGATTCCCAGTGTGCTTCCAGCCAGGTGTGCAGGCTGGGCGCTTGTATTCCCAAGTCCCTCAGCCTCTGCAGCAGCAGCTCTCCGTGCAGCAGCGGTCAGGTTTGCGCTGCAGGCCTGTGTATCCCGTCAGCCTTCCCAGGCTGCAGCACAAACGCTGATTGCACTGCATCCAACAGCTGCGTGTCTGGTGTCTGTCTCCCGGCCAGTCTGCCCTCGTGCGGCGCTAACAGCAGCTGCGGTAACGGACAGTCTTGTGTGTCCGGTGTTTGTCTTCCCTCCCTCTTGCCTAGCTGCAATGCGGATACAGATTGCGGGACCAGCTCTGCTTGCAGACTGGGCGTCTGTATCCCCAACGGACTCACCACCTGTTCGACCAACGCTCAGTGCTCCGCGACTCAGACTTGTACGTTTGGAGCGTGTCTGCCAACGGCCTTCCCCAGTTGTGCGGCAGGCCAGTCTTGCGGTAATAGCCAGACTTGTCTTGGCGGACTCTGCCTCCCCAGTACATTCACCGGTTGCCAGACCAGCGCAAACTGCGCAACAGGCCAGGCTTGCACGGGCGGCGTCTGCCTGCCCAGCATCTTGGCCTCCTGCACGGCTGATTCCCAGTGCGACAACTCGGCAGTCTGCAGGCTCGGCGTGTGCATCCCCCGCGCGTCCATCTCCTGCGCCGACAGCACCAGCTGTTCCACTGGCCAGACCTGCACTGCCGGCCTCTGTCTCCCCACCGTCTTCCCCACCTGTACCAGGGCGTCGGACTGCGGCACCAGTCAGAGCTGCGTGTCCGGCGTGTGCCTCCCCAGCGCCCTGCCTACCTGTAGCAGCTCCAGCGCATGCGGCGCCGCCCAGATCTGCGCTGCTGGCGTCTGTCTGCCCAGCGTGCTGCCGAGCTGCACAGCAGATTCGAACTGCGCCGTCACTCAGGTTTGCAGGCTTGGCTACTGTATCCCTCGAACCGTCACGTCCTGCACGGCCGATTCCAACTGCGGAAGTGGTCAGTCTTGCGTCGGCGGCATCTGCATCCCCCAGCTTCTCCCTGCCTGCCAGGCCAGCACTGACTGCAGCACCGGCCAGAGCTGTATTTCCGGCGTGTGCGTGCCGTCGTCGCTCGCCACCTGCGGTACAAGCACACCCTGTGCTCAGCGCCAGACCTGCGCCGGCGGCGTGTGTATTCCCCAAGTGCTCCCAGCCTGCGGCGCCAACAACGTCTGCGCTGCTGGCCTCGTCTGCAGACTGGGCTACTGTCTTCCCGGTCTCCTCAACGCGTGCTCGACCAACTCGGACTGCCGCACAGGCAACTCCTGCCAGGCTGGGCTTTGCGTGCCCTCTACTCTCCTCTGCGCGGCTGATACCGACTGCGGCACGGGCAACGTCTGCAGAGCCGGGCTCTGTCTCCCCCAGGCTTTCCCCAGCTGCACGTCGAGCACCCAGTGCAGCTCGGGACAGACCTGCAACAGTGGCGTGTGCTTCCCGCAAATCCTCACCACCTGCACCGACTCTACAAGCTGCGCGACCAACCAGGTGTGCAGCGGTGGCATCTGTCTCCCCAGCGGCCTCTTCTCCTGCCAGAGCAACGGTGACTGTAGTCAAACAGAGCAGTGTCAATCAGGGGTCTGTCTGCCAAAGACAGTCCTCAGCTGCACATCGGACGCCAGCTGCAACAGCGCCAACAGCGAGGTCTGCCTGGCTGGCCTGTGCGTGTCCACGCTCAAGCTGTGCAGCACCACGAGCCCCTGTCCCACCGGCCAGGTCTGCACTCTCGGCCTCTGCACCACGCCTCCCCCAGTGACGTGCACCGCTGATGCTCAGTGCGCCAGCGATCACTACTGTGCCCTGGGCGTCTGCGTTCCGCGAACCCTCGCATGCACATCCAACGCCAACTGCGGCGAGGGCCAAACTTGCGTGGTTGGTCTCTGCACCGCCAGTGTATCTACCGTCTCCTGCAACTCCGCCAGCGATTGTCTTCTCGGCGTTGGCCTCTGCACTCTGGGTCTCTGCACCTGCACGAACGGACAGTGCGCGCTCTCAGCCAGCGTCACCCAGTGCTCGACGGATACCAACTGTCCCACTGGCCAAATTTGCCAGAGCGGCGCCTGCGTCACTCAGAAGAGCTGCTCAGTGTCGACCGAATGCCTCCTTGGCGTCAACCTCTGCGCCCTCCCCGGCCTCTGCCTCTGCCTCAACGGCGTCTGTACTCTCGGAGGCTCAACGCTGCCTACATGTGCTTCCAACGCGGACTGCACCACAGCCGGCCAAGTGTGCCAGAGCGGAACATGCACGGCGCCAACGACGACGTGCTCCAGCTCCGGAGACTGCCTCGGAAAGCTGCTGGACACCAACCTCTGTCTCCTCGGCCTCTGCCTGTGCAACGCTGGCGTCTGTCTCTACAACGGCCCCGCCTCGTGCACCACCACCACCCAGTGCACTGCGGGCCAAGTCTGCACCAACGGAAAGTGTGTCGCGCTGCCGGCGCAGTGCCTGCTGGACACCGATTGCGGCTCTGAAAACATCTGCCAGTTTGGATCCTGTGTTGCTGGCTGCCGAACGAGCTCTGGCTGCGCAACCAACCGCGTCTGCCAGCTCGGCTCCTGCACCGACGCCTGCACAGCGACATCGTGCCCTACAGGGCAGGTCTGCACAGCTGGGCTGTGTGTCACCAGCCCGTTGCAGACGTGCACTTCGACCTCGCAGTGTCCATCGAACCAGATCTGCCAGCTCGGCTCTTGCGTCCCCAACCTGCTCCCTCTGTGCCTCACCTCGGCCCAATGCGCCACAGGCCAGATCTGCCCAGCTGGTGTCTGCACAAACTGCCTCCTCGACACGCAGTGCGGTACTGGCATGGCCTGCCAAAACGGACTCTGCGTGGTCAGCGCCACCCCGTCCTGTTCCGCCACCAACCCCTGCGCCAACGGTCTCGTCTGCCAAAACGGCCTCTGCCGCTCCTGCTTCCTGTCTTCCCAGTGCCCCAGCGGCGAGGTCTGTCTCGCTGGCGCCTGTAGCCCCTGCACGCTCAGCGCGCAGTGCAGCAGCGGATCGGTCTGCCAGAGCGGTGCCTGCGGCGACTGCACCGACAACTCCCAGTGCACTGTCGGGCAGGCTTGCAAGAGCGGCCAGTGCGGCGTGTGCACCCAGAACGCAGACTGCGGCACTGGAAACGTGTGCACCCTCGGCATCTGCGTCCCCGCCTGCACGTCCAACGCAGCCTGCAGCGGCGGCCAGGCCTGTATTCTCGGCACCTGCGCAGGCTGCACGACCAACTCGCAGTGCAACACCGGCCAGGCCTGTCTGCTCGGCCTCTGCGCGCCTTGCGTCCTCGACGGGCAGTGCAGCACCGGTCAAGTCTGCGTATCCGGCTCCTGCCAGGCTGCCTGCACGTCCAACACGCAGTGTACCGGAGGCCAAGTCTGCTCCAACGGACGCTGCCAGGCCTGCCTCCTCAACACAGACTGCAGCACCGGCCAGGCCTGCATCGCTGGTGCTTGCGGCTCCTGCACAAACAACCTCCAGTGTGCCCTCGGCCAGGTCTGCGCCAGCGGAATCTGCCAGGCCG
Source organism: Calonectria fujianensis (assembly GCA_013406965.1). NCBI lineage: Eukaryota > Fungi > Ascomycota > Sordariomycetes > Hypocreales > Nectriaceae > Calonectria > Calonectria fujianensis. The sequence goes on along the minus strand of VTGC01000024.1, from coordinate 357,562 downwards.
CCTGTTTGTCCAACGCGGCGTGCTCTACTGGGCAAGTCTGCCAGGGCGGCATCTGCACCGCCTGCACAGCTGATTCCCAGTGCAACGCTGGACAGGTTTGCAGCGCTGGCGTGTGCCGCGCATGCACGGCGGACACCGACTGCACGGTGCCTGGTCAGGTTTGCGTCAACCGCAGCTGCCAGGCCGGTTGCGTGTCGAGCCTCAGCTGCAGCAACGGCCAGATCTGCCAGTCCGGCCACTGCGTCGCCTGCACCGATACGTCCCAGTGTGCCCTCGGCCAGGCCTGCGCCTCGGGCTCTTGCGGCTCTTGCACGGTCAGCACGCAGTGCTCCAGCGGTTACGTCTGCAGCAGCGGTCTTTGCATTCCCGCCTGTACATCAAGCTCCTCTTGCGCTCTGGGTCAGGTCTGCAAGGCTGGCTACTGTGTTGCCTGCGTTGCCAACTCGGACTGCAGCACCGGACAGGTCTGCACTCTCGGTGCGTGCACCGCTTGTACTCTGACAACTCAGTGCGGAGGCAACGGCCTCGTCTGCGAGAACGGCATCTGCCACACGGGCTGCACCTCCAACTCGCAGTGCAGCGGCGGAAAGGTCTGCAAGAGCGGACTGTGCATCGCCTGCGGAACCAACACCGACTGCGGCAGCGGCCAGGCCTGTGTTCTGGGTGTTTGCCAGGCCTGCACGAACGACCTGCAATGCAACCTGGGCATCGGCCAGTACTGCTCCAGCGGCGCCTGCGTGGCGACCTGCTCGTCCAACTCGCAGTGCAGCGGCGGCCAGGTGTGTCTCGGAACCGGTCGCTGCGCTGCCTGCACGACAACCACTCAGTGCGGCGCTGGTCTCATCTGCCTCAACGGCGCCTGCGGCACCTGTTCCGCCAACGCGGATTGCGGTACCGGAAACGTCTGCAGCGGGGGGCTCTGCTTCACCGGCTGCTCCTCCAACGCGCAGTGCGCCAACGGCCAGGTCTGTCTCACCGGCGGCATCTGCGGCAGCTGCACCACCAACAGCCAGTGCAACTCGGGCCAGGTGTGCCTCTCCGGGGCATGCGGCGCCTGCACTCTCGGTAGCCAGTGCCTCAGCACCCAGGGCTGCGATCTCACCACCGGTCTGTGTGCCAGCACTTGCAACCCCCTCGACACCAGCGGCAATGCCTGCGGCGGCGGCAGGATTTGCAACCTCCTCGGTCTCTGCGTCAGCTGCACCCGAAGCTCTCAGTGCCGCACAGGTCAGATCTGCCTCAACGGCGTCTGCTCCTCTTGCAGCACGGATTCCCAGTGCGCTGCCGGCTTCGTCTGCAGCACCGCTGGCGCCTGTATCGCGGCTTGCGCAACCAACACGGACTGCGGCAGCGGCCAGGTCTGCTCGGGCGGGCACTGCACCACCTGCTCAACCACTTCGCAGTGCAATACCGGACAGGTCTGCCTGTCGGGTACTTGCAGCGCCTGCACAACCAACTCGCAGTGTTCTTCGTCCCAGGTCTGCAGCAGCGGTCTTTGCATTGCTGCCTGCACTTCCAACGCCAGCTGCAGCAACGGTCAGATATGCTCGAGCGGCCTCTGCATCCCTTGCACGTCAGCCTCGCAGTGCAGCACAGGACAAATCTGCTCTTCTGGGTCGTGCGGATCGTGCACGCTCGACACGCAGTGCAGCAGCATCACGAGCGGCAACATTTGCAGCAGCGGTCTCTGCATTGCCGGGTGCACTTCAAACAGCGCCTGCAGCAACGGCCAGGTCTGTGTGAGCGGGCGCTGCACAGCGTGCACCACCACTGCTCAATGCAACAACGCCAACCTGGTCTGCGCCTTGGGTTCCTGTGGCGCCTGCACGCTTGACGCGCAGTGCGGCACCGGAAAGGTGTGCAGCAGCGGCATCTGCATCGCAGCTTGCACTGCAAACTCCAACTGCAGCGGCGGCCAGGTCTGCCTCGGCGGCCACTGCACAGCCTGCACGCTCTCGGCCCAGTGTGCCACCGGTCAGGTCTGCGCCAGCGGTTCCTGCGGTGCTTGCTCGTCTGACGCGCAGTGCTCCCTCGCGGTTCTCGGACAGGTGTGCAACGGCGGCATCTGCGGTGCGGCGTGTCTCTCGAACTCGGCTTGCTCAGGCGGCCAAGCGTGTGTGAGCGGTCACTGCCAGGCGTGCACGTCTGCCTCCCAGTGCGGCGCCGGCCAGGTTTGCGCCAGCGGGGTGTGCGGAGCTTGCACATCCGACACGCAGTGCAGCAGCATCACGAGCGGCAACGTCTGCAACAGCGGAGTCTGCGGTGCCGGCTGCACCTCCAACAGCGCCTGCAGCGGAGGCCTCGCGTGCATATCTGGCCACTGCACCGCCTGCACGACCAACAGCCAGTGCGCGACGGGGCAGGCCTGCGTCGCTGGGAAGTGCGGGACCTGCACAACAAGCACCGACTGCGGCTCTGGCTTCGCATGCAACGCCCTCGGCAGCTGCGTCACAGCCTGTACCTCGACCAGCTGCACCGGCGGCCTCGTCTGCCAATCCGGGCTCTGCACAACGTGCACAAGCGGCTCGCAGTGCCCAACCGGCCAAGTGTGCGGTTTGCTCAGCACTTGCACTGCCTGCACGACCGACGCCCAGTGCGCTGCCATATCAGCAGGCGGCATCTGCAACACCGGAGCGTGCGCCGCCGGCTGCACATCCAACGCAGGATGCAGCGGCGGCAAGGTCTGCCAGGCCGGACGCTGCGTCGGGTGCTCAGTGACGGTCCCGTGCAGCACCGGACAGGTTTGCATCGCTGGTTCCTGCGGTGCCTGTACAACTCAATCCCAGTGCGCGACAGGCCAGGCCTGTAAGAACGGAGTATGCGGTGCTTGCCAAGCGTCAACGGATTGCACCGGCACCAACCAAGTGTGCAGCAGCGGCGTGTGTCAGTCCAGAACGTGCGCTACCAAGAATGACTGCGGTATCCTTTGCACAGCACTGGGACTGTGCCTCTGCGTCTTGGGCATATGCGCCTAACCCAACGATGATGGGGAGTTCAGGGGGCTCCTTGATCGGATCTCCTCGGCGGGATCTCTTCCTTATCAAAAAAAAAATGTGTTTTAGTCTGCCAGCGTCTTTTTATGCTTTTACAACCCCAGTATGCAACAAATGTTTAGGATATCTCTTTCTGCGGCGGCAGCGTTTTTCCTTTTCGTGTTTCACCAAAAATCCACTTTCAGATTGGAATATCCATCATGTTTGAAAACTCTGCTCTGTATCAGCGGCCAACGGAGTTTTGTGGGTGCTTGTATCATGTAGGGGTCTGTTTTGCGATCCCAATCACTCTTTGTGCCTGTAAATGGCCGCTCACATCTAATGTCTACCCATAATCGCATGTAACTAGTCAGTTAACTACTGAGATGGATTTCTCTCGTTTGCAGCGTATTTCGGCTAAAAGTAGAAATGTGTTGCTCAATTCACTTTGTTCTAAGTCCTTGTGAACTGTGACGGGCTTGTTTCGTAGTTGTAAGCGGGGTTCCCTGGTTGTTATTACCCAATCAAGAGCAAGAAGGTTTACCAAATCGGAAAACACATCACTCCAGCAGTTTAGTTTACTGTCTTCATAATGACCATGAGCCTCTAGAAAAATACCTGCCAATAAAAATCATTCATTTGAATATGCCTCGTACACTCATTAGCATTCACCAGTTGAACCTGAACCAGACAGCACCAGCCCTATTCAAGGACTTGATTTGGTTAAGCTTAAGCCAGGAGCCTATTAAGAACAGGGTGCAGCCTCCCAAGGCCCGCTGCTTATCCGCTGGCCATTAGACGGGAATGCTATCTTGCTCAGGGGGTGTGATTGACTGCCAACTGTCTCAGGTACACGTCAGGGTGGGCAGCGCAACGTCGGCTATCTCCATTCCCAGAAGACCGACAGCGTGGCCGCGATGCTACCCCGACGGCGGCTGGATGCCTTATCCCGACGATCCCCGTCCATAGTTCCAGCCCGCCGTCTTTATTATAACCTTCAGCCGGGGTCCGTTTCCCCAACTTTCCGCCAGTGGGGTTCGACCCGGCAATATGGACCCCCACCAACGCGTACCCCCATGTAAAACAAGGTGGCCCCATTTGCATGTGCCCCCCCCAAAGGAGGGAGGGGGACTGGGTTTCGTTTCATTTCGGACCACGGCTTGTTTCCACGTTTAGCTGTCATGATATAGAAGGGCGATGTTTCGGTAGCATCCCAAGGAGGGCTGGCTGTCAAAAAAAAAAAAAAAAAAAAAAGCGGCCCCATGCAAAGGGCTGCAGCGTGAGCGATGCCACATCGGAAGACCCTCTCCGGCCCGTCATATTGAGACGCCGGCTATATATAATTAGGCGCCGCATTGTTATATACCGTTCCAGTTTTCAATGTACCCGTGCGAATCAGGGCCGAGTCGCAGAACTGCGCGAGAATTAGGCAACACTGTCGCTTTCGCATTTCCTGGGTGCAACAGCAGCCCCTTTTTTTCACCACGCCGCTCTCAGCCCTGGTCGGAGTTGCGAGCCCCGTTCTGCTAGCGTTTTGTTTCAATTTGCATCTCCTTGGGCACGCCATTTCCCCAGCATCTCTCCAGGCTCAGATTCAGATACTCGCTGGGTGCCCACTTCATGGGCTGATGAACAGTCTTCCACTTTCTGCTAGGGTCACTCAATGCATGCAGCAAATACTGCGCAGCATCTTACAGAGCGATTATCGATTCTTCCCAGGTCCACGTGATGAAATTCATCCGAGGGGGGCAACGACCCAGTGTTGGTGGTTCTGTTGGACAAGCCCATCTATCCTGCGTCCTGCTTACCCTGTAGCCGCCGCTCGCAACCTAATGCTTCTGCCCACAATCTTTCAATACTTGATTAAAGTGTCTTATTTTATTGATTTATTTTGAAAATATTTTTTAGGCTTTCTGTAAACTCAACATCACATGTTTCAATTCAAAATCATTATTTCGGGGTGAGAGTTGTTTCCTCAACGCAACACCAAAGTTGAGGAATCAGCCTCAACACCACTACAGCAAACCAAAACCACCTAGGGACTTTGTCATGTAAATAATATTCGCCTCAAATTCACTTTCTCGAAAGCGAATTGTTCTACAATCAAGGTGTTTTCGGCTCCAGGAGCGTACACTCGAACAGTGGTGAGAAGCGGGGGTTTGGTGGCTCGGGAATTTTGTGTCCAATCGCAGAGCCTTGTCCTTGACCTACTCTCTTGTCGAATCCTACTTGCAAGTTTGATTAATAGTCGAGGAAAGTCTATGAACCATTAATCAAGGTAATGTGCTCGGTTTTCCAACCAGGGCTGGATTCCTTGCTGCATAGAAATTATTTTGTCTCATGAAGCTTTCAAATTTAAGAGCCTGTATGATGCCGCAGAGAATGTTTGCCATGCCTGACGAGCTGAAGCCCCTGAGACACGTCGATGGTTGTGGTGCTTTGGGGCTTAAACTGAGACTTGAAATACCTTGGCGAGAATTCCGTGACGCAACAAGGCAATTCTGGCATTTAGATGTAAATCACACCGTTAATGTAGAGATGACCGGAACTGTAGGTCCAGATGTGGTTTAATTTATGAGAACTCTCATTCTCAGTTACAAAGGGCTGAATGATAAAGCCGTCTTTCTCAATTGCTTATCCAAGACGCTGCACAACTTTACATGCACTTTTGGACGCGAAATCGAGTGCAGATGGAGGTGGAATATGGACGCATGAGCAGGGGTTGTTTTCATGGCCTGTTTCTGCAACCGGACGATGCACCAAGCGCTTTGTGTGGTCATTGGTGTTTTCTGTATGGACAGCCAAAACAAGTTTCTTGGTATAGAAACAATGAAATAAATAACCCCATTCACCAAAATAAATCGAATTCCATCAACTTTGGCCTTGTAAGTTGACTTTACGATGGAAGATGGCGTCCATTGTCATGGAGGCGGGGCCTGTGAGTGAGGGGCAGATCGGGTTTGACATGTGGGGCAAGATGGCCAGAAGACCAATAAGAACAGGCGGCCTTTCTCGAATCGTCCGAACAAAAATGTGGGTCATCATCCTGTCAGGGAGGTGCAAACCAACAACAGATAGTTTGTCAGAAAGGTTAAAGTCATATAAAAATAGGACTGATATAGTCAAATATCTGCTGTATGATCAGATGATTGCCTCCAAACCAGGTCGTTTATTGATCGCATAGTTTTCATGTATCCTGCTTATGTAACCAAATCCATCATTTGTCTCAAATACAATCCTTTGCCGACGCATCCGAACGAAGGGTTCGCCCGCAATCAATTCAGTTGGGCTCTTCACAACCCAGCAATAATCATGCAAAGGTGAAAATTGACATGTAGAAATCAGCCTCGTTTTATTTCTTTTGCTGCCTCACTTGTTCGTATCCGTTTTGCTTCTTCTTTTTCAATTGGTCCTAGCACTGAGTCACTGCCCTACTTTCCTTTCTTTTTCCTAGGGCTTGGCAGATGAACGCCTCGGCTTTTCCCACCATTCAAATGAAAATGCAGCCTGCGAGATGAACATGGCGCATGGCCCCAATATACATGGTAAAATTGGCAGCTGCCGCCCGAATTAGTAATCTGCAGGAGTGCGACGGAGGACGGGCGAAACGTGGCAGCCTTTATTGCATAAATCCAAGACTTTTGACGAAAATCTCTTCTATTTGAGGCTCTGCATCACATTCGAAAACGGCTTAGCTCTGTTTTGGGTGATGCACTATCGAACCAGGCTGGCTTGGTGGCTGGCTGACGGCATGGCCGTGATGATGGATGTGTGGGGCGTCAACTTCAGCTGGCTGCATGGCCGAGTTCTCCTGTTGCAATTAACGCGGCGAGACATTTGCATGAATGATTTGAGGCTGTCGGTGGCGAGTACTTATTGAATGCGGCTGTCTTAGTCCGTTTGTCTAGTGGTTTCCTCAAATCTCTCGTCTCATCCCACCATGCCTACTCGTCTGACACGCTCCGAAAAGCTCAGCCTCACGGTCCGGCTACTATGTCTGGGTATGCACTTTTTTGCATATCGAATCCTTGATGGGACTAGACTAACTTTATCTTTGTAGTACCATGGCAGCTCGCATTTACCCTTGTCCGCTCTCTCTTCTATATTTGGCTCTTCCAACTCCCACTCGGAAACTTCCTCCTATGCTCAGTCCTTAGGGTTATCTTTGGTAACCTTGGGCCGCGCGAGCTGCAATACTTTAATGACTCAACAAGAACAACATACGTAAAATGGATCAACAAAATGACGTCGGGCAAGGTTGAGCCCGTGGTGGCTGATCGGCTGCGATGCGACATTGAGCCTCTTGCCGACGACGCCGCGCTACTTTGGATCGGCGACCGAACCAAGGCACAAAAGGTGGTTTTTTACATGCACGGAGGGGGCTTCATTTCGCCCATGAATCCAGGACACCTAGAGGCTTGCTGGAGAAGCTATGTTGCGGCTGGAGTCGAGTCGGGGACTGAGGTTGCCGTCGCACTACTCGAGTATACCCTATATCCCGGTGCATCCCACCCAACACAGCTCTGCCAAGCCGCCAACGGCCTTGCGCACTTGCTTTCGTCTGGGTTCCGCCCAGAGGATATTATTATCGGAGGAGACTCGGCCGGTGGATGCCTCACTGCGCAGCTGCTGTCTCACCTTGTCCAGCCTCACCCTCAAGCGACGACGATCCATCTCACCAGCCCGCTCTGTGCCTCAGTTCTAGTATCACCCTGGCTATCAAACAGCACCACAGATAAGTCTTTTAGCGAAAACGGGGCCGTAGACATGATCTCCGCGCCTAGTGTCGCATCCGCCATCAACCAAGTCTTCGGGCCCAACCCGGCCAACGGGGTCTTCGCCCTCGACATGGACGATCATTGCTTTGATAGATTTAGCACCGTGACGAGCCAAATGTACATCACTGTGGGGAAGTACGAGGTTCTCCGAGATCAGGGCGTAGCCTTTGCGGAGCAGGTGCAGTACTACGACAAGGGCATCAAGCTGCGTCTTGATCTTCAACCAAAGCATGGCCATGACTTTTTGCTACTGGAGGGTGTTTTGGGGAGAACGGGCGACTGCACGGTTGCGATGAAGGAGTGGACCAAGGATGTGATTGCTTCCGAGAACTAGCAACATGGTACTCCGTATTGATTGATTGGGCGTATATAATTGCCAGCGTTATTGATGCTTATTTTTACAAATGCTTTCGCTCTACAAAATTCAAAGATACATGATCTTCGCCTATACCGGTACTTGTAAGCAACTGCCGCCACATGTAGACTCAAGGTTTAAATGCTGACTTGGCACCATCTCCCCCGTGCTAGCGCGACCGGGCATCGGCCAAGACGATGGTGGCTTCGGGCCGCTGCATTCCCGCTTGCGGGCGAGTGGATATGAGACGTTGACATTCAATTTTGTACCGTGTACGCGCGGCGCGGTATTGTCCGCTTTGGATGACGGACACGACGAGCCTGATGGAGGGCTGGATGCAAGTAAGAAAACGCGCAAGATGCTGATAACAAGTATATCGACAACTCGAAGGAGTGCGGGTGCCAGCTGCCAGCCTGTCAGCGGCATTTCAGCTACACCACCAGCTGGCACGAGCATGCAAGGCAGCGACGCCACCTTCCTCAAAGTTGGCGATACGTTGCGCTCGCCGGGCGCCACTGCCCAAACAATTGGCTGGCAGGCGACGTGCCCAATCTCGCACGGGGGCCCTAGCTGCAGGAGCGCTGCAAAGCGCTGCATCGCACTGGCCACTCTGGATCAAAAGGAAATCGTGCCAAGATGTGACAGCGCTGCAGGTGCTCCACATCCCCACCAATCGTCTCGACGGGTCCTTCGCTTGCCCTGCGGCGCGGGACGGGGAGGCCATGTGCTTCCGTGCATGCGGATTCTAGGACGGAATTTGTTCCATTGCGATAGGGCCGTAACAATTGACCTATCAAGACGAGCAGAAGAGGCAAGAGCCGCATGACCTGATTAGAGTTGACGCAACACCAAAGGCGAGGCTGACTTTTCGATTTTTGATTTTTGACTCTTGGTCTAGCTTACGCGGCGCTCTCAACTACCCTCTAGCGACGCGTCTGCTCCCGCCCTCAGACGGGACGAATTATTGGTGGATCTCAACGTCTGTCATCCCGACGTGGCTGTGATGTCATCAGATAGATTAAAAATCAATCATCCAGAAACAGTAGGCCCTAGTTTTCTCGCCTTCGTCGGTATTCCGGTTCCCCCTTCGCCTGTACCTTGACCGGGCGGGATAGGCCCTGCCGGAAAAGCTGGCCCGGGTGGGGAGACGCCATAGTCGTAATCGCTGGGTCTGCGCCCCACGAACACTTGACCGCAGCGTTGCGCCCCCAACGCGCAGAAGTTGGGAAAAGGGAAAGAGGAGAATCAACTGCGGCGTAGCCTTTGGGCGCGCGCGGAATGGCCCAGTTGTCATTGATTTGAATAAGCAGACGTGCACGGATTGCATGTGCACTGATTGGACCCCTGCCCAGCTGGTCTGTTGGTTTGCACCGTTACATGTGATGCAGTGGCTGCAGGATATGTGCTATAAACTTCTATTCTCCCGTGTTGGTTGACGCGCGTGCCGTTGGTCCCTGGCATGAACTACTGCGCCTATGATATGATGGTCCACTCTTCTCTGCGAGTTAGGTCTTTGTTCCTGATTCAAGTCAAAAAAGCCATACACGGACGGAAAATAGCTTTTTTTCCCCCTGTCCGCTTTGGGCTGAGGCTGAACCTTACCTATAGGGCCGAAACTGAACACGCAAATACGAAACTCAGGGATTCTCCCTCCAATGCAAGGCCAGTGCTTCAACTAAGCAAATGTGAAAATTCGATGGGAATTTGGGTTGGAAAAAAAAAAAGTTCCAGTCAATACGAACTTGTCTGTTCTCGACGCAATGACTCCGGGGGGGCCCGGCGCGCGGTGCGTGAAATTAGCAAGGCTTTAATTTAGTAGCCGCGTGCCGAAAGACCCATGATGGGCTTTGTTCGGATGTACGGGATGGGCTGTTTCTGATGACGTGGTGGGCGTGGTTGGGTGGACACGCCGTGTAGTAGCATTCGGCCAGTGCCTAAGTCGCTGGCCATGACGCCTCGGAACGAGCCTTGAGGAATGAGGGAACAAGTCGCTTTAGCGCATACACAGCCACTACATGTCTTGGAATGACGCGATTATGAGCAGTGATTGAGGGAAATTGTACATGGTATTGGCTAAAATGCATGGAAAAGTGTTTTCTACAAAAAGAAGTCAAGATTGGTTGACTAGTAAAGCCCGAAATCTACTGCACCCCCCTGCTTCGCCCCCCCCCAAAAAAAATGTATCCAAACCACCTCAATCAGTTGGACGGGTGAGTGCTCTTCAGAGTAAGCGGGACCTGGTCGGTCGATGAGTCTCCCGTGTTGTTCCACTTGAGAGTGTAGATGCCATCTGTCTCCGAGGGCCGTGTGTACCAGAGCGACTCCATGTCGCCGCTGGTTCCGGTGACAAAGACAAAGGTGCCGTAAAAGGTGAACTTGTTGGTGACCAAGCTCGAGTTGGTTGTGCCGTTGACCAGCAGGACCTCGTGAGAAGACGACGAAGACGAGGGCACGGCAAAGGTGAAGTTGGACCAGCTCGGGGGAGCGGACGAGTTGGAAGCATCAGTGGTGTTGGGAGAGCCCAGCCACTTGCCATCGTCCGTTGTAACTGTTTTGAATTGTTAGTCAGACCCGAGTGGGCTTTTGTGCATCTTGAAACTTACAAATGACAGGAGCAGCCTCGGTGTCATTGATGAGGTTGTGGTCACCGAAATATGCCTGGCCTTGGCAGAAACATTAGCGGAACAAGCCATATGCCCAGGGAGTCCATCTTACCTCCGGAGGAGAAGAGGGGCAGACCGCCAATGCCCTCACCGTAACCATAGATCTGGAAGGTGCTGGAGGCAGCACTGGCGGTGGAAATCATGGAAAGGGCCGAAAGGCCAAAGGGAATGAGGAAATGCATGTTGATAGTTTGAAAGAATAACTTTGGGAACTTTTTTGCGATAGGTTTTGCACTTGAGGAACAGCAACTGCATGTGGCTCGAGGTCATATATGAGAACTAGCTAAACTGTGCAAGGGCCCGGACGGCCACCCACGGGCATATACCGTCATGGCTCCTTAGCTCAGCCGCCATGACTCGTCCCTCTTTGCCCTTTGGCGCCCTGCCTTGCATACATGGGGCCATCCAACTGCGGAACACGCAAGGAAACTCCGGGCTCTGACGCCAATGACGGGCGTGTGGAGTTGGGGCCGCGCACTCACTGATTGCGACGCTCGAAACGGCAAGAGTGTGGCTGCGCGATGTCGCAATGAAACATACAAACTAAACACGCCCAGCAAATATTGGGAAATATTGGGGTTGCTGGCGAGCTACGTTTTTTTCCTAATACGCGTAGCATATTGAGCACTGACCCATTGTCCATATCCTGGTCAAGGTTGCAACCAGAAGCCAACGCGTAATCCTGTGGAGAAGGACCGGGGCCGTGACCTCCACGATCCTACCGGGAACATGCCCTTCGCGTCGTTTTTGGCCGTCGGACAGAAAAAAATCTAGAATTTCCATTGGCCGTCGATCTCGTATCGGACCCCAACTCTGGCATCCCCTCCCTTTCAGCAGCCCTTTTCCCCTGAGGCGCCCTCGATCGGTGAGCCCTGGCGCAAGGCCCCTTGCCCATAGTCCGGGGGCGGTTAGATAGGGACCACCCCTCCACCCCCCCAGTCCCAATTATAGCTGTCCAGTATTGCCCAGATGAACCAATTGGAGCGGCAGGGAGTTGCGGTGGTGGTTCGAGCTTGCAGGCACAGGCTTTTCGAAGATTGGAACGACGGGGGGTCGCGATTAGGAAATGGCCATGCCGATCTTGTAGAGGCTAGATGGACGTGTAACTGTCACGACGCAATAGCCCCGTTAACATGCACGATATCGATGCTGGCGCGTAGGTGGTTCGAGCAAAGAGGAAACATGGAGGCCGTAGAAACGGCCTGACCGGCTGAACACCCAGCCTTCAACTTCATTCAAGTAGCTCGGCTCGTCTCCTGCCTTCGTTTGATTTTTCCCACACACTCAGACCATCTAAGCACATCTTTCCTACATTCGTTTTTCCACTTGCAGTCTTTTCACGTTTATGCAATAAAAATGAATTCTCTCCTTGTCCTGGCCGGTTCCCTTGCCGGCGCCTTGGCTACTGCTCTGCCAGGGGTCAGCTCGCAGCCTCAGGGCTTGCAAGCTCGATCAGCTTGCAGCGGCAACACTGCTTCCACTCGTTCCCAGTGGTGCGACTACTCTGTTGATACAGACTACACAACAGAGTACGTCGACACTGGAGTTACCAGAGAGTACTGGTTCGAGTTGACGGATGTGACAGTGGCCCCTGATGGAGTCTCTCGTTCAGCCATGGCCATCAACGGCTCAATTCCTGGCCCTACCATCATTGCTGATTGGGGTGACACTGTCACCGTTCACGTTACCAACTCCCTCACCTCTTCCCTCAACGGAACCAGCATCCATTGGCATGGTATCCGTCAAAACTACACCAACCAGGCTGATGGTGTTGTCTCCATCACTCAGTGCCCGCTTGCCCCAGGCAAGTCAACCACCTATACTTGGAAGGCCGAGCAGTATGGAACGTCCTGGTATCACTCCCACTTTGGTCTTCAGGCCTGGCAAGGCATCTTTGGTGGCATTGTCATCAACGGTCCTGCTACTGCCAACTACGATGAAGACCTTGGTCACGTCTTCCTCAACGACTGGGACCACCAGACCGTTGATGAGCTGTACAGCACTGCTGAGACTTCTGGCCCCCCTACTCTTGACAACGGTCTCATCAACGGAACCAACGTGTATGGAAGCGACGGAAGCTCGTCGCAGACCGGAACGAGATTCAATGTGTCGTTTACTTCGGGGACCTCATACCGCATGAGAGTGGTCAATGCTGCCGTCGACACGCACTGGAAGTTTTCCATTGACAACCACACCATGCAAGTCATTGCTGCTGATCTTGTGCCTCTTACACCTTACACTACCACTGTTCTGGATATTTCTATGGGTAAGTGCATGGCCTGCACGCTGAGTGCCGATTAGTCATACACAAAGTTCCTAAACTAACGAATTCAGGTCAACGATACGACATCATCGTCACGGCCGACCAGGCTAGCGTTGCTGACAACTTCTGGATGCGAGCCATTCCCCAGTCTGCCTGCTCAGAGAATGACAGCACAGACAACATCAAGGGAGTTGTCTACTACGGCTCCAGCCCCAGCACTCCCGAGACAACTGGCTACGACTACACAGATAGCTGCGTGGACGAAACCAGCCTCTCTCCTTACCTTTCCAAGAGCGTTTCCTCTGCCAACTGGAACGACTTGTCCAGTGCCTCTGTCAGCAAGAACACTGCCGGTCTCTTTAAGTGGTACCTCAACAGCACCACCATGGTCGTTGACTGGGCAAACCCCACTCTCGAGGCCGTCGCTTCCGGCAACACGAGCTACACAACCTCCGAGGCTGTCATCGAGCTCACCGAGGCCAACAAGTGGGTGTACTTTGTGATCGAGACCACCATGTCTGTGCCCCACCCCATCCACCTGCACGGTCACGACTTCTACATCCTTGCCCAGGGCACCGGCACCTACTCGTCCTCCGTCACCCTCAACACGAGCAACCCGCCCCGCCGCGACACGGCCATGCTTCCCGCCTCTGGCTACCTCGTCATGGCCTGGGAGACGGACAACCCGGGAGTCTGGCTGATGCACTGCCACATCGGCTGGCACACCTCGGAGGGTTTCGCCGTCCAGTTTGTTGAGCGCGCGAGCGAGATCCCCTCCCTCGTCGACAACTCCACCATGTCGACCATTTGCGACGGCTGGGACACTTTCCAGTCCTCGTACTCGATTGAGCAGGAGGATTCCGGTGTGTAAAGCGGTCCACAAAAAAAGCGACCCGAATGTATGAGGAGGAACAATGTCATTGGGGACAGAAAATGTGTGCAAGAGAGTTTGATTCTATTCTAGGTCCAATGGACCCCCACAGAGGCCCAAGGGGGCCAATTCATAGATCACCTGCTGCCCCATCAGGTGGGCTCTCCCTTACCGCGCATCCGAAGGAGTTGGAGGTGGAGCTGAGCATGTGCATAGCGCTGTACTTGTAGCTGTTTGAAAGGCTTAGGTGTTCCTGCATACAATTCATGATTTCCTATGTTCAAACCAACCAACACTCTCATTAATAAAGAAAAGTTTAAAATCGCATAATACCCACTCGGGCCTATGAAAGCAAAAACAATCCTAAAATGACTTGAGAGTTTATTATTTAGAATCATTTTTATTTGGGTATTATCTTATTTATTTTAGCGAGAAAAAACCTTGGCTGCCTAATCTTTCGGGACGAGCTCCATGCAACAAAGTGTCGGACTGACAAACATTCAAGGGTTGTATTGTATCATCTCACATTACCCATGTCAAAAGAATACGCAAGCGAGCGGAAACAGTGTTGCCGCTGTCAACTGATGGAGCAGGCAGCCCTTGAGTGATAACCTCGGCAAAGCGGCAGCTGATGTTATGTCAAGGCCCCTGGAAGAGGCAGGAGTTGGGCCACCAAGGGTGGAATTCAAATCCCATTCAACAAGGGACCTTCCCTGTGTCAATCTTTTGCCTGTCCAAAGACCGATAACTTGAATAGTTTTTATAATCTAGATCTTGACAGGGTTGCATACGACCCGCGCTCTTGCCCTTTCAATCTACATGCTGGTTACTCAGATCGAAGCTGCAGCTAAGGACCCTAGTGATCGCCAGGATCGACTGCGGTTGGATCCTTAATTGGGTAACGCGGTAGGACCCAAAACTGCAGTGATCGTCATGGCCACTCTCTGCTCTGCTGCTTCGGACCGATTGAGCTTGGGGAATTCGCTCATTGTGTCTGGCTATCACCTCTTTTATGGATGATGTGAATGAAGCACTTGTGTAAAAGAGCCATCGCAGCCTTGTCCGTCCTGACGACCTTCGCTAGTTTCCCAGAGTGCTTGCTATCTATTTTGTGATTGATATGCCAATGGTAGTGCTGCCTGAATAAAGTTTATGTAGCCACTATCGTGTCTTATCAGCTCAATGATAAATGTTCCAATCTGGATTGGTGATCCATGTCCCAAGATTATATGCCTTGCACTTGCCAGAATCCAAGATCCAAGCTAATCTCACCGCCTTTTATATCCGAACAACAAGGACACCAAATCCACTCGCCATTACAAAGAATTAAAAACATCGTGTGTCAACCTAAATTTATCAATGTTAGAAAGTATTTTACCGTAATGATAATTGAACCTTTCTGTGAAAAGGGCAAAACTCAGCAAGCGACAGGCTATCAATGTTACTCGATGCACGATGCTTAGGCCGTCTTTGTGCTGACTACTCTATTCGACCGTGAAATCGATAAAACTAGAGCCATGATCCATTTCCATGTGCTATGAGGCGATTGAAGCCGCCCATGCCGTCCGACTGTTGACGTAAGCGAAACTAGCCAATACATAATGCCGACTAATAACATCGGTCGAAAGTACCGTACGGGAATGTGCTGCTTTAACAGTGGTGGGGTGATAGAAGGCAATTCTTGTTGTGTCATTGGATAGTCATTAACCACCTCAGAGCCAGCAATGCAAGGCACAGCTACCCGAGCATGATCTTTTTACCGCCCGACTTTAGCAAGATTTCAAGCATCTTCTTTAGGCAGCAATGAGGCTTCTGCTAGAAAAGCATTCTGTAATTATTTCCATCAGCTATGGTCTGTAATTGAGCTGAAGTTTTCCTGCCCCATCGAGTCTCCAACTTCAACCCTGCCAGCCAGTCTTGATTACCTTCAGAAGTCCCCCTCTGGGAATACTGGTGATATGACTTCACATAAAGCATTATCAAGAAGACCTTTCAAAAACATATCAAAGGTCACAAGTGTCCCATACACTCTGTTGATTTCTCGGCTAATAGTAATCTTATTGCATCAGGGTCACGGGATCGCACAATCAAGGTTTGGAACCCTATAACAGGGAAACTCCAGCGAACGCCTGAGGGACATACAAGTACCGTACATTCCATCGCCTTTTCGCCCGATAGTAACCTGATTATATCAGGAACCAGTGATCACACAATCGGGATTTTGGGCGCATCAACGGGAAATCGAGGCACACACTCAAGGGCCACAGCGGTCGCGTCAATTCAGTCACATTGTCAGGCAATAACGATGCCAAAATGTATCATGTAATGAACAGGACAGTCCGATACACCCTTGAAGGCAATATCAATACTATCACATCAGTTAATTTCTCGGCCAATTCTAAGCTACTTTCGTCGGCCTCAAGGAATCAAACAGTTCGGATTTGGAGCACTGTGATATTCAGATAATAACCAGCATTTGCACTACGCATTAGCAGAGTGTTTATTCCCTTTTGCTTGGCGCAACGGTTATTTGACAAGCACAGAAGATGGGATTTTACAGAAAACAATTGAAATTGGAAGAGAACATAACAGTTTATCAATTTTGGTGGCAGGTTCACACTTTCTATTGGAACGAGATCCCGTTGGGGGAGGGTTTTAAGTTGGTTCCAGTCTCAGCGTTACTCGGGATAAAATCGAGACCAACATGGTTTCTTTGCCATCGATGAATCATGCTGATGCTGACTTCGAAGATCAGACGGCCAAAACACTCTGATAGCTATTGCCTTAACTACGACGGAACATGGATCCAACGAGGCGGGCAAGATCTGATATGGTTTCCTCCTGGCTGCAGACCCATGGCTTGGAAGTCATCTTCCTTCAAAAAGTTCATTGCTATCGGAACACAAAGAGGAAGAATATTGTTCATTGGGTCTTGATTATACTGCTATTTCCTAATATATTATTCGTTAATTAAGCGGCCGCCTGTTTCCTATTTCATAACATTCTTCATCAGTGGAGGTGCCAGGATTCATTTCGTTCCTGACGTTGAGTTTCTCGTTTGATGATCATTATTCTCAATCTTGGCGATGACCTTGGCAAGTTATTAGCAAGATGCACAGCACGTCGACTCGTGTGCAACAACTCGTGCGTGGAGGAGACACCACTTAATTCGAGAAATTTCCTTCATTTGCACAAGAGGGAGGTTATAGGCCAATCCATTTTCGAGGCGAACAGGCAGCCCCAATAACCTGGCCAAATATCATGTTACGCGACGAATGTAAGCAATTGTCCCTGAACACCCCGGATGCAGGTGGAATTCGTTACGTGAACACCAACTGACTCGCACGTCGCTTGCAACGAGACATTTGGCGACGGTCCCGTTTCGAATTCCCAAGGAATTTAATTCCTCAAGGAGTAGGCCGGAGAGAATTTCTCCTCTCATCAGAGTGGAGCGCGCCCGCTGTGGCCACATCACAACAGCAGATGAGGCCAAGTCGGGTCAACGACGGCGATGGCTCTCGGGTGATGAACAAGTATTGTGATTGACGGTGTTGCCGGAAAGCCCATTCTTTTTGCCCCAGAGGCCTTCTAGAAGTTTTTAATGCTTACGTACAAATTGTCTTGGCTGAGGCGTTTTGGCCATTTCATTCGCCTCCACCTGGACCGTTTCGTAATATTATGTAACAGCCCATCATGGCCAACCCAC
Source organism: Calonectria fujianensis (assembly GCA_013406965.1). NCBI lineage: Eukaryota > Fungi > Ascomycota > Sordariomycetes > Hypocreales > Nectriaceae > Calonectria > Calonectria fujianensis. Next base: position 339,954 of record VTGC01000024.1, on the reverse strand, counting down.
CCATGTCCCCGTCCCGGTGAGACCTCAGCGAGTATACGACCACAATTTGAAATTGTCGAGCACCGAGTTGAGTGTCTGAGGCCAAGAGTGCTAAGAGTTGCCCAGACGTGCAACACGAGACTTGAGCGAATTACCATCAGGCCAAGCAGCATCCCCGTTTGCTCAGGAACGCGACGCACTGCGGCGAGGCAATTAGGCTTTTTCATGTACCAGAAATGTTTAAACGGCAGAATGCGATCCCGAGATCTTGGTGTGATGCAGAGGCGGCAAACACGCGATCCGTGGTAAAATCGGGCCTGGCCCCACGCGTCTCGACCAATTACTCGACACGGACGGAATAAGGGTCCTGAAGGTGGGCCTGGGAGGTGCCGCTTGAACATGGCAATGCCGAGTGATTTTCGGCCAAGGCTCCGACCATGTTGCCTCGCGGAGTCGCGGGTTCTGTCTTTAGACTTGATGTATAAGCAATATGCTCGGTATGAAGCTGAGCCCACTGCAGAGGAATCGCCAAGTTCTTGACAATCGCTACAACCGGCAGGCTGTAATTGAGGCCTATCCTTGCCAAGTACTGAATCGCAAATTGGCAGCCATATGTAAAGTGCCAGGAGTCGAGTGGGACCCAAGCTTGGCTCACCAGTTGACGCGACTCATGATTCGTTCGCGACTTTCCAGGCGTCATCCGAAGCGGACGGGTCATCGCCCCGTGCCCCGGACTGATGTCGGCAGGATTGAGGCCGCTTTATGCGAATCTTTAGCGATTTATACCGATTTAATAACGTCATGGTAGCCCCATTTCGTCCACTCTAGGAGATCTTTCCTTTTTGAGATGCCCTCGACTTCTCTGCAGGTGACGCATCCGGAAGCCTGCGGCGGGTCTCAGCCCTGGGCCTTTAAAATATTATTCAGAATCGCCACATATTGCCTCCTGATTTGAGATGGAAGCTGAAGCACGATGATTGGGCTATTCCTGGTGCCTCGACGATATCGCCATGAGGGCTCGGACAGGCAAACTAGATTCAAGTTAGCTTCGGCACTTGAGAAATTTTCATGTACCAAGACAGTAATCCATTCAGAAAAATACCTCCTCTCCACAGGGTCATCGATTCCACAATCCAAATCCAAATCATCCCAGAATTCTCGGCGTATCCACCATTGCGGACGGTCCATCGTGCCGCTCACCGAACCACACCACTGATTCACCCGCCCGGGACAAGCCAAGTGCGTCCGCGAAGCGTGGCCCCGGATTTTGGAACAATTCCATGCAAGGATGGTGGTACATGAAGGTATTTGCCTCACCAAAGCTGACCATTGACCTGGTCATGGTGCAAGTCGAATGGTTCTTGGAGTCACTTGCCACGTTTGGCCACCTCAAGCCTGGACCTCACACTTTTGAAGCAGGAGGATAAACCCATCTAACAAGCCCAATACAAGCCGAACCTGCATATTCTTCATCTAAATCAATTTCTTTCAAGGCAATGCAACTGTGGATACAAGTAATCACGTTTCATCTGGTTTGTTAGGTGATTCTTGGCATCGTGATGACATGCAATGCCAACATGCTGGTGAAAAGGAGACTACCCCACGGGGTCAGGGTCCTGCGCCAAGACAGCTCGGCCCGTAGTAGGTGTATTCATAGAGTTCGTGATTTGCCAGTAACGAAATCAATTGTCCCTATTCTCGTCGAGGGCGTGGGTTGTTACCCGGGGCCCCACGCGCGTCCCAACTCGCCTCGATGAACCCCTGCACCTCGCCCAGACCTAATTGAATCAGCTCACTGCGAAAAAGACCTCGGCGGCCCCATCAAGGACTCATATTTAATGTCGCTGGCCCGCCGCACAATTAATACTACAATTCACATAGACATTTCTTGCTTTGGTTTGAGCCATACATCCTACGAGCGTTCGTCTCTACCCCTCGTGATACTTTAATCTACCTTGCAAATCAAAATACCCTCTCCTCAAATACCATGGATCCAGAAACTCCCAAGGGACCAGTAAAGAGTGCTGGTCCTTTGCAGGATTCAAGTGACTCGGACCACGACAAGAATGAAGTAGGCTACGTGCCTCAAGACTTCCAGACGGTGCCAGCCCCTCCCGTCCAGTCTGGCAACATCTTTGAACAAGGCGGCAAAAGCTACCGAACCATGAGCCGATGGGACACGCTCTTCGTCATGGTCACCAACCAGTTTGGTCTCGGTATCCTGTCTCTGCCTTCTGTCCTGAAAACCCTCGGCCTAGTCCCCGGAATCATTGCCATTATCGGCATTGGCTTCATCTCATGGTACACGGCCTTTGTGCTGTTCCAGTTCTACAAGATCCACCCCCACGTTGTCAACGTTGTCGAGATGACGCGCGTGGTGGGAGGCCGATACTTTGAGATGCTCGCTGGTGTGTTGATGATGATCCAAGTCATCTTCGTTGCCGCCTCGGCCGTTGTCACCCTGTCCATCGCCTTTAACACCATCAGCGACCACGCCGCGTGCACCGTGATCTGGATGCTGATCCCGTGTGTCGTGTGCTACCTATTGAACATTCCGCGAACCATGAAGTTTGTCTCACACAGCGGTATCCCCAACGCTGTTAGCGTGCTATCTGCCGCTTTTATCGTCATCATCAGCTTGGGAGTGGCTGGACCCAGGGCTGCACCTGCAGACTGGCACAGAGAAATCGTCGTGGTTGCGCACCCAGACTTCCGCGACGGCTTGAATGCTTGCCTCAAGGTGGTCTATGCCTACGCCGCCAACATTGCCTTTGTGGGGTACATGGCCGAAATGGTTGATCCCGTCAAGGACTTTGGCTTCTGTCTCGCCTCTTTGCAAATCGGAGGTACTGTCATGTACCTTATCGTTGCCATCATCTTGTACTGCCTGGGTGCTCAGTACAGCACTTCCCCCGCTCTGGGTGCGGCTCCGACAATCCCTGCCAAGATCGCGTATGGAATGGTGCTACCGGCTGTGTTTTCCACCGGCATTGCCTACGGACACACTGGTGGAAAGTTCATCTATGTGCTGGCCATGAAGAAAATGGGAGCCATCAACCAAGTCACCGGAAACAGTGCTAGGGCTTGGACCACCTGGATTGTGTCCGTCACAATTTTCTGGATCATTGTTTTCACCCTGTCCAATGTAATCCCTGTTTTCGACTCCATTCTTTCCATTGCCTCAGCCACGACAATCTCGTGGTTCAACTACGGCTTCTCTGCCATCTTTTGGTTCCACGCCAATTGGGACACCATGTTTAATGGCTGGAAACAGCGGTCGCTTGCATTTTGCAACTTTTTGTTGATTGTCGTGGCCTTGTTTTTGAACGGGGGCGGATTGTATTCTTCAATCACTGAGCTACTGGACCTGTTTGCGTCCAACGATAGCTCCATTCGTGGCGTGTTTTCGTGTGGTAGCAACGCACAATTTTAGGCTGGTAGCGTGTTTATAATAGTAAAAATAGAATTGCTTTTGTTTGAATATTATTTTTCCACCTTCGATTATTGACACAATTTATCAATAGATAGCTATGGCTCTTATGCATCTGATGGAATTTGTAGCTCTTGTCTTTTCACTATGGAAGGGATCTATCTGTGGTACTTATAGCTGCTGTTGCTAGCTGTGGAAGGCAGCCTCGGTCCACCGGTCCGTTGGCTGGTCCGTGACTGCAGTCCAGGATTGAAGCTATCTTGAGCTAGCGGCAGCTAGCTTGGTGACCATTGCTAGATGCAGCTAGCTGCGGGCAACAGCCGGTCCGTAAACGTCAGATGGTCTGTCTACCGTAATTGACGGTATTTGTATGTGCAATCGGGCTGCACACAGCCCGGGGCCGGTCTGTTTGATCTTGCCGTTACCGTATTATTCGGGCTAGGCTATTGAGACTATCTACGGTGTGTGACACAATTGGTTCCTCGGGTCTGGTACCGTCAAATGGGTCGCTAATGACTAGATTGCCACGGGGATGACCACAGCAGCGGTTGAAAATATCTCATATCATCTGCTGCCATCACATAAGAATAAACGGCTTTAGTAGAAGCCAAAGGCTAATCACTCACTGAAATCGACCTATAGGAGAAGTGCAATTATCGCTCAGCCTTGCGAGCTCTAATCTCACCGAAATGCTCAGGTCTTCCGGATTTCCTACGTCATGGATGCTTTTGTGGATATATCTATCAACAATTGCCGGTGAAGGCACAATTATACCAGGACCATTACATTTGCAGATTCTATAGAGCACTCTTGGTGGTTGCCTCCATGCCGCACACCACTGCATCTCCAAACGTGTGCCCCTGTTCCTTTCTACTTTTTATGCCTTTTGCTGTTTTCTTTTAATAATGATAAAAAAGCAATCACAAAAGAAACGAAAGTCTCAAACGAACGAGGCAGTATGTGTGCATTCATAAGCACATCTTGATCGCTTTGCCAACAGCTCTCATCTTATCTCAGAATCTTTGCGTACCATGTCAAGACACGAAATTATTATGGTGAAGGAATCGTAACCCCCTTACTATTTGTGGCTGAATCCAGATCCTCACCCGACATCCATTAGCGACTTCACCCACCCTGCCTGGAATGTTCTGGTTGCCATTGGCGCTCAGCCACAACAGGTTAACCCATGGAAACAGTCGTGCCACCCAAAAAATTGATGCAGGGCATTGATGCACAGGATTTGTGCAAAGCACGTTTGCTTTGCTGCCTGGGGCTGGTGTAAGTCAGTGAGAGTGGGGCTGCAAATTCTGCCGCCTTCCATCTCACCGCCCTGGTCACACAGTATAAAGCTCGCGTCCACCCGCCTTCCTTTATAACTTTTCTCTTTCTCCTTAGCTCTCTTTGCCTTTTGGCTTAGATCAAGTGTAGTATCTGTTCTTTTCAGTTTAATCTCTGAAAGATGTCTAAGGACATCAATCGTGATTATTCTTATTTTTGGCATTCGGGCGGCTTCCTCTGTGCTTGCACATGATGCCGCCCACAGTGTCCCTGGTATTACACTGCCTCCAGGTGACGCGAACTACACGGGCTCACTTTTCATTGCTTTCTCAGGCTTGCCTGGGTGGTGAGGAAGAGTTAAGTTGTAGACTTCCGCTCATATCATGTATTGTGCAATGGACACGCTGAGAACAATTTACGTTGGTCAAACAGGTACACATGCTGTTGGTGCCTGTTCACCTTGCATGCATCCCCAGAGAGTCCTTCACTACCCTCGTAACGATGACGTGAGATTATCCATGCCTCGGGTAAAACGACCAATGCGTGCACCTCAGAATCCTCCTGCGGCCATTACTCCACTTATTCAATCAAGCTTGATACGCCTCGAACTCCCCAACCAACATGCAACCTCAATCCAGTCCCCTAATGCCTCATTTCATCTTGACGCGGAATGTCTTGCACTAGCTCTCCGCCTGCGCTAACGTCGCTGCCCAACGAAATTCTGCACAACATCGCCTTTCGGTTGCCGAATTTTGCTCTTGCTAGTCTGCGAGCCGTCAACCAGCAACTCGCCACCCCTGCGTTGTTCTACAGCCTTCGTCTTCGAGCCTTCAAAGATGAACCGGAAAAGCTTATTTGCATTACCGAGTCAGAGCATCTCAGGAAATTTGTTCGTGAAATAACTTGCGACACCTGGATCGGTCCCAATTTCAAGTTCCGGGTACAGGGCCACTTTGTAGTTCCGTCAACTTTCTTCAATGCTCTGCCCTTTGTTGCCTTGTTCCGAAAATTGGATACACTTCACCTAAGGTTTGCATATGATTGTGGTGATTTTTCGGCGGAGGAAAACCCCGATTTTCGATATCGGATCCTTGATACAAGTTTTCAAGCACTTACCGGCACTTGGGATCAAGAAAGGCAGCAGGAAATCGATGCCAAGCTCTCCCTTCGAGGTTATCAAACGAGAAAGACCCCTTCCGAGGCAATTGTATCACTGCCATCAACTTGGCTTCGACCTTGAGTGGCGGGAAATCTCCGGGTACTCTCGTTATATTGCCATGAGCCCTGGGGATGGTACCCGAAGATGGATTTTTGACTGGTGAACTCAGGGAGCGGATTTCCCAACTTGAAAGTTTTGGCCCTAGGCAACTTTGTCTTCAGTCACGTTTGGCAGATCGATTGGTTCGGGTCTCTCGAGATTGAAGAGTTTTACCTCGACGGGTGCTCTGTTCTTTTCGATGCCAGCGACCACATGATCCTAGATCAAAGCAATACTGCTGCTAAGAAACCCGATGGAACGGAATTCAATGTTTCCAATGCTGGCTACTATTGTCGGGATAACCCAGGAAATGGCGCGATTCTCGAGACGTCGTTAGAAGTGTCGTTCCGATGGAACCAACAGCTTTTATACATAGATGCCTCACTTAGTCATCAGTCTGTGCAAATTCTCCACCATTCAAAAGAGAATGAATTAGTAAACACAACCGTAAATTCAAGCCTAAACAGCAGCTAGTTCCGAACTAAAACGCGGCACAATCTACCACATATCCTGCCAAGAGCATTCTGCCCAGTTGTACCGCCTACCTTCATACCAGGCAACCACCAACATCTCACCCCCTGTATGAACACGTGACATTTTCCTCATGGTTGATTCGAGTTCCAAGGTTTCCCAATCCAGCAAATCATCATAGTATCACACTCAAAATGAGCTTGTTTCGTCTCCCGTCGGAGATTTTGAACGCGATAACAAACCAACTCGACGGTTATGACTGCCGGCAGCTTTGCCAAACTTGCCGTCCCCTTATGAACTCCTTACAGAAAAAGGCGTACCGTTGCATTATATTGGATGAAAGGGCGGGATCTGGAAGCGACGTAATGGCACTCGCATCCGGTCCGCGGGCCAAGTTTGTCCGCTACATCCAATACTCCCCGCTTGGCCCAAAACCCACTCTTGGCTGGGAAGAAGACGGGCGAGAAAGTGAGCACGAGAAATATATCGTTTTGAGCGATCAGACACGCGAGGTATTGGAGTCATTGCATCGATTCGTGGGCCTGGTGAGATTTCGCCTGATTCTTGGTGGGGAGGAGGAGGGCTGGGATATTGGCAACTGGCCAATGGTACCGCTTAGCATGTCGTATTTCTCTTTTGACGAATATCACAAGGCTCACGACGAGGAGCCGTGGAGAATTTTACTAGAAGAGAGCTTGACGGCATTATCGAAGAGCGCGGGTGCATTTTCGAAGCTGGAAATAAAAAGTCTTCCGCCAATTCCAATCCAACAACCATACAAAGTTTTTGAGACGGATCAGTGGAAAGCTCTTCTTTCGAAGCTCACCTCGCTAGAGATTACCCTACCCGAAACTTACGACCAGGGGCCTGGGAACCTTACGGTATACCATCAAGAGTTTTTACAAAACTTTCCACAGATGTTCCTTGATCATCTGCCCAACGTGGAGCACTTGCGGATTGCTGGAAAGGACGATGCAGTTATCGGCAAGCATGAGTACCCAGCGCCTTTTAGTTGGAAACCTTTGCAAATGCCACGCCTGAAGATCTTTGAGTTGGAGTACTCCTTCTTGGAAGAAGGCTTGGTTTCATTCCTATTGAACCACACTAAAACTCTAGAGCAGGTTTATTTGCGGCACTGCCTAGGTGAGTCCAAAGATGACTGGAAACATTTGTTTCGGGGGTTTGTAGATCAGGACGCAAGCCGCCTGGTTGAGGTCAGGATTCCTGCATATCCAGTTCCTAAACGCAGCTTCTATCCCAATGATTCAGAATGGGAAGAGGTATGGCACAAAATGCTGAAGGATATGGAAGAAGAAGAAAAGGGTTTTCATCAGTGGACATACCTTAGCGAGCATTACAACAATGCGAAAGATGATGATAACGTGGACGAGAGCGAGGCTGATGGGACTGTGCCGACCTCGGGCGGCACTGTTGAGGCGATGGTGATGGATTTGAATTCAGATGATGGTCGCGAAAATCAAACTAGCTTAATGCAGGATGAAGATGGAGAGGAGGAGCAAAAGGATGGTGAAGGAGAGGGTGAAGAGGACGATGAAGAGGATGAAGAGGATGATGGAGAAGAGAAGGAAGACGATGATGGAGAAGAGGACGAAGACGATGACGGAGAAGAGGACGAAGACGACGGTGAAGAGGAGTATAGGAACGGGAGAGAACAAAGATACGCGGAAACTCGGAGGCACTGGGAGGAGGTGGTAGTGGATGAGAAATGCAGGAGATTTGTGGTTGCAGACACTTCCGAAAGTTACGGCCAAATATTTCCGGTAGAGTCACACCCCGAGGATGAATTGGAGCTTGATGAGTCGGACGTAGTAGAAATATGGGAAAAGCTCGAGCTTTTGGTTCGGAGGAACAGTACTATGGTGGAATCATCCAAATCAGTTCACCATGGGTGAGAGGTGGAGGTGGTTGTTGCATCTCCCATATTCCTGAGCTTTTTAGTGCGAGAAGGCCTCGGAATCCATACGTCTTCTTTTATCTCCGATCACTACTAGTTCAGGATGCTCACTTATGCTGGGGTTCGAGGGGTTCGAGGGACCGGCCGAGCTGGTTTCTGTCAACATATTCCGATTTAATATTGCAGCGGCTCAACTTCAGCATCTTGCAGGTCACTAGAATGCACATATTCAACATGTAATGACCAAACAGTCAACGTGATATATTGTAAATCCAAGTCTATGTAATTTGTTTTATGCACACAAGAAAATCGGGTTCGAGACGAGCCGAAGCAGCATGTCTCTAATTAATAATACTATGAGTTGGCTCCTCGTTTAAAAGTGAGGAGTGTTGAGGGCCAAGCCCATAAGACAGCCACCAATGAGGCCAGCAATGGGGATAGTCATGATCCAGGAGAAGACAAGTAGGAAGACTCGCTTCCAGTTGACAGCCTTGATTGTGCCGTTGCAAAGACCGACACCGACGGTGGCACCAGTGATGCACATGGAGGTCGACACGGGCAGGGAGTACTGGGAGAAGATAAGGACAGTGATGGCGGCGCCCATCTCCATGGAAGAACCTCGGCTGGGGGAGTGGTAGGTGATCTTGTTACCCATGACTGTGTACTTGTTAGCAGTGTTTTTGCAGGCGGACGATTGGTGGGCTTACCCTTCATGATGTTGTATCCATAGGTGATGAAACCGAAGCAAATGGTGAGAGCGGTAACAGCCAGCTGCCACATGGGCACATCGGCCTTGGCAGCGGTGGCAGTTCCGGTGGACCAGGCAGCGTACATGGCAGCCCAGACACCGACGGCGTTGCCGACATCGTTGGCACCGTGGGCGAAAGAAGCAGTGCAGGCAGTGATGATCTGAACGAAAGAGTAAAGGTACTCAACCTCGTTGGGGTACTTCTCGGCGTTCTCGTAGACGCGGACCATGCGGCGACCCTCGGGAGTTCCCTCGATACCGACCTGGGCAGTGTGGATGTCGTAGTGAGAACCGTAGAGGAGGGCGACGACGAGCATGGCGGGGATGCGGCGGACGAGGGCGAGGAGGTTCTGGGTCTCGTGGATGGAACCAGCTCCCATGGGGTTGGCGTGGAGAGTGCGCATGGCCCAGCCCAGGGGGCCGCGGCTCTTGCGAAGCTTGGCGTGGTGACGCTCCTCGGCGGCCTTGAGCATCCTCTGGTACTCCTCCTGGCTGTACTCGGCGAGGATCATGCCGGACTCACCATCGGCGCGGCCGTTGTTGGGGGCGGGAGTGACGTCGTCGCTGTTGGCCTTCTTCTCGTCGGTGGAGCGCTCAGGCTGGGTGGTAGAGTCCGTGTCATCATCCTCAGGGCCGTGCTGGACAACGGCGTAGTTGGGGACAACAGCACGGGTGGAATCCGGGGGAGCGGGGCGCTGGAACAGCGTGGGTCCGCGGACAAAGTCCCACCACTTGAGGGTGTAGTCCTTCTTGATGACCTTGGCGTGGACGAAGGGGACGAAGAAGAGGGCAGACATGAAGAAGAGACCCCAGCCAACACCGAGGGTGACGGCGGCGATGTACCAGGCGGGCTTGTCGGCGAGACCCAGACGGGGAGAGCCCTTGTAGACAATGGAAAGGGTACAGACGGTACCGGCAATAAGGAAGAAGAAGGGAGAGGTCCAGACGGCCCAGGGAACGGGGTCCTTGCGCATGTGGACAACGACCTTGATGAGCATGAAGATGATGGCACCAAAGGCACCAGCAATGGCAGGAGCCATACCAAGACCAGCAAAGATGGCTCCAAGACCCTGGCCGCCGTTCCAACCCCACTGGACCTCCTTGGCGCCAACGGTGGCAACACCAACACCGGCAATAGAAGAAATCAGGGAGTAGGTCGAAGAGACGTGGGCGTTGTGTCGGGTACACCACATGACCCAGAGGGAGGCACCAGCGGAAGCACAGGCGAAAGCCAGCAGCTGGACACCGGCGTTGTCTCTGAAGGCCTCAATGGGAATGATACCGTTCTTGATTGTCGAGGCCGTTCGCGCACCCACGGCCAGGGCGCCGAGCATTTCGAAGACCACACAGGCTACCATGGCCATGCGGTACGAGATGGAACGCGATGAGACACTGGTGGCCCAGGCGTTGGCGACATCGTCTATGGCGCAATTCAAGTCAGTCACTGTTCACTGTCCGGCGGGGGCCGCCCGATTGGTTGGGGAAACTCACTGGCGCCATTGTTGTAAGCCTCGAGCAGGGCAAAGCAAGTGCCCAGGGCAAAGACGTAGGTGTAGTCCTCGAGCACCATTGTGAAGGTGTTTCGCGACAGAGGGAGGTTCGGAGGCGTTCTTCTTCCGTCAGGTCAACAATGGACTTGGTGTAGGCACAGGGCTGCTCATCCAGATGAAGGGAATGATGAGGAGCCATGAACACCAGGGCCGGCTCGAGGTAATATAGCTTTTCGTCCATGGCAGGGGCCCAGGCCCAGGCTCGGGATTGACAGTTGCATTGCTTCGGTGAGAAGTTTGGGCTACCGGCCCTTGGTGCGAGCGACACACTCCCTCCTTGCCACATGGGGAAACTCAGATCCCCAATCAGCGGCTGCGGGCAACGAACATGGTCCTCTCAGGATGCTCCCACGCCCCACATGTTTGAATCATTTGGTGCTTGAGACGGGGCATCAAGATGGGAGCGTGTACAGGCGAGGTACTGGGAGGGATCGCCGCGTATGCTCTCGCCTGCCCCAGGGCCCCGTTGGGATTGGCCAGGCGTGGCCGAACAGTGTTTTGGCAAAAAGCGTGTCGTGATATCCATTGGGTCGACTGTGGATAGGCCCGGGGCCAATACGCGGCCTGTACTTTGCAGGCTTATCTCATGCTCCGCCACGCACCTGGTGAAGCTTAACCAATTCGGCGACCGACGGGTCTACGCTCACTCCCAACTCTAATTTATGCATACTGGCCACAGCGCGGGCAAGCCCCCGCAAGCCATTGTTTTCCCCTCTCAAAGCCAATCTGATAAACAAGCAAAGGCCTCCCCAAGGGCCGGCTTGTCGTCGTTTTTGAGGCATCTGAGCCAAGACCCGATATATCGGCACTGCGCCTGGCCAAGACCGCGGCTCCTGAGATGCTGCCAGGGCCGTGAAATGGCCATGTACCGAGGACTGCACCACCCCTCTCGCAGAGCCAAGGAGCTGCCGGGGAATGGTATGCATAGAGCCATCTTGGCACGCGACATGTGAAGCTGTCCCGACGGCTCTGAGACGCCTTACGACCACTGAAGCACCCACGTGGGGAGAATGGACGGAGCGCGTTGGTGGACGGGACGGCAGGGGTGGCGGCCGGGGTCTGGCAGGGAGGGGGGAACGATCTCCCCGAAGCAGCCACACATAAGCAACGGCGTCTCTGCCAAGGCTTCCAGACAGTTGAGTTGATCAGAAAGGGAGACCGAGAAGGCGAGCTGAAATTTTTCATTGCCTGAGCAAGCGACACGAGCGTCTTAGTGCGGCATTTTCGCAGCCGCGCGTGGAACAGAAGCATCCGGCGTCGTTGCGGACGGCTCGGTCCCCCGCAAAATTCTCTTGGCCGCCAAGAACAGGGACGCTGAGATGCTGCTATCTGCTCCACAAAGTAAAAAAGCCTGCAAAGTTTGCTGCCGAAAGCGCGGCGTTGGTTGTCGTGGCATCGAGGATGGGATTCTCACTGCAGCAGAAGCGAGGTGCATGAATCCAAGTCACATCGTCTGATGCCAAAACACGGCGCAGGCAAGCAGAGCATGCACATTCAGCTTCAAACTGATGGCAGTCGCGTGCACAGTAGCAGTTTTCAGTCACCGAAGCCTGAGGCACCGTCCCGTCCGGCTGGTTGACCCACGTCCAAATTGCACACCACGAGCCCAAACCACGAGCGCTCATTGGCTGCGCTGTTAAGCTTCTCGACAACCTTCTGGCAAATCAGCAGCATCGGGGAGATTTCCAACTTCAATTGAGCCCACGAGCTATACGAGAAGTTTGAAAATCTCTGCAGCCCCAAAACTAGGCTGTTAAGGCTGTAGAACCGACCCATTCCAATTTGCCCTAGTCTGCATGAAACTTTTCACCATCTGCCCATATACAGTGTTTGACTTTTGGAAAATGACGTCATCCCAAACAGCTAACCTAGACCAAAACAAAAGACATTCTAGATGAATATTGACAATTGTTGACGAAACAGTAGGACAGGTCTTATTGTATGCCGTTGCACTGAAAATAATCAAATGAAACATTTCAGTGTAACCTGCTGCACAATGACGAGGTTTATGCACGTTGGTTCAAGGTTAGGGCTAGGGTGCACATTTATTCCGCACATTCCGATTCCGAAAAATCGTAAATATATCACCAGAGAAGCATTCTAGAATAGGCCCTGCCAACGAGCCCATCTTTCGAACAAAATCCATCAACATCTTCTAGAAAACACCCAAACCGTAAAGACACAATCCTTGCCGTCAAAATGACCAATCACGGACGTTGCAACTGTGGAAGCGTTAGTGTGGAGCTGTCAGCCCAGCAATTAGCCTCGATTCTGTGTTATTGGTAGGGGTCACAACCCTTTTGGCCGTCTGATACCACGCCAGCTGCTAATGATGTGCAGTCGTAGCTGCCGTACTGCAGGAGGCGGTTCGTATGATCACGCGACCAGATCCATCGTGTGCTAACATGTCCAAGGCTACTCTGTCAACTACCTCATTGGAGAGGAAGAGGCCGTCATCAGCGACCCCAGTGAGACATTGAAGACGTACATTGATACCAACGCCGACAGCGGCAACAAAGTTGAGGTAGACGCTTGGCACCCCCGTTGAAGCAGCCGACGCTAAATGTCTCCAACAGCGACAGTTTTGCAGTAATTGCGGGAGGCAAGTATCCCGAACGTACCAAGACCCCAGTTTCCTAACCTAGACCTAGCCCCGTCATAACGAGAACCCCCAAGTACCCCGGAAAGGCTTTCCTCAAGGCCTCATTATTTGGAGACATGGCCGCTCCTGTTGCAGAGGTTTATACTTCGCGCCGAGAACATTGGCAGACCCCCATTGAAGGAGCCAAGCAAGCATAGTGTTTTGGGCGTGGTGGTGGTGTGCGCGGGCGGCGCCTCCGATTTGACCACAGGCTACCACGTGGGTGGAGCCGTCAGGATTTCATGTATGCTGATCGTCGGATCATGGCGGCTGTGCTAGTTACAGTACAATTATTGCATCGACACCTGGAAAGCACAGGCCAGCATCCTGGGCAGAATATAGTCTTGGCAATGCCCTCATGAAACGAAAAGACCCCGGAGCGCCTGTCAGCCAGCGACGACGCTAGCCCGCGGCTCCACCCCGGACCCCCTTTTACTATGCGCTCAAAAGTCTTGGATAGACTAAATGCAGCAAGTGAATTGTTTTCCGTAGTTAAGCTCTCGGAGCGCGCCGGTTGTGGGTAATTTCCCGCTGATTGCCGGACGAACTAGCAAGATTGCAAGATTTCCGATCGATAATGGCCAAACAGCCATGCACGTGGTCCAAAAATAAGTGTTGATTCTAGTTATATACGCTGGATAGCCAAGTCTTTACTAATGCCAACGCATCGCAACGCGGTTTTTCGGTGCCCCAATGGAGCAAATGAGATGAAGATATCGCCACGTTCACTGGAGTCGGAAAGCTACGAGTCTGCAACGTCGGGCGAGGCAGCTTGGCACGGGAATTTTCGATGCTGATCTGGAAAATTTCCATTATCGCCAAGGGATATGTCGAAACTGTCAGATCTAGTACCTTCCTCAATGGTTGAGGTTGAATCACGGCCGATAAGCTCAGCACATGTCAGAATCCAGTCTCGCTGGGTATTTTGCACATCGGACCATACTACCGAAACCAGCCGTTGGGAAACAGTGTTCCCTCGAATTCTTACATGCCGCGTGATCCGGTCGAAGTGCTGATGGCTGGAAGTTGGTGACGATGGGAACTCTACGCCAACTCGATAAGTTTACCGCTACCACCCAGCTCTTCAGGACGAGAAAAACTCAAAGGAGGCTTGAACCGGATGATGGGATATTTCTAGGAACTTATGCCTTGGAAACATGCTGCCAAATGTTTTGGTTATACTATCATTTCACTTGGAGAAGGGTCGACGCAATGAGTCTGCACAAGAATCTACTGACGTGTAAACTGCGATAAAACCACAGGAACCCGACACTCCTTGATATAAACCCAAGAATCACTGGATTCTTTGAAGAGCTGGTCCAATTCTGATACCCAAACCGCGGCTGTGAAGTAATCCCTCCTATCGAAGAATCAATGGATACGCACAAGTGAATATTCATGTGACTTTGACCGTGAGGTTGAAGCAAAACAGTCGATATGCAGAAGGACCTAAATGGCCGCATGGGCTTCCTACTCGCATGTAGCGTCGGAAAGAATCATTGGGAATCGCAACCATCAAGTCAACAATGCACAATACCCACACCACTATCACTTTAGCTGCCGGATAGCTGCACTTGCGTAACGGACAAGGGGGTCCAGCCAATTAAAGAGCGTCAAATTAAAGGTACATCATTTCCCACCTAATTTAGGTTATGGAACAAGTCCCAGCAATTGCCCGATCTACATAAAGCTACATTGCACTGTTGACAGCGATATCGTGACTGCGGCGGCAGGCTGTTTTCATTGACTGTTGCCAACGGCCTTCTTTTTTTGTGATGCCTCGGCTGACCTAGACGGGCTCCTTGACAGGCCACGCACCTAGCATTTCCTTTGCGGACAAGAATGTACTGTGAAATAGGTATAAATTCGTCTCTAGACCAAAGCCGCTTTTTGGTTTAAACCTCTGTGCCATATTTCTAAATAAGGCTATTCCAAATATATCGGCGCCAATCTACTGGGTCTATAAATGGCTTCTAATTTGGCTACCCTAGCTTTTGCACAATAAAGGGATTATTAAGGCCTATTTCTAATAGAAAGTCCCACACAAGGACCTTCCAACCACCCCTTCGAGCACGGCGGCTAGGGCTCCAATACGACTACATTTGGTCACCCCGGTCAACAGCATTCATTTCATTATTATAGGTATCACATTGACGGCTACGGCAAAAGTGAAGTGACACTCCGCTAATGCGTAGTGCAATGGTGGCCTATATCCCGTTTGACATACCCCCCCAGATTAGCGCGATGTGGTCGTGGTGATCTGTGTGATCAGTGGTTGTGGTTGGTGCCATGGGCTGTGTGCCTCTGTGTGGCTGGTTCCGAGGCAGGCTGTGTGTGGCGCTGCCGACTGGGCGTTCTGTTGGGACTCGAACTGGTGACCTTGCTAATGGGCGACAAGGGTAGTAGGGCTTGATGTGGCCGTGATAGCAATTAAGTTTTGGGTAGCGCAGTGATCTTGCCCAAACCGGGCTCATAACTATCACATTGACGGCTACGGCAAAAGTGAAGTGACACTCCGCTAATGCGTAGTGCAATGGTGGCCTATATCCCGTTTGACAATAGGTATAGGCAACAGCCGGGATAGAAATCTACTTGACAGGCTCAGCACCAAAAAAAACACTATATCGGCCATGCAGAGATTTTATCTATTATCAGCTTTTTTCGCCAACAGATAACCTTCTCATCGCTTGTAAATACAATTGACAGTAGTAACACAAGGGCATTGTCTTTCCACGCTATTTGATTGACCTTATTATCAGAGGTCGGAATAGCCTTGACCTCATTGAAAGGAAGGCTGCCGGCAGCGGTGTTGTCTACAGCTTTTAGCTTGGCTAGGTCAATGTAAATACCGCAGTTGCGGCGGGCTGTGCCTGTGGCCCCGTGCCCACATTGACGGAGCCGGCAAAAGAGATCACAGGAGGAAAATAGGTTATCCAAAAAGACGTGATATATGGCTTTTGGCAATAGCTTTACAAGGGAAATAACCATAGCTTGTGTCGGGTTTAAATAAATGCCACTCTTTGGCTTCTACTGCCATTGCCGCCGCAACTATGATGACCGGTGCCTGTAAGCTGGCTTGACCTTTCCAACAGACCCGAACTTCGGGCCCAGCCTATACCAAATCCACCTAAGAAAATAGCCTACTTAGGCTACAACCCACACTTTGAAGCCGGTTGGAATAGGTTTATTTTTGACGATTATTATCTCAATAGATCTTCCTAGATAGCAGGCCATAGCTTCATCTATAGTAATATTCGTGCCCAGCGTATAGAATTGAGTAGACACTTATTGTATAAGGTCAGACCATTCATCAACCTTGTTGAAGGTCCGGCTATAAGGCCATTCTATTGTGGCTACATATATTGATGTATAGTCAAATATGCGTAGGTGCCGTGATAAGAGCTGGAACCGATTATATAACATCTACTTAGTAATTAGATAAATAGCATATTGATCCTTGGGCTTGGAAGTCTTCTAATAGTCTTCGATCTAGGTCTCCTTAGTTATTCGCATATAAATCATGATTGCAATCTATATATAGATTTCCGCAATAGAGGTTGGTTTCCAATCTAATAGCCTTGACCGCGGGCGCTATTGACTGTGGCTTCCAGCTTGATCAAGCAAGTAACTGACCCAGCTATTGGTATATTGAACCCATCTTTCAACTAAGGAAACAGGCAGAAATTGCTGGAATAGCAATAGCGGGTCTTGGGGCAACTCTTCAATTATTGCAGCCCGGGCCGGCAGCTCAATTGGCTCAAAGCTGTAGCCGCGACTAGTAGCCGGCTTCTTCCTTGGCCGGCAGGTGTTATCCTTAGGCCGTTCGCGGCAACAGTCATCAGTTGAGATGAAGCTGTCATCGTCATACACATTGATGGCTTCGTTGGAGGGCTGTTGAGTATCCATTGTGAATAAAATAATTAATTACATAGTAAAATGAGTGGCATTGATTCCGGAAGTCATTGATGTCACTCGAGGTCACTTTGCTTTTGCCGGGGTCATGTGGGGCGGGGTACGCAAGTGCAGCTATCCGGCAGTCAAAGGGATAATTGACTCCTCGTCTTCCAGGATTGCATTTGATAAAACCCACAATACATGGTGACTGGGATGTTGAGCATCCCCGGCTGCTCTCAAACCTGCCATCCATTTTTGCAAGCTATCGCGTTGGCTATTTGGGATGGGAACATTGATGAATAAAACAGCGGCGGTTTTATATCGGCATTTCAGATGAATAGACACCACGGTGCCCAATATAATGAGGATTCCTAATAGTTTGGAATGATCAAAGGTATGAGTGCTAGGAGACGAGACGAAAGAATAATGGTGGAGCTGGAAGAATCTCTCGTCTTGATGAGTGACTTGGGTTCAAATTCATAGGTTATCGTGTCAGCTGTTCTGCTCTTCGGAAGAACCCTGATGCTTTAAAAGCCTCAAGGGAGACTCGTGAAGAATTTGGCGAGTTGGTGGTTGACATACAATCGACGCCATGTCACGATGAGGGAGCGGCGGCGGTTCACTGCCTGTTCTTTTCAACTAGGTTGTGACGCTGAAGGACATATCTGAATCAACAAGCTGTTTGACTGCGGTCTTCCTAAAGTCAAAATAGTTAGGAAAATGCTTAGGGTTTGGTCGGGGCTGGGTTGTATTGTCAGCAGCTGCTGCCGGATGCCCAACAACCATACTTCGCACTCTGTCACCAAAATTCTCTTCCTCTTTTCTTCTCGCCCATTCATTTTCACTCTTCACACCTCGCTTCCATTCATTTCAGTAATGCCGTTCAAACGAGGACATCCAGGAGGTCCAGGGAGGCCAAAGGGCTCAAAAAACTTTTCCTCGCTATCGGAGAACCCAACCCCGGTTTTTCGCAAACAGAAACAATGCGAGGCTAGCGGTGGCAGGGTAGGTAGACCAAGGAACCTCGCCAACCAGAGTGGTGAGACGAACAAGCGTCGCAAAACGACTGACCAAGATGACACCACTTGCATCGACCTTGAGGCTTCCATCACCAGCACCGGCCGTATCGACAAAGAGTCCCACCCTCAAGAACTCTCGAAGAAAGTCCAGTGCGGCAACTGTGGTGAGGACGATCACCAGGTCATCAACTGTCTGAAGTCGCGTAACGGGGTCATCCGCGGCTGTGGTTGCTGCAACTCTCCCAAGCACGCCACCGAGGAGTGCGCCGACTTCCCCAAGGATATCAAAAGACAGGTCGACATCGTGGTTGTTAAGCGGGGAGACATGCCGCCTTTGGCATCGCCCGACTGGTACCCGATCCTTTTCGAGGCGGTCATCGCAGGAGTCACGGATGCTATGGATGGCCATCTACCCTGGGCGGTCGAGTTTGCTGCCGGCATCGAAAGACTGATGGAGGGCGACATGGAAGGGTTTGAAAAAGAGTCTGGCCTGGATTCTGACATCAAGGATTGGGCGGCCGCCCAGGATAAATACGGTGGCATTCCTGCTTGCCTGTACGCCGCACTTGAGGAGGAAAAGGCTGCATTGAAACGGGGCCGGGCTGTCAGATCCAAACTGCGACCATCAAGGATTTTTCGATTTAAGCTGTCACAGGAGGACGAGGATCGTCTCGAGAAGGCAAAGGGATTTCTGGAAAATCCCAGCTCCTAGATGAGCTGGTCTCACCATCGGACAGACCAGAGTAGGTCAGAATTAATGACAGTAATAATCGGCGAGAAAATTGGCTAATCTGGCTTTGACTTATTAGGCAGTGTGGACTGGATGTCATCAGCGCTCCAAACCGATTGGCAACTGTGGATTGGAACTTTGGGGTTCAAGGGTCAGCAGTCGGGTAAGCACCATCTTTCAGCTCTCAACTCTTTGACCAACGACTTATCAACAACAGTGATCACAAGAGAGCGATTGACTTTACCAAAGTCGATGATGAATAGAGACGGCGGAAGCTGGGCTGATATTTTCAACCCATCCGATGGTAAGCTGACCACCAACGCCCAAGGATATTATTGACAACGCAACTACACAGGCGGAATGTCTCGGCCGAGTGGTCAGGGCAGGTCAGGCATCCGAGTTTTTTAATTGCCCTTGTTTAAAAATAGAGCCAACTGGGCATTTGACAACCAAGATGCCCTCTTCGTAACAGTTGGTGACCAGATTGTGCGGCGGATCATTTTCGGAAACTTTTCGATTTCTCTGATCAATTCTTGGGCACGATCGGCGGGCTGGGCTAACTAGATGAATGCGGTGCAGATGACACTCGAATAAACCTGTTGAGTCTGCTTTTAGGCAGTTGGCTCCAAGCGCCCTTGTTGGATCCCTGTAATATTTCATTGAATAACGCATGTCAGCCCGAAACAAGACGGTGTCTCTTCGCAGCCTCAATTGTCGCGCCATACTACCCGATTGGGCACCTCCATTGTCCAAAAGAAACTACCGAGACGCCATGCATGCAGCCAAATCAGCCGCCACCAATTAAAGATACGGTAATTATCGTCATGCAGCCTGTGCAATGCTAGTGCTACGTTGGTGGAGAAGAATCGGCACCTCAGCTCAAGTTTGGTCGATGAGGTATGCTTGATGAGGTAATGATTGAGTCACATTCAATGGCAAGCTGGCAAATAATATGGGCAAAGGCTATGGAGCCTACAACACGACGTTGCTTCTGCCCAAATTAATCCTCGTGGCCCTGCAGGACCCCCGCATACCCCGACTTTAGGCGTCGCGTCCATCAGCTGTCCACAGAGCTATAAAAGCTGCGTCAATAAGCCCTAACCAAGTCAGCTTGCCAAACGGCAAGGCGTTACCATGTTTGAAGAAATCATCGGTCAATTCTCGACGCTGTCGGGCCTTCAGTTGGCACTTTTCTTTGTATTTGCATTGGCAACTGTTGCCCTTGCCAGAAACAAGTTCCGGTCTGGCCTCATAACTATACCGGGCCCACCTCTCGCTGCTTACACGGCGCTCTGGCGGTGGAACGATGTACGCAAAGGCCAGGCACACAAGACGGCGATAGACCTGCATCAAAAGTATGGAGCTCTTGTTAGAATTGGTCCAAACCACGTTTCCGTTTCTGATCCCCGGGAGATCAAAAACATTTACGGCCTCAAGTCTGGTTACACAAAGGTACAAACTAAGCAGCCACTTTCGGCAATTGCTAATCCAATAGACTGCATTTTATCCCATCCAAAGCATTGTATGGAAGGGGAAACCCGAATACAACCTCTTCGCCGTCCGAGACGAGGCCTATCACCATCAAATGAAGAGGCCAGTTGCCAACGCCTACAGCCTTACAACACTCTTGACCAACGAGGCGGCGGTCGATTCTTGCAGCAGCCTCCTCGTCGAAAAGCTCTCAAGTTTTGCTCGAGAACAAAGGCCGGTCGACTTTGGAGAATGGATACAGTATTACACGTTTGATGTAGTGGGAGAGCTTACGTTTGCAAAGAAACTGGGCTTTTTGGACACTGGAGCAGACGTTGATGGCATGATGGAAACAATTGAAGGGATATTAGTAGGCGAACCCATACATTTTGAGTCATCGACTTGCTAACAGTGGCAGGGATATGCGAGTACGATCGGCCAGGTTCCTGTTTGGCATAAGTTCTTGCTAGGCAACCCTCTTTTGCCCTATCTGATCCCGTCGATGGAAAACTGGAACCAAGTGCTCACATTCACCCTCAAAGCGGTGAATTCCGTCCTTGGGGAAGAAGGTGGGGGCTTGAAAAAAGGCGGAGAAATCGACACCGAGGCTCTGGAACAGCGGGGTGATATGCTGAGCAAGTGGTATGCCCTCAAGGTTGCAAGCCCCGACAAATTGTCGACGCGCGACCTTGTCGTCCACCTCAGCGCCAACGTTTTCGCTGGATCAGATACGACAGCCATTGCCATCCGCGCCGTGTTTTACTATCTCCTCAAGAACCCGGCAAAAATGCAAAAGGCAGTCAAGGAAATTGACGATGCGGCTGCGCAAGGGAAATTGAGCCAGCCAATTTCGTACAAAGAGTCGACCACTCACTTGCCATACATGCAAGCAGTCATCAAGGAGGGTCTCAGGATCCACCCTTCAGTTGGTCTCCTTCTGGAACGCCATGTACCCCAGGGGGGTTCAACCATCTGCGGAAGGCACATACCTGAGGGAACAATTGTTGGAATCAATGCGTGGGTCACTCAGAACGACCCTGAGGTGTTTCCAAACCCAGAGTCCTTTGAGCCAGAGAGATGGCTTGATGCGTCTGACGAGGAGCTGCGGATAATGGAGCAATCATTTTTCGCGTTTGGAGGCGGAACGCGAACTTGCACTGGGAAGCACATGGCAATGATGGAAATCATCAAGATTATTCCAGAGCTTCTTCGCAAGTTTGAGATTTCACTTGTAGATCCAGATGCAGAATGGGCTACTAAGAACATTTGGTTTGTGCAGCAGCATGGGCTCAACTGCAATATGAAGATAAGAAATTAGTCTAGGAATTAGCTAAAGATGGTATTTACAAGACTTATTATCCAAATTAAATCCAAGTCTATTCCGTCCTTATTCTTTTCAGCCACGCCTATTAGCTCGAGCCGAAGGCGAGGACGGCTCGCCGCAGGCGGCCCCCGGCAGGGCCCCCGGAGGGCAACTACGCCCATTTTCCAAGCAAAGTCATAATGCCGGCACCAAAGTACAAGGAAGTGATCATAAAAGCCAGCCGGGCCTTGTCATTTGTGCGGTTCGGGTTAAACATGAAATCGCGGGCAAGCATTTCGACGAAGCCTGCGTAGAGGAGAATTCCGGCTGATATGCCGCTTAGAATGCCAGAGACGGCGTTCGCGGTGTATGAGTTACCATTATAGCTGGATTGCAGGCCGATGCCAATGGCGATGGAGATGGGGGTGGTAAATCCGTACGCCAGACACAGGGCCCAAGGCATCCAGTGGTACCGAGGGGGGAAGGGAATTACGCTAAGCCTGGCGCCGATTCCCAGGCCTTCGAATGATTGATGGAAAATGATGACTGGAAATAGAGTCTTGATTGCGTCGCTGGAGGAGCCAAAGTTGAGGCCGATGATGATGCTGTGCAGCAAAACGCCGAATTCGAGGACGAGGAAAGCCGCGATTTGCGATTGGAACCCGGAGGCCGTCTCGGAAGGACTCTCCTCAAGCTGCTTCGCCTCTTCAATCTCGTACCGATCGTTGAGCGCCGTGGACGCGACGCTGGACCGCCGCGGCTGGAAATGGGCCGTCGACGCTACGCTCGGGCGCCTTGGTGGCGGGAACTGGTGATCTTCTGCGACAGACGCGAGACGCTGGCTGGGGCGGTGCCCGGCGTTGTTTGCATCTTTTGTGATGATGCCTTCTGTGTCGACGTGCACGACGCCGTAGCGCATCTCGACGTAGTACTCGGCCAGGAAATCGACCAAGAAGATGAGCATGGAAGCCACCATTGCCAAGGCGGGGGGCCAGCTAAACGTCGCCCAGCGCCCAGTCATGCCCACGCAAGTGCCGGGGCCTATGCTCGCGTACGACGGATCCATGAGGTGTATAAAGGCCGTGGCGATGATGACGCCGGCGCCAAAGTACCGAGCAAAGAGGTAGCCATAGAGGGGTATTCGGAGCCAGCGCACTCGGGTGGCCACGACGGGAAACAGGGTGGCCAGGGTCGACACGACGAGAACAACAAAAAGCGCGGCGATGCGTGTATTCAGGTGTCCATGGATGTTGCCTCCGCTTGCCGTCAGGTAGCAGATGACCTCGCGAGGGTCGGCCGTGTCGAGGTCGACGAGGCGGGGGTCGAAATTGTCGCCCATGTTTGCTTGCAGGCTCAGGATTCCAGAAACCACGGCCTTATGTAGGCCATCTTGAGAGAACCTTTGCAGACTAACACGGCCGATGAACCTTGTTTGATGCGCGAGTCAATCGTGATGCTTTCACCTTTAGGTTGCGTCGCGTTGTGGCGATGTGAAGTTGAGCGTCAATTCATACCCAGCGGGCCGGTCTTCTTTCCAATTTATGGAATATTTTAATCCCGGGCCATTTTTCGTTCCATGATTCCATCTGGTAAGCGTTGCCACGGGTCAAGCATATCAACAGGCTCACGGCGGATCGGTGGAGTTTCTCGACCATATCCCGATTCATCGACGCTAACTAAAAACAACCTTCAGTGCCGTCACAGCACCAACCTAATCCACTGTCATCGCCGCATTTGGCTAGCCACCCGAATGCGGAGAATGACGTAAAGCACCATCATTGACAATGTTGAGCAAAATGCGAAATATATCGTAGCAAGCCTTGATGATCTTCTTACTACTTCTATCCTTTGGTTCTGGGTTCGAATTGCACGCACACTGCGCTGCTTTTAACCTCGGCACAAATACCAGATTGCCGTGCCACCAATAATGCTTTGCACCATTGAATGAACAAAATCTCACAAGTCCTTGGACTGTTTATCGAATAATAAGAAAGACAACTTGATTATTGTTTATGTTGACACTATATTTTAATAAGATTTATCGTATTAATATAAGTGGCGAATGCTTTGACGAAACCCAAACTTTGACCTCATTCCAATTCCTGTTAACCAACTGTTTGCCACGATGAACTGGTTACAGCCAACGTCAACAAACCAGCCCGTTTTCTCAGTGGCTCTCTAGCGGCTTGAAAAGATCTGGAACTTTTGGCCGTTGCGAACGGCGACCGCAACCCTACCCTAGAGGGTCGGTGATCGTCAGGCGCGCACTACATCTGAAACAACCCAAAGCCTTGCGAAATTAGATGGACTTCGACATGTTGTGTGCCCATTCGATTTGGCCAACCAACGCTTTAAATTTGCGTCAATTGCATTATATTAAGGGCTCTGTCTCACAAGGTCTTGTCGCACACCATGCTCCCACCACTCATGCAGGGGCCGATGATCAGTGACTGGGCACCACGGCATTGCCGCTATGACTGCAACCTTTACTATGACCATGTTGTGCAACGATTAGCTTAATTAGCCTTATGAAGTGATGTGCTACACACTAATTACCAATACCGCCTGTACCCCCGTTTAATCCGTAGTCCAAAACCAAGGATTTACTAGTGTACTAAGAATAGTGGTGTCGATCAAGTTGGAGCACCTGAGCAACACGGCGCTCTGACGTGACCTGTCGTCCGGCCTGCTTGTATAAAGGTGCGGCGGGACTCGCAGCCTTGGACATGGCACCAAAATGTTCTGCTACGTCGTATTTCTCGTCTTTGCGGCGTTGGCCTCGGCCGCATCGCACACGCATGTCCACGATGGCTCATTCACGCCGGATATTGTGCTCAGCGTCGCACATCGCAACATCAGCATCGGCGGCATTTTCAGGGAAACGGCGGTGGTGAACAACTCCCTGCCTGGTCCGGCTGTGCATCTTGCGCCGGACAAGGTCGTCTGGATTCGGGTTTACAATGACATGACGGACGACAATCTCACAATGGTATGCCCCCGGAATCCGCGGATCATGTCAACACACGCTGACAGCGCCGGTAGCACTGGCACGGACTCGCTCAAGCCGCTTATCCGTTTTCCGACGGCACACCCCTGGCGAGTCAATGGCCCATTCCCCCACAGCACTTTTTCGACTACGAGCTGAAGGCGCCCAATGACACGGTCGGCACCTACTATTACCACTCGCACGTTGGGTTCCAGGCCAGCACGGCATCCGGGCCGCTGATTGTGGACGATGTGGAGGAGCCGTACAAGAATGATGGGGAGCGAACTGTCTTTATCCAGGAGTTTTGGAACCAAACCGACCACCAAATTGAGGAGGGCGTGGGCGCTACGCCCATGCGATGGTCCGGCGAGCCCAACGGGTGGCTGATCAACGGCAAGTCCATCTCCAACTATGGAGTTGTCGACGAGTCGTCCAAAGAATTGGCCATAATCGAGGTCGACCCGGAAAAGGAGTACCGCTTTAGATTCATCGCATCCACCTCACTGTCCCTTGCCATGTTTGCGTTTGCCAATCACACGGAAATCGAGATTATCGAAGCGGATGCGCAGTACACGGAGCGGCAGCCAGTGGAGATTCTGCAGATGGGTTCCGGGCAGCGCTACAGCGCCCTCTTTAAGACGAAAAGCTGCCGCGAGCTGCTGCAGTTTGGTAAACGGGATTTCTACATTCAAATTGAAAGCCGAGACCGGGCTGCCGTTGTGAGGAATTTCGCCATTCTCAGGTACAACACGTGCGGGATCCCGACCGACATGCTCCCGACGAATGAGAACCCGTCCGAGGTGCCGATCAACCTGCCGCCCACTATTAACGGCTACCTCGACTATGAGCTGCGACCGCTGCAAGACAACAATTTCCCGACGGCAGCCGAGGTGACGCGCCGAGTCATCATTAACACTCAGCAAATCGCCAACAGTTACTTTGTCTGGCAGATGAACAACAACACGTGGAGCGAGGAGAGCAGCTCGGTGCCGCACACGGTGCCCCACGAGCCGTACCTCGTTTCCTTGTACAAGAACCAATCCGCATACCTTCCCGACTACAATGCCGCTATGCAGAACGGCGGCCTGGACCCCACGACGAAGACGTACCCGGCAAAGATCGGCGAGGTTGTGGAGATTGTCTTTCAGCAGCTAGGCGCCATGAGCCTTGGGAAAACGCCTGGAGGCGGCTTGGACACGCACCCATGGCACGGCCACGGAATGCACCACTACGATGTCGGGGGCGGCGAAGGAGAGTGGAACGAAACTGCGGTGGAGGAGCGCCTCCAGGGCAAAAAGCCGGTCCTGCGGGATACGACTCTGCTGTACCGCTACACGCCCAAAACAGCTCCCGGGCAGAAGCAGGGCTGGCGTGTGTGGAGGCTTCGCATCGATCAGCCCGGCGTGTGGATGCTTCACTGCCACACGCTGCAGCACATGGTTATGGGCATGCAGACTGTGTGGGTGCACGGAGATGCAAAGGACATTATGAAGCTCGGCCGTCCCGAGGTGGAGGGATATCTTGAGTACGGAGGTGATGTGTACGGTAACAGTACTCACTCTCCATCTGTTTTGCACTTTCACGAGGCCATCTAGTATGGGTTTATTCAATGTGTATTATTTAACCGGTACGATAAATGGGGAGTAATTGTTTACAAATACAAATAGCGCTATAAATGATCAAAATTCCAAACCAACACCAAACACCAGTTCATCGTATCTTTTCTACATCATGGTAGTAGTTGCACATAAATCTCAATCTAAAGTTTGAGCCAGGCATCCTCACCAAGCAGGTGATTAAGCAGCGGCGTGCTTGGTCTTCAGAGTCTCCGAGGTCAGCTCGGCGAGGCGCAGCAGCGATCCCGAGCCCATGATTTCGAGAACGCTAATCTGGAGACCAAGGAGCTGTCGGAACCATCGGCGAAGCTCGGTCGCCATCAGCGAGTCGAGACCAATTTGCACGAGGGTGAGGCTGATGTCGACGTCCTCGCCCGGCTTGAGCATAAAGTCGTACACCTTGGCGCCGATCTCGTGCGCGAGGAACTCAATGTTGGCCTTGTCGGAGAGGATGTCCGGGTTCTCGGGGACCTTGGCGAGGAACGTCTTGAGCGCGCTCGAGTCGCCGCCGGCCTCCTCCTCCTGCTGGTTGCTGATGTTGTGGTAGGCGCCCATTCGCCTGTCGCGGCGCCAGTTGCAGCGGTTGCTGGGGTCCTCGAGGTGCAGCTCGGAACGGAGGCCCATGATGACCTGGCTGTCATTCTTCCAGGCCTTCGGGGGCTGGCTGCTGGGCGCCGACTGGTAGGCGGCAATGTTGCCCTTGGAGGCGAGGATGGTGTGCTCGACGTAGTCAAGGTACTCCCTCTCGCCGAGGAAGTAGATGCCCTGGGCCTTGGTGTTCCTCTGAGCGACGGCCGACTCGGCGACGAAACCAACACCCTTGATGGGGCAGATGTTGAGAATGGCGGCTGGGAGACCGAGGTCGAGGCGGTACTGGGTAAAGGCCTCGAGGAAAGTGTTTGATGCACTGTAGTTGCCTTGGCCGGGCTGGTCGACGACGGTGACGACGGAACTGGCGAGCCAGAAGAAGTCGAGGGGCTGGTCCTTGAGGGCGTGGTGCAGGTTCCAGGCACCGTTGACCTTGGGCTTGGTGACCTGGTCCCACTGGTCCCAGGTCATGTCAACCATGGGGCTGTCTCTGAGGACCATGGCAAGGTGGAACACACCCTTGATAGGCTTGGACGAGGCGCTGACGGCAGCCTCGACGTACTTGGGATCTTCAACACCGCCAGCGACGGTGGTGATTTCGGCACCGAGCGATTCGAGCTCCCTGATAGCGGCCTTGCTCTCCTCGCTGACGCCAGCACTCCTGGAGAGAACAGTGAGGGATCGAGCACCGTGCTCAATGAGCCAAGTCGACATGGACTTTCCGAGACCACCCAGGCCTCCAGTCAGGAGGTATCTGGCCTCTGGGTCAAACTCGATCGTCTTGGCCAATGGCTTGACATCGAGCCCTGCAGCAGCATCCATGGACACAATGACCTTGCCAATGTGGCTACCGTGCTGGAGATGACGGAAAGCATCAATGATACCATCGGCGCCAAAGTGCGTCTGTTCCCGGATCGGGCGGATGTGGCCTTCTTTCCAGTATCCGAGGAACTGCTCAAGGAGCTGTCGGAAATATCTGGGCTTCTTCCTGGCAAACTGCACACCGTCAAAGCCGACGTACTGCCTGCTGCCGATGAAGGGGTTGAGATCCAGCTTGCCGTACCCGAGCAAATCACGCTTGCCAATCTCAATCATCATGCCAAACTCAGCCACACACTTCCACGAGGCGTGGAGCAGCGGGCCGGTGAGAGAGTTGAGGACGACGTCGACACCGCGGTTGGAGGTCTCGCGCATGACGCCCTCGAGGAAGGACTCGTCGCGCGAGTTGAAGATGCGGTTGCGCGGGATGCCGTACGTCTTCATGAGGTAGTCGACCTTTTCCGGGCTTCCGACGGTGACAAAGATTTCGGCGCCCACCATGCGGCAGATCTGGATAGCGGACAAGCCGACACCACCGCATCCAGCGTGGATCAGGACGGACTGGCCCTTTTCGATGCGGGCCACGTTGATGAGGCCGTGGATGGATGTGGCGAAGACGACGGGCACACCGGCGGCGTCCTGGAAGCTGAGGTCGTCGGGCAGCTTGGCGGCGTGGTAGCGCTGCAAGACAGCCTTGGTGGACAGGCATCCCTCAGGGGCAAAGGCAAAGACGCGATCACCAACCTTGAACTCGTCGACATCAGAGCCAACCCGGGTAACAATACCGCCGAGTTCAATACCCAGCTCCATCTGGACGCTGCCGACGGGGTTGATGACTCCCACTAATGACTGTTAGTAAATTGGGTACAAAGAGAATTGGGATAACTTACTGGCAGTGAGGACGTCCTTGAGGTTTAGACCGATAGACTTGGGCTCAACCTCGATGGTGTCAGCGGGGATATCCTGAGGCAGAGCCTGCTCGGCCCAGTAGAGTGACTCGATGCTTCCAATCTTGCCAATCTGTAGGGATTTGATGGTCTCCTTTCCGGCGATGCTCTTCTGCGACAGCTCGTCCTGCAGCGAGAACGGATGGTATCTACCGATGCAGATGGTGCCGTTGTCGACGATGAATTCCTTGTCCGAGATGAGGTTGTCGTCGTCCTGCTCCCTGCGGATCTTGTTGAAGACCTTGGTGATGAGGCCGCCAAACTCGGGCTCCGACTTGAGAATCTCGAGCGTGTACAGGGGCACAGCCAGCTCGGTACGGATCGTCCTGGCGGCTCCGATGGACTGGGCGGCGCGGGGGTCCTTGCACTTGACCTGGGCTGGGCTCGTGAGCCACAGGAGGTTCTGCTCGACGCCCTGGGACCTGATGATTTCCCTAAAGGCGTAAAAGTCCTGCTCGTTGATGTCTTCGAAGAAGTGATTCTCAACGTCAATGGCCGAGATGATGTCCTGGTCCTTGGGCAGGGGCTCGCCCAGCTTGAGGGGAGTTACGGCGAATTCCTCCTTCTCGAGGGCCTGGATGAGAGACTTGGCAATGTCGCCCTCGGCGTCGAGGGTGATTAGGGAGATGGATTTATCTCTAGGAGGGAGCTCGTGAGCCCGTCGAGACATGATGGTGGTGCAGCACATGTAAGGAGCTTCCTCGTCGTAGACGGCCGTCTCTACACCCGTGTATCCGGAAGCGAGCAGCTCGTCGTGCCATCGGGCAGGAGGCACGTACGGGGCGTACAGACGTCCGTCGTCTTCACCGAGCCACCAGCCAACAAAGTTGCCAAAGATGTAGGTCGGCGATCGGAGCTCAGTGCAGATCTCGGTGAGCACAAGGGCACCGCCGGGCTTGAGCACCTTGTTGAGGTTGCTCAGCGTCTCCTTCAGAGACGGGGTGGCGTGCACGACGTTGGCGGCAAAGATGACATCGTAGGACGCCTCGCTAAACTCCTGCTCCAAGGGGTCCTTGGAAATGTCAAACACCTTGTACTCCATGTTGGAGGCGTAGGCGAAGCGCTCCTTGGCCTGGGGGAAGAAGCCGGCCGAGACGTCGGTGAAGGTGTAGGTCGAGTAGCGCGGCAGGCCCCCCTCGTGCATGAGGTCGCGGAGGATGAGCTCCGTGGTGCCACCGGTGCCGGCGCCGACCTCGAGGATGCGGAGCTTGGGCTTGGTGCTCGACATGAGCTTGATGAAGTCGCTGTAGCCGAAGCTGACGGCGTTGTAGAGCTCGGCCAGCACGCCGCCCTCCATCAGCAGGTCGATGGTCTCGGCCTCGCCCGTGAAGATGCGCTCGCAGTTGTCGACAACGCGCTTGAGGCCTTCGACGAGACCCGACTTGTTGCCGCTGAGAAGCTTCTGGTGGAGGTGGTTCAGCTTGGCGAGGCGCTCCTCGCGGGGCAGCTCGAGGAAGGCGGCTGAGTCTGGGACCAGAGCGTTGGTGCCGTGCTTGGCGCCCTCGGCTTCCCTCTGCAGCCAGTCTCGCAGCTTGTTGAAGTGAGACTGTGCAGCCGTGAGCCCTTGGAGTCTCTCGGCGCTCTCGATGATGCACAGAAGCGTCAGCTCCTCAATCTCGCGGGCCTCATCACGGTTGGATGGGGGAGGCTTGAAGGTAGGAGCAACGTCGACAAAGTCAAAATCGGGCAGCCACTCAAGTCTAGCGGCAGCGTACTCGTCGTAGGTCACGTCGTTGCTCTCCTCAATGGCCGTCAGCTTGAAGCCGGTGAGCTTGAGCTTCTGCTTTCCACCAGAGACACACTCGACACCCTCGGCGGTGATGTCGGATGCGCCCCAGGCCTTTGCTGTAAGTGCCTCGCCACCTCGTCGGATCTCGAGGCTCTCGATGAGGGTGGGAACGGAAAGCTGGGTAAAATTGCGGCCTAGACCCTTGGCATAAGACAGCATCAGGAGCTGGAAGCACGCATCGATGGCGGTCGGGTGCATGGTGTATGGCTTCCTCTGCTCGCTGGTCAGCGGGACAATGTCCGCAGATGCTAGCGCTTCTGTGGCAGACGAGGTGACATTCTCGAGGCGGCGGAACTCGGGGCCAAAGTTGATGCCCACATCTCCCATGTAGTCGTAGAAGCGCGAGGAGACGACCTTTCGAGGGTACTCGTCTCGGACCAGCGCACTCTCAACGTTGTCGTCTAGGCTCTTGACCTGTCCTTCGCAGTGTTTCATCCAGACAGCACCGTTGTAGGAGGAGATGGTGAACTCGAACCACTCGGAATGGTCAGAGTCTGTGAGGGGGTGACGGCGCAGCGTGGTCATCATCTCGACTCCCTTGTCATGGCTGAGGACGACGGCGGCGTGGGCGACCGTGTGTCTGATGCTGTAGCCCACGTCGATGCCCGTCATCTGTCGGACAGCCTCGCCGGCCATGGCCACGTATCCGGCAAAGGGGAACACCACATCCTGCTTGACCTTGTGGTCGATGATCCAAGCCTCGTTTTCGAGAGACAGGATGTTGCGCCACTGAGGAGCGTTCTCTGGGGACTCGGGCACGCGGGCTCCTAGGAGAGCGTGGTGGGCATACTTTCGGAGTCGCCATGCCTGGGAGATTCTGCTCTCGTACCACAGAGACAGACTGTGGTCGTAGGCGTAGGTTGGCAGATCCGTTAACACCTTGCCGCCAGCGTAAAGGGGCGCAAAGTCGACTTCGACACCTTCCTGGTACAGCTTTCCAAACGAGGACAGCAGCGCCTTAACAGCATCGTCGCCACGAATGAGACACGAGGCATAGTTGCATGACCGAGAAGCCTGGGTGCAGATTTGTCGAAGAGGACCGGCAAGGGCAGAGTGAGGACCAACCTCGACAAAGACGCCATCGCTCTTGAGGTTCAGAAGCTCGTCGACGGCGGTGGAAAAGCGCACAGGAGATACCAGGTTGGTTCGCCAGTACTCTGAGTCAAAGATAAACTCCTTTTCCGCGGCCTTGCCGGTTACGCTGGAAACGAGGGTGGCTGTCGCGACGCCAGACCAGCTCTCCAGCTTCTTGAGCTCATCATCTAACAGGCTCTTGTACACCTCTCCAAGCGCCGCCATATGATCTAAACAGTTAGCATAGTTCTGACACGAGGTCCACTAGTTGCAAGCAGGAACTTACGAGAGTGATATGCCATGTCGACCTTGAGCGGCCTGGCCAGGACATCAGGCAGCTCAGCCTTGATGCTGGCGACCACCTCGAGCACCTTTTCCTTGTCACCGGAAATGGTGCTGCTCTGGGCGCTGTTTTCACAGGCAACCACGACGCCCTCGGTCAGGAACTTGGAGACGGCCTCCTTTCCGAGGCCGACGGCCGCCATGGCTCCGATGAGCGTCTGCTGCTTCGTCACGTAGCCACGGTAGTAGGCAAAGATGATGGCCGCCTCCATGGTGATGGCGCCAGCAGCGTAGGCAGCGGCAATCTCACCGCTGGAGTGGCCGACCACGGCGGTGGGCTTGATGCCAACGGTGCGGAGCTTGTTGACGAGGGCAACCTGAATGGCGGTGCACAGAGGCTGCGACAACTCTGCGGTGCCGATTCTGCTGATCTCAGCTGGCTTGAACAGCTCCTCTGCTTCATGTTAGCGCTGATTTCACAAAAGGTCTTGAGACGTACCGAGGATAGACCACTCTGGAGGGTGAGCTAGGCCCTGAAGCACAGTGTCCATGGCTTGCAGGTCAGCCGCGAACGAAGCATCCGTCATGGCAAGCTCCTTGCCCATGCCTGGCCACTGAGCACCTTGTCCGCTGAAGATGAGGGAAACGTCTGGCACCTTGGCTGGCGCCTTGGCAAAGGCCGAAGTCTCGACAAACTTGCCATCCTGCCAGATGGTGTAGGCTCGGTGCGGAAGCTTCTCGCGCCTCATGGCGAGCGTGTACGCAACGTCATGTCTGCTCACCTGGGGGTTGGCCTCAATGAACTGCTGGTACTGCTCGACCTGTTCCTTCAGGGAAACAGCCGTGTTGGCGCTGAGGAGGAATAGCTCTGGTCGTTCCTCATTGGAAGCCGGGACGGATTGCTGATACGACTCGAGAATAACCTGAAAACTTAGTTTAGTCATAAACTACCAGTCATGCATCATGTGCTAGCTTACATGTGCATTAGTTCCTCCGATACCGAACGAGTTGATACTGATTCGTTCAGCTCGGTCTTTCGGCCAAGGTGTGGGGACCGTCGGGACCTGGAGCTTCTTCTCGACGAATGGGACTAAACCTGTTAGCGCGTGTCTTGGTTGATGTTCGCAACTTACTCTTTGGGTTGGGAGTGTTGAACTTGATGTTTGGCGGGATCGTCTTGTGCTCCAGGGCCAGAACAGCCTTGATCAAACTGTTGAGACCGGAAGCACCTTCGGAGTGTCCGACATTCGGCTTCACGGAGCCAATGTAGACGCCCTTTTCGCCAAAAACATTACCCACAGCCGTCGTCTCAATTGGGTCTCCGGTAGCTGTACCCGTTCCGTGGCACTGTCTGGTTAGCTTGGGTCATCCGCGCCTTGCGACCAGGAACATACCTCGACATATGCCGTCTCGGCCGGATCTAAACCGACATCCTTGTAGACCTTTCGCATAAGTGCCTCCTGAGCAATCTGATTAGGGGTGAATAGACCCTGGCTGTGGCCGTCACTGTTTGCGCCCGTCGCCCTGATTACAGCTCTGATCGCATTGCCATCCCGGATGGCGGCTGACAAGGGCTTGATGTATATGGCGTTGATTGCTTCGGCTCTCGCAAAGCCGTCGGCGCTCGCGTCGAACGACTTGCAGGAACCCTCAGGAGACAGAATGCCTTCTGATGTAAAGGCGGCTGTGGTGGTCGGTGTCATGATTAGACTGCTGCCACCAATGATGGCCCCTGT
The DNA here is from genome assembly GCA_013406965.1 of Calonectria fujianensis. Classification (NCBI taxonomy): domain Eukaryota; kingdom Fungi; phylum Ascomycota; class Sordariomycetes; order Hypocreales; family Nectriaceae; genus Calonectria; species Calonectria fujianensis. The sequence goes on along the minus strand of VTGC01000024.1, from coordinate 306,431 downwards.
CGCATCGCCATCCTGGATGGCTCTAAACGCCTCGTGGAGCGCCGCAAGGGATGCGGAGCACCCCGTCTTGATTGTCATACTAATTCGGTCAGCTCCATAACTCGACAGGGGTTCGGGGAAGCGCACCTGGGGCCCTTGAGATCGTACTCGTAAGAGACTCGGTTGGACAGCATGAGGTCGCCATTGCCAGTTGCAACGTAACCGAGACCACCCTGGTGCTGCGTCTCCTTTCCGGCGATCTGTGCCCAGTCGTCGCCAAAGGTGCCGACGTAGCAGCCGATACGCTCCCCGCGGTAGTTTATCTCGCCCGCATCCTCGAGAGCCTCCCTGGCAACCTCGAGGAGGAGCCTCTGCTGGGGATCACATCTCTCAACCTCCTTTCTTGACATGGAAAAGAGGGATGTGTCGATGCGGGTGAGGTCTGCATCTAGGAAATAGCCAAACCTCGTCTTGATGGTGTTTGTAGCTCCCAAAGAGTCATCAAAACCGTCAATGTTATATCGCGTATCTGGGATCGGGCCTCTGGCATCCTTCCCATTGACCAGCAGATCCCAGTACTGGGTGGCGTTGGCAACACCGCCGGGGGTCCTGAGTCCCAGACCGCACACGGCGACGAGGAACTGATCGTTGGTTGAAGCCATGGCTGCTTGAATCGGTGCAACTGGGCTGCCTGTTTAAAGAAAATGTATGTAGTATAAGTTGGAGTGTTGAACTAGAACTGATTATCGAACATCATCTACGAGCATGAAGCTGGATATATTTATAACTGGGCGAGCCATTGCAACCGCCGGTTCGGCGTGGCGATGTCCTCCTTGGCAACTCTTCGCGATCGTAGCCCATGTCTGATCAGTTGGATACCCCGTACCGCGCCCGCACCGTTATCCCCTCACTCAACCGATCGTGACAATCAACACCCGATGTTGCTGGAAGCCACCAGCGCCAAAACTGACACATCGTGGCCTGCCTGTCGCCCATAATCTCACAGTGAGACCACGTAAGTGCAGCCGCGGTCACTTCCGGGCCGCAACCTTGTGCGTGGTGCCGGATCCTTCGAACGGTCAGGACCGTGCCGTGCCGCTAATACTACGCCTCAAGGGCATAGTGGACATTTCCCTGCGGACACGTGGGTGTGTGCGACACCCGACGACATCCCGTTGAAACGCTGAGTACGTAAACGAAAAGCTTAATTTAAGGGCCCCGCGATTGGATATCCTCTTGTGGCTTGTAGGGCTGGACTGCAATTGCTCGTTTCCGGATTGAATAGTGCGTGTCCCCTTTGGCCGGGATATTGGTCCCCACCCTCCGGCATATTTCATGCGCACCCAGGCCAAGGGTTCCCCCGGGGAATAGTTTTCGCTCTTCTCCAGATAAAAACGAACCTTGTTACCTTCCTAAACCATGCACATCGTGGCATGATGTCTGCTCCGGAGCCGTCAACATCGGCCTCGCCACACGCTGAGAATACAACTCCATGCAGGTTACACTCAACTCCACGATGTTCTGGGCCCCTACGCAGCTTCAACATCACATGAGACCTCCATAGGTCACCTCCGGTAGTTTCAGAAGCCTCCAAGAGCCGGTGGAGAATCGTACCAGAGTGGACTGATGGCGGATTAAGGTTTTCGGTAAGTTGGTCGTATTTTGCGAACACCGTTTCCGTGTATGCAATGCAGCTTAATTGGCCACATACTCTTCCCATAGACAGTCGTGTATGCACGGCGCTCGTGGCGTGTTCCTACTTTTGGTGATAATGGATGGTGTCATTTTGCGGCAGGTGGATCCCCACTATTGCAAAAGCGCCGAATACCACGTCGGCTGCCAGGGTGGATCAACTAGTTGTTAAATGTCCCAACTGCGCAGCTCAACTGAATACTGTGTTATTGCTTCGTTTTATCGCTGCGTTCTGGTGATTTCATCAATTGTTGAGATGGCCTTTGCGGGACTTCTTTCATCTCTGCCAAGTTGGGATCCCAGCGACCCTCTCCAACCGCTGGCATGCCTTATCTTGGCGCTGCTGGCTATTGCCGCAGCCTACTTGTCTTTCCCGTCTCATTCCAACTTGAAGCACTTACCGCTACTCAATGCCAGCAAGGGCTTCTCGTTTTTGGATATTGAGGCCAAAGTACGTAGACTTCGCCTAGCTTTGAATATGTAGTTGACTTTGATAGAAAAGATTTGTCTTCCAGAGCAGGGAGCTACTGGCCAAAGGCAGAAAGCTGTTCCCCAAAAAGCCCTATCGCATGATTACCGACCTTGGTGAGATTGTGTTTCTGCCAATTGAGCTGGCCCATGAGATCAGAAATGATTCCAGACTTAGTTTTGGGTCTGCCTTTAGCTTGGTGAGTATCCTATCAGAGGTTTGACAGCTCTAACGTCTCAGGACTTTCACGGAACCTTGCCTGGATTCCAGGGAGCGGCCGCAGACACCTATGATGATGCTATCCTGCAGACTCTTGTCAGGAAGCAATTGACAAAGTCTATTGGTACGTTTGTTTCACCGGTATACACCTCTGCTAACCCGCGCAGCCCAAGTTATTCAGCCCATGTCAGTGGAGGCCACTGTGGCTTTGTCACTCAAGTTGGGTGACTCAGAGGGTAAGTTCAACTCTTCAGAGCATATTCAGACAACTAACGCGTAAAGATTGGAAGGAGGTGGAGCTCAAGTCTGTGCTTCTAGACATTGTCGCACGACTCTCAGCCCGAGTCTTCCTTGGTGAGGAACTCTGCCGCAATGAAGACTGGCTCCGTGCCACCAAAGAGTACACTGTCAACTTCTTTGTCGCAGGAACCCACTTGCGCATAGTCCCCCGCCCTCTTAGATGGCTACTTCACTGGGTTGTGCCAAAGTGCAGGGAACTCCGTGCAAGCTTTCACGAATCCCGCCGCATCATCACACCATTCATTGAAAAGCGTCGCCAGGCTCGCGCTGCTGCTATAGCCAAGGGTGAAAAGCCTCTCGAGTTCCACGATGCCATTGACTGGGCCGACCAAGAGGCTGCAGCCAGGGGCGCTAGCTATGACCCTGCAACCCTCCAACTCATGATGGCAGTGGCGGCAATGCACACAACCTCCGACTTGGTCGCTCAGTTTGCATTGCAACTAGCCCTCAACCCAGAACACACCGAACCCCTGCGTGAGGAAATTGTTCGAATCCTGCGCACCGAAGGCCTGAGCAAGTCGTCGCTCCACAACATGAAGTTTTTGGACAGCGCACTAAAGGAATCTCAACGACACAAGCCACCTGGCGTTGGTACGTTATCCGGCTCAAAAGGAGAACCCTGCTAACTGATATCAGCCTCTTTGCGCCGTCGTGCCTTGAAGCCCCTCACCCTGTCCAACGGTTTGTCCCTCAAGGTCGGCGACAGAATCGCCGTTGACACATACCGCATGGGTGACCCAGAACTGCACGAGAACCCTGAAAAATGGGACCCTTACAGGTTTCTCAGGATGAGCGAGCAGCCCGGCAAAGCAAAACTAGCACAACTCGTGGTGCCGAGCCCAGATCAGCTCGCCTTTGGATATGGGGAGCATGCGTGTCCTGGTCGCTTCTTCACCGCCTACGAGATCAAGATTATTCTTTCTCACATGTTGCTCAAGTACGAATGGGAGCTGGTGCCTGGCACTGAGATTGCGCCAATGATTCTGGGCTTCACCAACGCCAGCAACCCCAACACCAGGATCCGCATTCGCCGAAGACGGACAATGGAGGTGGACATTGACTCGCTGTAAATACGTTTCGTAGCTCGATAGTCCCAACTCTTCACAGATGCAACCCTAAACAATGATCGACGCGCATATCTTGAGACCACCCAAGCTTAAAGTCGGATCCTGCATACCCGCAACTAGTTGCCGGGTGGGTCTTAAACTTCCCGTTGCACATTTACGCGCACACCAATTTGAGCCAAGGCAGACAGTCTCAAAAGCCCGCGCTGTGTCCGCCTGCAGTTACATGTTTGTTTAACCCGTCTTTGCCAAGAAACTCAATTGTGCCTTCATGACGAATCCCTGGGGGTTTCTCGAATGATTACCAAGGATGCCGCGTCCAATACCTTGGCGCCGAGCATTTTAGCCAAAGTCAAATTGTATCGGACGGCTCTACCCGAACCGACACCATCCAGCCTTTGACTAGGCCTGTCCGGTAGGTGAGGTGGAACACTTGTCTTTGATTTCAAGTTATTATAATTCCGACCGGGTCCGGATACGAAGTGTATGCATTGCTTGAGTCTCCACATTGGTTTCGAATCCAGGTTAACCAGTCTTTATTATTTATTGTTTTTTGTCATGTCAATACTGCAGATGTCACGTCCACCCTCTTTGATGAATGAGTCGATCTTTTTTCATATCGAACTGCCCGCATTGTATGTTGATTGAATTGTATTAGATAATCCACGTAGCCCAACTGTATGTTAGTTTTATTTCCTCAATCTTTTTGCTTCTAGTCCCCAATCCTTGACTTTTATGTACCATCTAACCTCGAGCCGGCGGCAACTGCTCACCGCAGGCCCTCCAGAGTGACAGCCACCCTATATGAACCACCTCACTCATCTTCTGTTTCACCGTCGACATTCTTTGGCTCAAGGCGAGATAGACTGATGGAAAAGATTGTGATCATGGCGGAACCAAAGAGACATCCGGCAACAATGTATGGCAAACCAATCCATGCGCCACCCCAGTCCATGCCCTTGCGGAATGAAAATGCCAGCAACGGCCCAGCTATTAAGGCACCAGTCGTCTCTAGCATGCTCATGGTGGTGTACAGGACACCCACTTGGCGTGTTTTGACAATGGCGGCTAGCAAGCTTCGAACTAGGAGAGTGTAACCTGAGCCGAGAGAAAATACAGCGAGCCCAACAATCATTGAGGCTGATGTGTTTGCCAAGCCAACGCCTAGTGCACCAAAGGTGAGAAGGAAGACGCTTGCTCGGGCCAGAGCGAGATCTTTTCCCTGGGCGGAATAGGACCACTTGTGAACCAAAAGGTAGCTGACTGCAGGCAGAATGGCAGCCAGCAAGGCAAGAACGAAAAATGATCGGATAAAAACCAAAAGACTTGCTTGCGACCAGGTCCACCAGTACCGTTTGGTGACGTACTGCGTGAGAATTTCATGCGCGAAGCGGCCAAGTGTAGTGACGAGGAAAGTCATGAGCAATGCTGCTATCGCTCGATCGCCCCAGGCAAACCAGACAATTGCATCTTTGATGCCCTTGACTTGATCCCAGGTGGCATGGAGCCATGAGCCCGAGCTCGTTGGTGAACCCGTCTCGGCTTCTTCAGTTTTAGATGGCAGCGATCGGGGAAAGGTAAACGAGAGGATCGTTGCCATTGTCAAACAACCCAATCCCAAGTAAATTGGCAGCCAGAGATTGATGTCCATCAAAAAGTAAACCACTGGACTTGCCACAAGTTCACCAGCGATTCCAGCAGCGGTAAGGTAGAAGAACATTGTGGATCTGCGGATGTCAGCACCTAGTTTCCTGAGCATGTTTCAACATACCTTTGCTCTTCGCTAACGGCGTCGCCGATAATAGCCAACACCATGGCGTTGAAAACGGCCGCTCCTCCACCGATAAAGGTAAAGAGCGATGATAACCAGGTGAGGCGAGGAGGAAACACACTCGGGAGCGAGCCTGTCATGTTAGCTAAGCAACTAGTGTGGGTCATCTTCACCTACAAACGAAGCTGTAAAACCCAGCTGTAAGAGTAAGACCGAGCAGAGACAGGCTCAGCACCCGTTCGCGCCCAATCTTATCAGCCGCGAAGCCATACGGAACAGCAACGATGAGACCAGGGACAAACTCCAACGAACTCTGCCAGCCGCGAATGGTTGACAACTCGGTCTGGACCGACTTATCCTTGCATCGCGGGTCGTTGGGCTCAAGTTGGAGATCCGGAAACGCGTTGTGGCAGATGATTTCTTCCAGCACCTGGTTGAGCGGCAGCAGCGCGAGGTACGATCCTAACTCAATAAGCAGCACCAGAAGGATGCAGGCCGCGACGATGCCGATGCGCCTAAAACCATCGGGTTGAGTTTCTTGCTGTGGGTCCGAGGAGACAGACTCTACGTCGTCTTGTCGGATGAGGGGCGTGCGCTCATGGTCAATGCCGCTGGCATGGCCAGCCAGCTGATTCGAAGGCATCCTGAACCAGCTCTGGCGTTTATCAGATCGCGAGTTGAAGAGGAACGAAAACCATGCGGCAATTTAACTGACTGCCGGTTACGTAAAGAACGGCGAGTTTATTCCCGTGGGGAATGATGCGACGACCCCCACGGCAAATTACCATTAGCCTGAACGCGGTTGGCTAGTTGAGATGGATCATCACGGAGTTGCCGGCAAGCCGAAGCGTCGCAGCCGCAAACTGCACCTGTGCAAGGCGAAAATTATCTTGCAGACACTTTGCCGTAGTATTTTATTCAACATCAACTTTTTTCTTTACTTTAATGCCATTGGACGCGAATGAAATCACCTGGTGGCGACACGAGATAATCGGATCAGATAAGATTACCCCCACCTGCTCAGGGGTTAGCGTGGGCTAGCGCACGATCATGATGCACAATGACCTTGGCGTGGGCAACGGAAATCACACAAGTTGTTGAATTACAAATCAAATAATTCTCAGCCTGCTTCCTGTTGGAATGCGCGACAGTATATCGCACAACGCATGCCTTCGGAGACGAGGTCGACCAAGCTCATTTCTCAATATTGGATATTCGGACCAGCTTTAGGATGATTCCAATGCAGTGTGAACAGTGCACGTTCAACAGTATGGTTCTAGTTTAAATTTTAAGTTTAATTGATTCGACGTAACCGCCCAATATATATAGCTTTAATGGATTCCCGCTCACTGTTGAGGTGACCTAATCCTTCGGAACTCAGTGCGATTAGCGCTTGACGACTCGCCCTTCCAACCTGTCTGAGTGGACAAAGAATCTTGTTCTGGGAACCACTTGGCACACCAGTTGTATGCGAGGGGGGGTTGGAAACCAGCAATCGGCTCGTGTCCGAGCTGTCCAGATACAACCCATGTCTCCACAGTCTCGGGAAGACTGGTGGCCAGCCAGCTCCATCCCCTACCAGGCGTCACCAAGTACAAATAGCTGAATTCTAGATTCAAAATCTTGGGCTGAGCAGCAAGGAAATCCACCAGCGATGTTGTGTTGACAAGTAAGGATCCAAGGTGGAAGTAGCAGAGATTGGGGAAAGAGATTGGGGTATTTGTCTGCTCATCAGTCAGAATTTTGGCAAGCGAGTGCGCACCGCGACTAGGGAGCTGCGGCCATTTTCCGCCGGACACTAATTCGAGGCGCTCCAGGGTGGGCTGAGCATGCTTGAAGAGCTCGGGCAACACCTGGTTGGCGGGCGCATCCTCGAGGAGAGAGTCCACCTGGTGCATGTCCAGCCTGAGGTGGCGCAGGTTGTTAAAGGTATGGAGCATTTCTGGGGAAATTTGGAGAAGCTCGGGAACGCAGGCGTGGATGTGCAGCTTCTCAACATGGCGGCTGGTGGCATGGAGACCTGTGGCTATGGTGCGCAGAAGATGAACGACGGGTGAGGACCCATTTGGATGAGTGTCAAGCTCGTAGCTGCGATGAATGAGATTAGAAAACTATAAAATATTCATAAAGGAGTATTAGTTGACTTACCTCATGAAATGCAAACCTCCAAATTCGCCGAATTCCCAGGGCAGGATCTCGATTTCCTTAAGAGCGGTCATGTGGTTAAAGAGGTCCTGGAGGGTTGAGGCAATGATATCTTCATTTGCAATTTGCTCGTTTCTCATGCGATTCCACTGCTCCTCTGCTTCGGCAACTCGGACTCTCTCGTTTTCCATCCGAGCAAGTCGTCTGTCGATGGCTGCCTGGTGCATAGCGTCATAGTCATATTCACTCTCGTCGTCAGAGGGGTAGCTGAGATCCGCCTCATCCACAGGCTCGTCTATCTGAGCCCGCAAATATGCCCGGTAGTCGTCCCAGAGTCCTTTAACCCGAGTTAGTGATGTCTATTTTCTTGACTTTTGACGTTTGGTCGGTACCTTCTCGATAAAACGCGGGTGCGAACACCAGCTTCCTGGAACCGCCAGCAAAAGGCAGCACCTCTGCAACGGCCTTTTTCAGTCTTCCGAACTCCACAGTTTTCTTAGGGCGAAACTGATTGTCAAATGAAAATGCATCGGTATGTCCTGGGCCGTAGAATTTGAGAACAGAAAACAACAGCGGGGTAGCGAGGGCGGCACATCGCTTGTTGACGAGGCGCAGGGCTTTGAGGTCACTCAAGCTAACCTCTCCCATGGTTCTTCGAACCAATTCTAGCGGCAACGTTTCCATGATCGGTTCAAGGAATCTCTGGTGAAGCTTGTGTTGTAAGGAGCAAAGAGGCTTTATGCCACCTACGCCACTATAGCCTAGCATTAGTAGTAATGGTCTGTGCTCAAAGGATTGTGGGGCAATTGGTAGAGCTAGTAATATAATGATGTTGGTTTTCTATGTCCACTGATCGGCGACAGTTAATTCGGATGGACGCTGCGCCCGAAAAGCAACAAACACCTCTCTCCTGCTGGGCATTAATTATGCTTGAGCTGGCAGCGGCACGGCTCGCAGAGGCACCACTGAGTGAGATAATGCCTGTTTTATCAGAAGTATTCATGGATCAAATACACAACTTACTGCTGAAGAAAAGGCTGCCCGTATTAGCATTGTGTACGGTTTTCAAAACTGCCTCCATATTCGTCTTGGCCTCGCTACTCGGCCCTACCACATCGTTAGGCTAGCCACTAGCTTCCTTGGTAGCTATCGACCCACGACCATGCGTTAGGGGAGGAGTTGAAGCTTTTCGCCCAGCATGGCCAAGCTGAATACCAACCTTGGCGTCTAGGCCATGAGCCAGCTCGACTTCCCTGCGCAACATCGCCAAATGGTCGTCGGAATAGATGCCGGAATCTTGAGGACTAGCGCGCCCGTTTGCTTGCACTGCCGAAGATTCAACCATAATAAGACCAGGCTATTGTTTGTCAGATTTGTACATGATGGAGTGTTTTTTCGGTACTTACAACACGTAGTGAGAGACTTCCATAGTGTGCCAAATGCCATGGTGTATGATGGCCCTCAGATGCGCTGTACTGCGCCATAGGGCTCACCCAAATACGATTGGGCATCGTTACACTATGAATGGTGATGGGGTGAAGAGCTTGGGAATCCGAGTCTCTGAGCTCTAGGCCACCCTAGCTGTCCCCGAAGGCGAAACATCCTTTGGCGTAGAGGAAGAAGCGCCTTTGGTAGTGATAGAAGAGGTAGCTGTGACCGTCATGGTGCTCTCTTTACTTCCAGGGTTGTGGGAAGAGACAAACAAGGACCTAGGTGGATCCTACGTTGTTGGTGATGCAGAGAACTAGCTAAATTCGCTATTTCGGTGAAGGAGTTCAGTTCAAGTGACAGAGGGTCTTTGCTGGCAGAGATGCAATAGACATGTTGGACATCCGAATGACTGTTGCGCTTTCAAATACTTATACTATGACAACGGCCTCTGATTATTCAGCCCCATGCAGACTTGGAGTATAGCGCTACTACCGGGTAGGAGATCGAGCCCGAGTCCGAGAAGGTCAACCCTGCTTGGGAAGTATTGTAGCAGATCAAATTGCCACCATTCCGAGCAACCAAGCCTACCCACCACACGTTTGTGTCTTCAAATCCCAGCATTCTCATGTTCATGCACACTTTATTTTATGGAGGTTACGAGATACATTCTCGTTTGCTGTAGACCTGATACCTTCATCAATAAATGATTAAATTTATTTGATGATTCTCTGGACTTTCCCGACAATTTCTTTCTCACTTGGGTACAGACCAACAAATGGCATAATTATGATAAGCTTCCATTCGTGACTTCTGGGTGGACCACCCAGGCCCCTGCCACTCAGGCCTCGCTAGGCTCGCTATTGCTATTACCAACGTGATGATTACCCAAGGGAATGGGGATATAGCTATTACTGCATGCCAAACAAGTAATTTCTAAATCGAGTCACTGGCACAGTATCTGAATAAAAAATACATTCTCAAAAGCTTTGACAAGCTAGACTATTGCGGCACGTGCAGTTGAATTTCTCTTGAAGCGTCTGCTGTGGGGACACGGACGACAGACGTCCACCAATCAAGACCCCAAACACATTGCGGTCTGCCCAATCGGCATGGACGTTCAGACTCTCGGTCCACAGATCTCCGAGTCTAACAAAGAGCCCATTGAAGTTCTGAGCAGTCCTCCCTGGAAGTCTCCCACCGAGGCAGACACACACTCCACCATTTAGAAAACCACTCGGCAAACTGTCGTCCGGAACATGAAAGCTACTGTTGTGCCATCACCGCGGCAAACCGTTAGGCGGCCTTAGGACGACGTGAAGTGCTGGTCCTTCACTCAAGTCCTAAAGTGTGAAAGAGTTAAAAGCTGGCGTTCGCATCTCTGCGATATATTCTCACTCTCGCGATTCATAAACAACAAGATTCGAATGCTTGTCTCAATTGACCAAGAACATTGATAACATGATGTCCTCCAAGCCACGTGCCGAAAAAGAAGCGGGAAGCGTACGGTCCCCGTGCCTATTTTCAGAGTGGTACTAATCCACGACACAGATTGGCAACTCTTTTGCCTCTCTCGCGGGGGAAAAGGAGACACTGCTCCCTGAAAGCTACTTGCATCTAAAACGGCGAGCAAGAGTTAGACGATGCTCCAAGCAACAATTTCTGGGGAGTTGTACAAAATGTGCTAACTTCAACCTTAGTGAGCTCATCGGCGATGAAGCTAACCAAGCAGCTCTCATCCAAGCCTGGGCACGATTGACTACACGACTCGCTGAGCTGTCCAACGAGATTGAAGAAAAGCAGCAACGTGTATGTTCAAATCCACAGATGAATATTTATTCCGTCTTCAGTGCTCGCTGACCACCGACTAGACAATCCCAGAAGCAACCTATGACGAGCTCATCAACCCTTCACCTGAGCTTATTAGCCGCATCAAGGAATGCGGGTCTGTAGTGATCCATGAAACTGTCTCTAAGGGCCAGGTTAGTAACCTAGCCTTTGAATTTCTTGTCGTCCGCATACTCACCTGTTGCAGGCATTGAAGTGGCTTGACGACGTTCGGGGCTACATCAAATCAAATCCCCAAGTCAAGGGCTTCCCTGAAGATGACAAGCAGGTTTATGAGATCTAGTACGTTTGCCCCTCATTCTGTATACTGCGACATTGCAACCCCAGTTAACGAAGGAACAGCTGGTCCAAAGCCCAACAGGAGGCGCGCTCTCACCCACGAATGCTAAAGACACAGGCGGCACTGCTATCAATATTCTCTGTTCCTTCCAAGGCGGAGATCTCGCTTACCACCCCACTTGTGTATTCCGATCGGCTCCGAATCAGGAATCCGGGGGACGCCAAATTCGCCCTGGGCCCTCACATGGACGGAGGTAGCATTGAGCGATGGGAAGATCCCACTTATCGCCAAGTCTATGAGAAGATTTTGAAGGGAAGGTGGGAGGAATTTGATGCCTGGGAGATGGGTAAGTTCGCCATGAACCCCGCTGACATGTGATTAAGCTAATTTGGATAGACAAACGCGCCGATGCAATTCAAGATCTGTATCCTGGACCTGGTAGTGTAAGCATCATCAACAAACCTGTTCATCTTTCATTATTTCTGACCTTGAGCAAAGACGGGTCTGTTCCGCTCGTGGCAAGGCTGGACATCCCTATCAGAAACGGGTCCTACTGAGGGAACTCTGCTTGTTTACCCTTTCATCCGCGAACATACTGCCTATTTGATAATGCGCCCGTTGTTTAAGCCGAAAAGGCCTAAATCCGAGTTTCAGGATGCAAAGGTGTTCTTGGCCCCCGATAACTGGGAGCTGGACTTTGAGACCACCAACTTCCCTGGCTCCCCTCGCCATCGCAACCAGGAACTGAACGACGAGGCCCACCCTCACTTGGAGTTATCAAGAACTATGGTGTGCATGCCAAAGGTGTATCCCGGTGATTCGGTATGGTGGCACACGGGTACATTATCCTTTCTTCTCTTTAATCGTGACGAATACTGACTATTTCTTCAAGATGTAATTCATGCCGTAGAGTCGCAACATTGTGGGTAGAACGACGCAGCAGTCTTCTATATCCCGGCCGTCGCTTTGACTGCAAGAAATGCAGAGTACATTCGAGACCAGAGAGCAACATTTATATCAGGAAGGCCTGCTCCGGACTTCCCTGGTGGCATCGGAGAAAGTGAATTCCAAGGCCGCAGCACAGGCGATGATATGCTTACGGTGGAAGGAAAGCAAGGGTGAGCCATCGTTATTCATTTAAATGATGCCAATACTGACTAATTAGCGTCGGTCTTGTACCTTTTACGCTCAACAATGACATGTCAGAGATTGAAAGGTCAACCAGACAAGCTGTGTAAGTGTTCCAGATTGTGCTGTAGTTATCACCGATTAACGTTTTGCAGAAATGCTGTGTTGGGGTTCTGATTTGCAATCCATTGCTATGAAATATTGACGAGGGGCATTGAGAGACTAGCAACAGTTGTTGATGGACAGTATCGTCTTGAGCTCGGGTCAACCATTCATCTTGGGCCCCTTTTCACGTTGGTCCAACATTCTCGTCACTTTCTCCAATCTTCCCAATGGATTGATGATGGCAAATCAAGTAAACATCAGAACCTTTGAATGAATCCAATAAAGTAGCGTCAAATATTGAATACAAAACGGTGGTTAAATAGTTCCCGGAAATCCCATCACTGTATCTTCCCAAACACTCAAACCAAGGTCGCTGGTAAAACTAGCCGTTTGCCCATCCCAAATCTCAGAACTACACGCTGGCATTAGCGGGTTGGCCCAAATATAGAGGCTAACACTTAAAAATAGCGCTCAAAGTCAAACGTGCCAATATCTGGTTCAAGGCCCTGTTCTATTTGTGCTGATTGTTGACCTGGGGAACACCTTTGTTGGGAGCCAGGCACCACAGAGATCACTCTCTCCATGAGTTGAACCCAAGCCATGCCCAGCTGCAATAGTTAGCCAGATATGCCACTATAAACTATAGTTTGATGGTTACTTGCTGGTTTCATTGAACGAAGCTGTCGTATCCATGGCATTGTGTCAATGATGTGCTCGCGCCACGACGGTGCGGAAGGATGGCAAGGCTCCCAAACCATGGACAGCAATAAAGTCAACGAGCCTTGAATTCCAAAATACAGCGTATACCACTCGCATCCTCTGCGTGGGTCGGGATTGCTCCGTACAAAGCGAGAGACGTCTTGTAAATTTGCTGTGGCCAGGGCCCGACAATTACTGCAAAGAAAGTAAGCGCCATCTTTCGGATGTCTTGAGAATTTGGAAACCTACTCGACTATTTCGCGAACCTGCCCGTCTGAATTTGCTCTTCCGCCAGAGCTCCATGCAGCAGAGAGGAATACCGGTCGATACAGAATAGACATGTAGTCTCGAGCTCGCCATGTTTGTATTGCACCGGCTAGCCCATCTGGTGGATCCGAGGGCTGCATGTAACTGGGCAATGCTGCCAACTGACCTCTGAAATAATCACCACACCACTTGATCTGGTCGACGGTAGGAGAAGGCATCGATCTTGATATGCGGTCCAGGCTATACAACATCATCTGGGCAAGTTTGGCTTGCTTGATCAACGGGGTATACCGCGTTACTCCCGAGACCTCGTCAGGTTGTTGCGTAGTAGAAACAGTTAAATGTTCATCTTCAGTGTTTATGGGAAGCCGAGCAGAGGAGAGTGAGGGAAGGGATATGGCATGGGGTCGACCATATGTCAGGCAAAGGCCAGTCTCCAGTGTCACTAATCCCCACCAAACTCGACATCTTATTTCGGACTCGAGCAAGCTTAGCCCTTTGCCGTTACCGCCCGGAGCAGAAGCGTGAAACCCGAGCGACATGGCTATGCGGATGGCTAGCCCAAGGCAAATGTAGCTAGTGTTGGGTTTGTCATTCCGCTGAAGGTATATAGCCATGATTGCAAGACCTTGAACCAACAAAAGAGAGCCCCCCTTGAGTAGGTCGTGCTGAAGCGCTGCTTGTGCCAACTCATAATACTGGAAGCCAGCGTCACGAGGTGCATCATCAGTAGCATAATCACAGGCACCCATCGCAAAGATCATATTGAACAGAACATGACTGCCGCTACCGGTGGGAAGAGGAAGAGCGCCGGTAAGCTGTGCCCGTATGGTAGGCTCATGCAATATTGGTGTCAAAGCATCTGCTATGGTTAGCTCCTACGCGTCATAGGGGATGAAGATTGGACTAACGGAAATATTGGAAATAACAATCCACGAGACACCCAGTCTCCCTAGCGGGTGGCAGAACAAGTGCTTCACGTCTTTCTCTGGTTGACCTTGATATCGTAGTTGGGATATGATTGTGACTTGAGGTTAGCTGATAGGATAAAGCGGTATCCTGACCCGGAGAAAGCCTCTGTATCATCCGAAGCAAGGTAGCCCCTGACGATAAGCCAAAATAGCCTACCCCCTCACCCACCCCTGTGCCGAAATCCTTGCTTGGTATTGAATTAGCCAGCGGCTGAGGGCCTTCCCAGGAACCTTTATCCTCAGTCCATTCGCTTGAAGCCGTTTGCGAAGTCGATGGGTATTCGCATGCAATGTTCAGCGACAAAGCATGAGGGGAGACAGGACGAGTTGGGGGGTACGCGACCGAGCCCGTTCTTGTATTTTGCATAATATTCGTTAGCGTACTAGAATCTGCTCTGACACTTTCCGTCTGCGCGCCTGATAGCGTGCGATCCCGTAAAGAGGTTTCTTCAACCTGATCAGACTACAAAATGGTGAGAAATGCCAGTGATAATGATATCAACACTTACTTGTTGTGCTCTAGTGGAGTCTTGTATTTCGTCAACAGCCTCGGCAAGTCCAATTTCTGCCATCCTCGTCCTTAGGGCATTAAACGGGAATTGAGGATACAAGGCAGTCCAGACACGGTTGTATTCTTCGAGTCTATGGGTTCTTTAGCTTTCAACTTTGAGTCTCGCAGTGATTTGGTTTACTCCTCTTCCAACTCAGTCATTCGCTTACGGGTGAGGGGCGTCTTTTCAGGAATATCACTGTCGGTACACTCTCGGCCATCTTGGGTGCACCGAACACACGGGCGATTACCACGGCATGATATCTTTTTTATTCCTGATTACATTGGAAGTCAGATGAGAAAGAATCGAGTAAAAAGACACGGTACAAGATTGGAAGTATGTTCATGGCAGAAGGAAATGTGAAGTGAACTAACGACAACCGTGGCAAGCAATTGATGGCCGGGATCGTTTAGCTGGTGGTTTCTCCATTGTGAAAGCTTCCGGCAATTATTATTTCGGAAGAAGCCAAGGCTTCTGTCAGGAACGAGTTGGGGGCTGATTTTCTAGCTTGATAGACTCGAGTTGGATGATGTCCTGCCACGAATTGGAACCGAAAGGTTGAATCAGAGGTCGGTCTTGGCCATGTGGGACACGGAAATTTATTATTCCTGAGCCCAAACTAGAGAGCCCGGCGTCGGTATTCCCACTTTATATCCCACTAGGAACCTCAAGTACGAGGACTACACTTCCCAACTGGGCAATTTCTATATGGGTCTGGTCCAAACTTGGTTTACTTGGCTCTGAAGTAAGCTTCATTGACGCTAAATATTTACTGGCACTTGCCATTGGTCCATTCAAGCCTTTGATTTGATCAATACCTTTATTTCACCCGTGCCCTTCTTTGGATACCCCGTAAGGCGAATGTGGTAAACCTCGACATTCTCGAGAGTTGTATCTTGAAGTTCCATCTCAAAGGACGTGGCAATCCTTGCCAAGGTCATGTACATCTCGGCATACGCGAGACTATTGACATGTCAGCCTGAAAGGTGGATCGCAATGGTCGACCTACTTGATTCCAAGACACTGCCTTGTTCCCTTGGTGAAACTACATATGTATTTGCTCAGGTGCACGGCTTCTTGAGCTGCTCGGACCCAGCGGTCAGGGTCAAATCTTTTGGGATCCGGGAAAATTGAAGGATCAAGGTGAACGAGCACAGTGGATTCGCTAACCGGAGTCTAGTTCCGTTAGCAAAGGAACCAAATACTGGCAGCGCACTTACATCGGCCGGGATCACCCAATCACCATACTGTAAGTCTTCATCAGGAGAGACTCTCGGAAGCCTGATGGCGGGTCCATGGGAAAGTCGCAGTCCTTCTTGGATGCATCCAGTCTAATTATGGTTAAAGTTAGGTAGCCGATTTCTTTTGTGCCCTGAAGAACTTACGAGGTACGGCAGGTTCTCCAGCTGGTTGTAGGCCCACTGCCCGTCAGGTCCCTTCTGGACACCATTTAGCTCGCTTCGAAGTTTGTGCAAAAGGGATTTATCGTGCAGCAGGTGGAACATTGTTACACTGAGACTTCTAGCCGTTGTCTCTGTACCGGCAAAAATAACGGTGACCCCCTCATCAACTAGCCGGTCGAGTGTCTTTTCCTCAGGTGGTATCTCGGGGTCTTCCAGTGCCCCGACAATAACTGACTTGGACTTTATGCTGTCTTGGTTATCCAGCGACTGTTGTATCTCGGCTTTGACCTGTTCCTGTGACCCGAGAAGAGCGGCTGTCGCTGGCTGAATCATGCGGATCACAGGGATTGGCAGGCTCTTGATGAAGTTGGCTAGCGCGGGTACAAAGCGCGTGAAATGATAGAATCGAATGAGGCCAACAATTGCATCCCTCACCATAAACATGAAGCCGTCACTCCCAAGGTAGTCAAAGTCTTTGCCATAAAAGTAGAGACTCACAATGTCGGCCGTGAGGGCCGCCATGGCCGCATCTAGATCTACAGGCGTGTTTTGGCCGATTGACTCTTTGAGACGATCGCACAGCTGATCAACCTTGTCTTTGATGATGGGCTCAAGCGATGTGACGGCACGCTTAGAGAAGTAGGGGTTGAGTATGCTGCGACGCAGACGGTGAACATCGTGGTCGACCGTGGCCAATGTGGCCGTTGGTACCGTGAAGGCAGCAACGGCGGGACCGTACTTATTCACTCGTCTAGAACCTGCGTACACCTTGGAGTAGAACTCTGGGTCATGGATGTGTAGTTCATTTGCATTGATGCGGACAATCGGACCTGAACATGTCAGCGGTGTCAGTGTTTGTCGGATGACCTACCGTATTTCCGATGCATCTCCTCAATCTTCCATAGGTACGTGCCATCTCTGAGCACATCATGGTAAAACTCGTAGTATGCCCCAATGGCCGCAATCTTGGGACCAGGAAACTTGCTCAATGGATGGAAGAAGAGATTGTAGATGGCTTTGCACGCTAGATAGAATACAGAGAACAATGCAACTGCACGCGTAGCGACAATGAGTCGGTCTGTCCCCAGAATGCTATCAATCATGTTGGCGGTATGGAGAGGGGGGAATGAATGATGGACGGGAGGAAGTCTGGAATTGACAGGAACTCCTCTCACTTCCCTTGTAACTTTAAGCCAGGGTATGGTCTTGGCTAGCCGACCCATGGCCTGTTGCGCCCGATAAGTTCCAGTTTCACGACTCGAAATAATCACTCCGGGTATGACATCATGTACGACTATATTCATAAACTCGGTACAGATGCGTATAAATAATGATGCAACGTGTTGCAAAGCTTTCGAAGGGAATATGCACCCACAAAGCGGTAACCCGTGACGACTTCAACTTACACTTACACCAATCTCAACGGATGATGACAGGCCCTGATTTTCGTCAAACTAGAGTGGGGTAGGATGAATTAGTCCTCGGCAGGTTGTCGGAGAATCCTACCAGACACAACATGGCTGCACAAGTGTTGTAACATGTTTCACTCGCTGGTCAGGGTCTTGCTGATGAAACAATAGCTCGAGATGTGGGGCGTTCGTATCTGCAATGGACGCAGGATTTCTGATTGTGCTGGACCCGCTTACACCAGGCAATACGAGGCTGCGTAACAAAGCGGTCGGGATGCACAATTCACGCACAAGGTCTCAACAAGATCGACATCAATTGTAGAGTGATCTAAATGATTATCAGTCCACTTCGTTCATCTCCCAATCGGACAAGGAGTCTAGTGACAGTATTGGAATGACAACTTTTCCGTGCGTTGCAGCCGGTTTATGGATGAAGACCTTGGGCACAGTACGCAGACATCTCGAGCACTACTCTATTAACTGAGACTTGCCGAATATTCCAACTCTACAACCATCACATTGACTTTATTCGCGTCATGGAATCCCAGCGAAACTCCGTCGTCATGGACAGCAAGCATTGGGAAGGGAACCCAAAATACTTCTTCAAGAGAATCGCCCCGCGAGTCAGTAAACATGCGCAGCGTGCCGACGACGCTTGTATTCAGACTCAGATCGATGTTTTTGGTCGGCCCAATATCGGTATCATCCAGGGCAGCCTGGCCAGCGCTGCCAACTTTGCCGCTACCATCTACCCCGAGAGCCTACCTGACCGATTGCCCATTCTCGCGTATCTCAACGAGGTTCTTAGTTTCTACGAGGGTAAGAATTATTCGACATGAAAGAATTTATTACTAACATTTCCCAGCATTTGAAGAAGAAATGGCCGAAATGGTGAGTCACTTTTTGCGTCCTTGAATCCTTCTGACGTCCCGTAGATGGGCGCGACGATCGATTTTCCGGTACCCAAGGACCCGATTTTCAACAACCCGGAATGGCAACAGAACTTCAGACGCGTGCTACCCAAGATTATTAAAATAATCAGCATCGCGGACCCAGATCTTGGGCCAAAGGCTATCCAGTCCATGAAAGAGCTGACCGAGACACCCAACCTTTCGCCCCACATGCCAAATTATGCGACTGTGAACGAGTACTTGGCTGATCGCATTGATGATATTGCATGGCCGTAAGATGTGTCACCTATCTCAGGGAGTAACTGGGCTAACATTAACAAAGATCGGTTTTCTCCTGCGCAGAGTTTGGAGCTGGCTTCAGCCTGACTGCAGAGCAGAAAAAGCCCATTGAGCATATTTTCCGCCCCTTGTGGGTCCATTCTTGCTACGTCTACGATTACTACACGTGGGAGAACGAGTTGAAGATTGCTGAGAGCCATGGTGAAGGCCGCAATATCATCAATTCCATCGCCTTGCTCGGCCGCCTCGAAGGCCTGTCTGTCGAGGAGGCAAAGGAATGGCTGAAGGAGAAGTGTTTCGAATGCGAGGAATACTATCTTCTGATGAAGGAGAATTATTTGGAAGAGAAGCCGCTAGAAAGTCTCTCGGGGGATATTCGCAAGTGGTTTGACTGCCAGGAAGCCATCGCTACTGGGTTTGCAATCTGGTGCGCCACCACGTATCGCCACCATTCCCCGCACAAGGAGGGATACATGGAATACTATGAGAAGAGGCTTGGCCAGGGTGGCCGATGGTTCGAGTCTGTTACTGAAGCGGATGATCTGATGCCTGGTGAGCTTGAGGCGAAAATATCAGCTTAACTATCGTTACGATAGGTATCAAAAGTGTCAGATGTGTGGGCCTATACGCGTTCAATACGTTGGTTTCTCATATCCTTTACGAGGCCATCTTCTCCATGGTACACAGTAGCAAATATTCTCCTCACGAATCGGTGTGACGTATGTACCACAGAAATGTTTCCGAGTCAAATTTCCACCCTCTCTCGCAGTTCATTGGGAACACTACGAAAAGCCTTTCCCATATAGGCCGGCTCCAGTTTAAGCTGTGGTACACGAAGATGCATCTGATCACAATGTTATCACGTGGGGACTTATTATTTATTGCATACTCTTCATATCACAATTAGCGACCTGTCTCATATTTATATTCATACTTTCTCGAAACAATCGCCACTAACCAGGCCCAAACCGACAACGACCTTTGCTTCCGAGATGGACGTCTTCATCCAGCGGATTGTCGACACGTACGCCGAGTGCGCACCCACATACGATGAAAAAGTCAGCCAATTTCCGTATTACCAGACACTCAAGAAGCTCGTCTTCAATTTTGATTGGACCGGATCCTCGCTTGACCTGGGCTGCGGGACCGGCCTTTTAGGACAGCTTCTCCACGAGAAAGGCCAGTCATTCTCCATTATGGGAGTGGATCTGTCACCCGCTATGACCGAGAGTCCGTCCATCACCAACTACTACAAAAAGCCCATTACCATTGGGACAATCCAAGACGCAATGGTCCAGCCAATCATAGTCGACCATGTTGCTTGCTTTGGAACCTTGACATATCTCAACAATGACGAGTTTCTGGCGTTTTTGGATCGGGCGCTGGTGTTGGCACAGAGATCGATCGCCTTTGACCTAGAGGATGTACCGCAGGCGCACGGTGAAAGAATGGCGAAGGACAGCACCCTTCTCCCGTATTACAACCACACCGGAGCCTGGAAGGCTTGGAAGGAATGTAAGATGCCTGCTGGTTGGAGAATCGTGCATGAAGAATACGGGTTACAGTATCATGAAGCGGGTTCTGATGTCAATGACACCATGGTTCGGCTGGAAAGGGTGGCTGGGGCTGTTGTGTCCATGTAGCACCTGCTATAGAAACATCCGAAATTTCGTTAATGTCAAAAAGGGCAAGATTTGAGCCTTCGACCCGTCCCGCCCCACCTGTAGCTTGATTGCACAACATTATCTCTTTGAAAGCAACAAGTCAAGGAACAACTTTTTCAATTTTCCGTCCTTTCCGTCATGTTGTGTCAGTGCCAGTGTCCTAAGACCCATTTATTCACTAACTAGTGCGCCGAACGCAGCGAACTCGGAGATGTCTCCCGTAATACAATGCCTGGAAGCAATCCCGCCATTTCAGCACCGCGTCGTTTTCCTCTTCTACATACTCCATGTCAAGTTGACGCACAAGGGTGGCAAACGCAATGTACAACTCGCACCAGGCTAGGTTGATACCAGTGCAACTCCTCTGTCCCTTGGAGAAAGCCACCATATACTTATCGAGAGTGGAGTTGCCCTTCCCCGAAAGCGAGTCCAGCCACCTCTGTGGCTCAAACTTATGTGGATCGCGAAAGATGTCGGGCGACAGGTGGACAAAGACGTGAGACGCGCCCACACTGGTGCCACCAGGCACAAAGTGATCGTCCACCTGAGCACCAGCCTTGGGCACGATGCGAGGGAGTGGTGATACAACTCCGTGTGTAAGTCGGAGCGATTCCTTAATGCAAGCGGTCAGGAGCGGCAACTTCTCTAGTTCTTCCAATCTCGGAACTGGATCGGATGCGTTCGGCCAAGCGCTAACGAGCTCAGCTTGAAGGCGTACATGCAGCTCAGGATATCGTAGGATGCCGTGGGTCCCCAGGACCATTGCGCTGGCAATGGTTTCCCCTCCACCCACGATAAAGGCCTGTAGCTCACCAATTAGGCCCCCTGTATCCATTTTGTTGCTTTCCAAATGTCTAATGAGGTAGGGCAGCATGATGGGTGAAGTGTCCTCCAAGCTTTCAGAGCCACCAATGGCTCTATTGACGTGATTCTCAACCATCGTTTCGTAGTCGGACAAAACTTGCTCCCCGGGTGTCAAGCTCGGGGGGAGAGAATACATAAGACGCCGAAATGTCGGGAATGTCTTCATCGGAACAAAGAAACGCAAGTTGTCATCCATGGCCATGATCAGCGGTGACTCATAATTTGGGGCGTCAAGGGTTTTGGAAGAGATGCCCAGACAGATTTGCGTCATGACGTCCTGAGTCAAACAGCGAAATGCTAATGATAGGTCGGAAAGACGGCCATGTAGTCCATCCTCAACTAGGGTATTGATAAGGACTTGTATCTATATTGGGATAAGCATTCCAACTGGGGAACTGGGAACATTGCACACCTACCTGTCTGTTGATGGCGCTCTGCATCTGAAGAATGCTCTTCCGAGAGTAGAACGGCTGCACGAGCTCACGCCTCTGCTTTGCGGCTTTATGTGATGTCATTCCAAAAGACGAGTTTTCTTCCATGACAGCTGCGTACACTGCCTTGTCCTTGTCCCATTTTGAGTTCTGGTTGTAAATATCGCAGTGCGCTTGAAACGTAGAGAAGTGCAGCTTTACAAGTTAGCTAAAAATCAATGCCAGAACCGTTCACTTACGAGATTCGGTCCATAGCGCACGACAGGTCCTTGCTGGGTTAGACGTTGAAACGAGCTTTCGGGCTCAACTCACCATACGAGTCATGAAGACGGCGCAGAATGTCTGTCAAGGACTCTCCTCTGATTGCCTCCTTGTACGATAACCACCATTGCGACCCTGCTGCCAGTTTGGGCCCTGGAAACTTGGCCAGGGGGTGTAAGAAAATGTTGAAGAAAAATGACCCCACCCAGTATGCCAAGATTCCAGCGGGGGCTAGTACTAGGAGTTTGTCCAGGTATGTGGCCATGGTGAAATTCAGTACCTCTTGGGAATCCATTTCAGGTCAGGATGTGAATCCTTTCTGCTAGAAGGTCTATTCAGAGGTAGATTGACTTGGTTTGCATAGCAACCACCTGGTTAAAAAGGGAGCGAGAGCCGAGAGCGGTTCGAGAGCGGCTGATATCGGGATGAGCTGAAAGTTCACCGTGACACCAGCTGCAAACTAACCTCATCTGCGTCCAATCCACGGTAGTGCAGTGTTACTACAAACTTCACGAAGTACAGCAGAAAATCGAATACGACATCATCTAGCCGAGGCTCCACTTTGAGAAGTGCACAATGAAACCAGACCCCCACCGTTCCACCGCAACATATTGCAGCCCCTGGCTTACCGAACGGGAGCAGCCATGTTGATAATCTCGGGGCCAGTTGTCCGGCTTGCTGCACGTCCACAGAACATTGTCGGATATTTGTACCACTCTAGCAACTCTACATTGCCAATCATACGGTTCCCTGCATCACGGTACGCTGCCTTATCCTACGCCCAACCTCTTATCTCGGCTCCCCTTCGATTGGTCATATCACGACATAGATCGATGGATTCATATCGTCTGGTTTTGGAAACCCGACGTGAAGCAGACCCCTGTGGCTTTGCAACAGAAGTACTAGTGCTACACAGTTGCCATTTGAAACCACAGCCAGGATTCCACGAACATACCAGCTCGATACCATGGCCGGACAAACCGCCAAGGCCACCAGCGGAACTTGATGGTGGGAACAGAGTTGAAACTTGCGAAAACCACCTCTTTTCAATCATCAAGTCCGGAATGTCTTGTGATTCGTCTTGTTACGATTCCATTCAAACAACTCTGCAGGGTCTTGTGTACATTAACCCCAGCAAGCACCCTCCATCTCGATCCGAGCAACTCGTCTCTCGGCCCTTTGCATTTCAACAAACTCACACCAATCGCAGGCATGGATGATTCCACCTTTTCTGTTTTCATCAGCGCCCTGAACCGGTATCTCGATACCACCCAGTACCATGACGACATCCTTGACCATGACACTCGCGTGGCCTACCTCCGCCATGTCTACGCAGAGACTGCCAGGTACTTTGACCAACCTGAGCAAAAGTCAGCCATACAAGCCAAGCCAGCTAGGCTCAACGCCGTCATGCGCACTAGCACTCAAGTTGTGGTCTACTGCTGGGCAAAGTGTTCATTGGACGTCATGGTAGCTGTCAGCGTTTACTTTGTGCACATTGTGCTCCTTGACGATAGCACGTGCAACCCGAGTCCTTTGATGTTAACATTTGGCAATGACCTCGTCAAAGGCGAGCCGCAGAAGCACCCATTCTGGTCACTGATGAACGCTCACTTGAGCAAGTTCCTCAGCTACTATGGTGGCTTTTGCTCCCTCTCTATCCTTCGAAGCACTTTTGACTACTTCCAGGGATGCTGGGTGGAGCAGCACGACTTTCATGGATACCCCGGTTCGGAGTACTTCCCAGGCTTCCTGCGCCGTTTGAACGGACTTGGAGGCATCTGCGGCGGAAGCTTGTTTCCTCGCGCCGACTTTGATGAGGAGGCGCTATTCCCGCAGATTGCCACTGCGATTGCCGAGCTGGAGATTCCTGTGGCCTTCATCAACGATCTCATGTCTTTCTACAAGGAATACGACAACCCGAGAGACGAGGTGAACTTGGTTTCAAACTGGTGCACCACCGAAGGGCTCACCATTTCTGAATCCTTTGAGCGGCTCACAAACGAGACTTGCCGTGGCTCCAAGCGTGCGATGAATGTCCTCAAAGGTGTCGATGGGCAGGATGCCAAGATATCTGAGACGATTGATGCGTTTCTTCATGGCTACGTCACTTGGCACTTTTGCGACGAGCGATTCCGCTTCAAGGAGGCGTATGAGAGATGCGGTGACAGTCCTGAGGAGATCAAATTTCGCAAGTACTATGAAAAGGCCACGGCTGTTGGGACGATTGACTTTAAGGAGTGGGCGGTTTGGCCCCCCACAAGTGAGGATATGAGTAGCAGTTGCATCATTGATGGCGTCCCTGGAGTTTTGAACGGGATTGAGGGTACAGGGATCGAAGATTTAAAGAATGGTGTTTCTCATGGGCTTGGAAATGGAGAAGTACTGAATCTATATACGACACCGATTGCAGCTGGCAGTGATCTTTGAATATGCTGTCAAGACTAGCTGCAGTTCAATAAGGATTTATCATCGATTGTTCCACTTGGAGTACTAGTTTATTAAGGTGCTTCTTTTTCGTAATTGTCGTGGCCATCATATGAAATGGGACCTCTGGGTCGCCACTCAAAGACAAAGATAGTATTTTGGTAGCGAATATTGCTGACCCTGTCTTATCATTAAACTAGCAACACTACACCTAAGCTTCCACTAGAATATTTTGCCATCACAGCTTTGCTGACAATCGCGCCTTGACTGCCTGAGATGCATCCTCCCATTTCTCATCCACAACCTTTTCGGCATCATTTGCCCACAACCACACGTTTGCAATAGTTGTCTTTTCTGTGTCAAATAATTCCTTAAACTGCTTGCTCTCTTTATCATGCAGGTTATGCCAAGTGTCTCGTTGCCTGATGCCCGTGGCTTGCGCTTCCTCAACATAATCATGCCGAAGTTCAAAGAATGTATGCAGGGCCAAAGCAACGTTGCCTTTTCCAGCCTTGGCCAAACATTTTGCAATGGTAGCACCATCTTCTATGGCCTGGCTTGCACCTTGGATCGAGGTTGGCAGAAATGGATGGGCTGCGTCTCCCATCAGGGTCACCAGTCCGGAATCGCTCACCCATTTTGGGAGACAGGGGCGATAGATGAGCTTCCAGTCGATGACATTTTCCATATTTTCCCAGACCCTTCGGAAAGCCGGGTCCCAGTCTTGGATGAGCCTCAAAACATCCTCCAGCTTACCTGGTTTATTCCAGCCTTCTTCAATGTCTGCTTCGTCTTTGTGTGTGAGAACTGCATTAATCTCTGTTCCGTTGCGCAGGGTGGTGATTATTCCATGCATATCTGGGGCGAGAAATAGTCGAATTTTGTCTTCCTTTGTAAACTTTGTCGTTAGAGGATCTTGCCGGACTTTTTCAGTGCCCCCGTAAGCCCTGTAGATTGCGTATCCACTGTGAATAGGGGCGTCTTCGTAGCCGAGGACAACCTCGCGGCCTTTGCTCTTCACGCCGTCGGCACAGATGACGACATCGGATATAATTTCATCACCGTTTGAAGTCGTAACGCTTGGCTTTTGGCTATCGTAATCTGTAATCGATGTGCCCATTCGCAAGTCGACGCCAATCTTTTTGCAGTGCTCTGCCATGATGATGTGAAAGTCTCCGCGGTGTCCAATGAATGAGCGACAGCCGTATTTTTCAGCTGCTTGCGCGTTGTGGTCATCAACGCCAAGTCTTGTCTCACTCGAGTCGAAATTGTATATTTCCAACTCATCAATTTGAGAGTTGACCTTGTCCAACTCCTCGCCGACACCCCATCTGCGTAACAACCGAGCTGAATTGGAGCCAAATCCGATAGAGTCTCCGATTCGAAGAAACTCTTGGACTTGGTCAAAGACTGTGACATTGAAACCCTGTCTGCGGCAAGCGATTGCGCAAGCCAGTCCACCTAGTCCGCCTCCAACAATGGTGACGTTGAGTGGATCGTTTTGTGCCATGGTGGTTAAAGTGTAATCAAAGGAATAGTATTGTGAGTGAAATCAAAGGAATAGTGGTGAGCTTTTTGATTCAAAAGATAATATTGTATCATAAGAGCAACTATATATCTGTTTCTCGATTCGCGAACAGCTTCATCAACCCGAACACGAGCCCAGGTGACGCTAATTGTGGGGATCTGGGGTGAAGCGTACTGTGGGGATATGTAGGGTAGTGTCACGAAATGATGTGTTGAGTGTCGATGAATCCAAGCATACACGACAAATTTCTGGACATAATTCTGGTGCCACTTGCAGCGGTAACCCTATCAAGAAGGTTCTTTCAACGGCAAGGACGCGAAATCCGCGTTGTCAAACCTGAACTGCAATAGCTCTCCATCTTTAGCGGTGCTAGATGAGTTCCAAAAACTGTTGCTTCGCAACTCAATAAGCATAGACCTAACTCCCGCAGCGATTAGTGTAAACAGCAAAAGCTTGCTGAAAACGGTGTGGGGTAGGGCGTGTGGGGATCTCAAGTTCGCCTAGGTCGGACATCAGACCAAAAATATGCCCAGTATATGCACTGTCCGTCGAATGACCATATCTACAATGGAACTTCCCCACAGATGGGGTAATAGCATAGGCAGCCGGATTGATTATGAACATCCTGAAGCTATTCCCCACCAGTATAGAGATTAATCCGGCGCTTACTAAGACACCATACTTACTCAAAATCTGCACACATATGTATTCTTGCCTACAAATAGCCGTAGTTGTAGAGCAAGCCTGAACATCTGTCATATAAAAAGCCTTTTTCAATTTGGGTCTAGTGATCATCTCGTGCACTTAATGATACTTCTGCAAACAAACGCCTGACCTCGGGCCCTCGGAGGTAAATGCATATCCAGTCCACCCAATTCCTTGCATCATTCAACTATCAACGTTTAACCTGAGCTGGATGCTCTCTAGTTTCCTGGTCATGTGGACGGAATCTATGAATAGTTAGCGATGGTATACGGCTACCGGGTGTCAAGACTTGCAATTCCAAACCCAGTGGACCATGACTGTCCTGTAAAATTTCAAAGCGATGATTCCAGGCTGGCCTTGGCCACATTCAATGCCCTGTTCTCCTAATTCGGCTGAAACTTCTCGCAATGTTTGGCCTAGTTTTTGGCAGCGGCCTCCAGTCGTATCAGGGCATGGATTCTGGTGCGTGGAGAGCCACCAGCCAAGTAATAGAGCTAAGATGGTTAGCGACGAAAAAAGATGCGTAGAAACAACTTGCCATTTTCATAGCTGATCGCTATGGCGTGTCCTCCAAAGAGGAGCGCCGAGGTCTGTTTCATATGGACTACACCGAGTTTTGCTTGTGCCAGCCACGTGTTTGCAGCGTACTCGATAGCTTTCAGTGTTTGTGGGTTGTGTTTATTTTCTGGCCAAGACATTGAAACATTAGGCCGGGCCGCAATTCGTTTGATTTGGAGCAGCTCTGGCCCCAGATACAAATGAGAATATGCAGAGCCGAGTAGACAAAGTGAGTCTACCATGAGAGAGTCACCGAACCTACTTGGCACAGTCTCGACGTGAGGATGGCGGCGCCAGAGTATTTCCCAGATCCGTAATGATTCTTCCATTTTCGATAAGTGGTCTTTGTTTGAGCCTGGGAGAATGCTAAATGTTTCGTTTGAACATATGCAAGTGAGAATGAAACCCAAAATGGCAAACAATGCGGTTGTGCTCATCGCCTCTTGGGGAATCTGGCCACTGAGAATTATTTCCATGGCGGCTTTTATCATAGACGGCTGCGTGTTTGCATCTTTCATTGCTGCCCATTCTGTGCTGGAAGCTCTCCATAACGAGTCTTTTGAAGGGAGAGGCAGTTCTGGTGGTTCTTTACACAGGGGAAGGTAGGCTTCTGGTTCGTAGCATGACATGACGTAGCCAAGAACCCAGGTCCAACAAGTCATTCTACTTTGGTTAGCTAATGTATTCTGAAGACCATTGGACTTGCCTGCTCAAAGTTTCGCCATATGACCAGTTGTCCCAATTTGTCATACTAAGCGACGGGTCATGTCGTTTTGTTGATGATGCCAAGAGCTATATAATTCAGTACTAGCCTAACTGAGGTGTCTAGTGACTTACAACTGAAGCAAGAGAGAGATGCTGCTGGGCCTGGGAAAAGTACACCAGATTCTCCGAAAATGCACCAAACTGTGCGCAAAGAATGGCTGCTTGGATGGGCCAAAGAGTATCATGCTGTGTTTCTAGGCACTCCAGTTGATACTGCAAACATTAGAGTTGAAATCTGTCAATAAATATGATGCTTACCTGGCTGATCAGATGGCACGATGCCACATACAGCTCATTGGCCATGTCGTGTTCCGAAACGTGACAACCACCGATGGCCAGCATTATAAAAACCAACCCAGCTAAGCGTGTCAGACTTGTGGAGTAAAAGGCATTGTAGACTTACGAGGCGTGGATGACACTGAAAAGGTTGGGCGGTGAACAATCGGAGTATGGCAGTCAAAGTACTCAAAGTATGCGTTCAAGAGCCTCGTGAGCCGTGACCGACTAGGAAACGCATTCTTGGAGCTTTTTGTTTTGGTGGCAGAAAAGGCAATTCTAAGTTCGTTCAAATCATCTTCTGTGCATCTCGGGGCGCGGAAGGCCTCGACGGACACTTGATCAGATCCATGCCCAGAGTGCTTGGACGGGGTTGGAGTAACATGGCGTGTTTGATTTGACAATATGTCCTTGTGTTCAGAGCCTAGCTGGTTCAGTATATCTGGAGATTGTGCATGAAAGTTAAAGTCAATGTCTGGAAGGATGGCATTCTGGAGAAAAGCAAAGTCTATGCCGAGGCTTGCCATATTCTCATCTGGCCTACTTGCTGAGACTGGTTGGTTGGTGAAATCCAAGACCATTGAATCCCATGATCCACCTAGCAGAGGCTGGCTAGGTTCAAACACTTCCGATCCCGTAAATGCTTGGGCAAAATCCGAGACAGTTAGGCCTTGGCATGGTGATTCATTTTCGTGTGGTTCAAAACTGTGCAGCTGTTCCACGGTTGCATAGTTTGATGCTTGCTCGCCACCGGTAGAAGCGCATGTAGAAGAGTCCGATGGCG
Organism: Calonectria fujianensis; assembly: GCA_013406965.1. Lineage (NCBI taxonomy): Eukaryota > Fungi > Ascomycota > Sordariomycetes > Hypocreales > Nectriaceae > Calonectria > Calonectria fujianensis. The sequence goes on along the minus strand of VTGC01000024.1, from coordinate 277,250 downwards.
TTTGGACTTGGCATTGGACTTGCTGGTCGATTTCATTGGCAGGACTTGGTGCGCTGGAAAGTCAGAAGGGCTCTTCAACATCGCTGGGAACATACAAAACTTCTATGGCCCCATTGTCACCTCTGTCCGAGTCCTTGGCTTGCCCAGCCACCGAGTGCAAATGCTTGTCACATTTCTTCGTATGCCTGAGCAGAACATCTGCCCTAGTAAAGCTAGCCCCGCACGCCTGACAGGCAAAGTCTCTCAGGTTTTCATCTGCCGCGGTTAGCCAGGGAATTACGACAATCAGCAGACTTACGCGACGCAATATGCCGGCGAAGATGCTCGGAGCGAACAAAGGCTTTGTGACAGACACGGCAGGTGTGTGGACGTGGCCGATTGCTCCGGAGCCTGGCTGCGGGCGGTTAGATTGGCTGGGTGAGGGCCGTCGCTAGCATACCTGGTGGCATTATGTATGGGCTTCAGCAGATGGTGTGCCCCAGCTGAGGACATGGGTGTGAAATGAGGACCGAGCCGCGACGTGGCCCAGAGCGCGAGGTTGGGAGCAAGTTCAAGTCACCGATTTAGCTGAAATTGCACGGCTTCTCTGAAAGGCTGTTACTAAGCGATTTGCTGGCTGGAACAGACCCATTGCTGGTCTATGCTGGTCGACGACCTATAGGACCCCTGTACCCCAGAAACCGGGACGAGGCGGCTTGGCCGGTGCAACAAGGTTAAATCGCGGAGCCATCGATTCGCTGTGAGACTCGGTCAGGCTGACCGCCTCCATAGACATATGTTTGAGACGCTAGCAAAAATTCAACATGGTAGATTTTAGAATTCTGGGCCATCTTATAACTGTAGATTACTGAAGCTGGGAGATGATTAATTGTGCTTCAAGCTAGCTGCTTTTGATCTAAAGATAGATGATGTTACTATTCATAGGTTGAGACTACCAACCAAGCCCAGCACGCCGCTGACCCCACATCAACCATCCCGTGGATTCGTCATAGCTTCCAGGATCCCCTATTTAACTCCCCATTATTTACTTCCAGCTGAAGGTTCTCCTGACCGGGCTCCTGGGTAACTACAAGTCAATCAAGCACTGCTTCAACCATGACAGTAAAGCTGCTGAGCTTAAAGAACCGGGTAACGTGAAGCCCAACGCGCTCAAACAATGCGTTGTACTCTGAAAAAGACCTCTCGTATCCGCCCATGAAGCAAAAAGTATTCCAAGTCATCAAGTTTGCAACTTCTGGAATGGCCGACTGGTGGCTTGGGATGTTCTCAGACGGGACAAGTTGCTGGTTCTGAGATGGCGCTGTGCAGGCGCTGGAAACTAGAATCTCGTTGACCAAAAGTCTAGACCCGGGGTTTTTGCGCATCTTCTCAACGACGTTTTCCAGGATCTGGACGGCCTTTGCATCGTCGTAATCGCGACTAAATGGTTAGCGGCGCTCGGTGAGGGAGTGGAAGGCTTACATGACTCCTCGCATATACCACACATCACCTTGGCTTTCGTTGGGCTTAAAGTAGTCTTGCGGAACAAATTGAATGTCTCCGCTGTTGACTCTGGGCTTGAGGTCTTCGGGGAATGTCTGGACAAGTTAGAGGAATATTTTGATGGTGACAAAGAACTCACAGTCTTGACTCCGTCAACTACTGGCGGGAGATCTTGAAATGTCCAGCGAAGCTTGGGATATTTTCGGAGCACGTCGACTGCGCTGTCTCCAGGCCCACAGCCGAGATCAACAACAATCGAATTATTTAATTCATCCCAAGGGTAGCCTTGAACAAGGGGGGCTCGTGTGATTCTCTGCTATTGTTAGAGGAGTTATTATTGAAAGGACTGACTTACGTTGAGCCACGGCACAACTCCGTTCATAACCTTGGCTGCAACCTCGGCATTTTCAGGCTGCATGACGTATTCCATAAATGTCTCTCCATTTTTGGAGACAGTTTTACAAAACGGGGTCTTGTTTTCTTCAAATGCGTGCTTGGTCACCGGGTCCGTCATGTTCTCTAAAAGGCCGGTTGAAGAGAGAGTGTTGTAGTGCGCGCTAAACGGTTAGCACCAGCCAGGCCGTTAAACAGGATTCTTTCTTACATTAAGGATAAGAATGCCTCGGAATTCTGGCTTTTGAGAAGGGTTGCGCTATGCCGAGTGTTGGCGAATACATCTGGCGAAGTCTCCCTATAGACATATTCCGTCGCCAGCAGTCGGATGACCCGGCCTAACCAGTTAGACTTGTACACCAAGTGCTTGAGGTTTGGTACCTAGTTTGTTTTCATTCACCTCGAGACGACTGGCAAGATCAGACAAAGAGGCCTCTCCACCCAAGTCTTCAATTGCATCGGAAATCCCCAAGGTCACAGCCACATTAAGAGCGCTGGCCTTTAGCGCCGACAGGCCCAAGGCAATATGCTTCAGGCGGGTTGGTGTAACGACGGCGCTTATGGCTGCCACATCGGTGCGGATCTTGTCAGCCAAGACAAACAGGTCATCTGCAACGTAGCGCTCGACATTGTCAAGGGGGTCGAAATTCTCCGCCTCCCACAAGTGAACTGGCTCAGCACTCCCTTTAGCAAGTTCAGCTTCAAACTTTTGGACATTTGCGACCAAAGCCGCGACAGTTTTCTGGAGGAATGACATTTTGCGTGTAAATTACCGGTTTAGAATAATGCTTGTCAATTGGATTAATTCATTATGTACCCAGCTGGCGATTCTTGTATAGCCTCACTCGAGCTGTGGGGTAATACCATCAGGCTACCCCACTGTGGGGTAACCGCATTACGAACATTTCAAATCATGCCAATTTGAAGCATAGCAATATTTCAAAGTAGTGTAAATATTTCTAAGCACGTAGATCATTTAATTCAATGCTTGTTAAGCAGCTAACGTTATGTAGAGATCAAGATGGTTGCCGATAGTTTAAGTACATCGTCAAGTGAAGGGCCACAGTTTGAGCATCACTCACAATCAGTCAAGTTAAACACTGCAAAATCACAATGTCAAACACAATGAAGCAAACCTTGGTCTACGTGGAGAATGACCCACCCTATCACATCAACACTAAAATCACCAATGCTCCCATTCCTGAGCCGGGCCCTGGCAAAGTCTTGATCCGCGTCGTTGTCGCCGGCACCAACCCCAAGGATTGGAAAGCCCCTGTCTTCTTTGGCGGAAAGTCTGGCGAAAACACTGGAGAGATGTTGCTGGCTACATCGAGGCTACCGGGCAGGGTGTGACTGAGTTCAAAAAGGGCGACCGTGTGGCGGCCTTCCACGAGATGATGGCCCCATTTGGCGCTTTTGCTGAATACTCCATCGCATGGGCTACCACAACGTTCCATATTCCCGAGAATACTACGTTCGAAGAGGCCGCCACAATCCCGCTGGCTGCGATGACTGCTGCCACCGGCTTGTTCTGCCGCCTTGGACTTCCGGAGCCGTGGGTTCGTCACGGTGCAGGCAGGGCGGCTGTGCAAAATTCGGCAGTGCTAGTGTACGGCGGTGCAAGTGCTGTGGGTGCCTTTGCTATTAAGCTACTGGCGCGAGCCAACATCCACCCCATCATTACCGTGGCCGGTCGCGGCACCCAGTTTGTCGAGGGCTTGCTTGACAGCACGAAAGGAGATGCCGTAATCGACTATCGCCAGGACGATGCGGCCTTGGTCGAACAGATTCGGCGTGCCGTTCCTATGGGCAAGACTCTGAATTATTGCTTTGACGCCATCACCGAGGGAAACAGCCAGGAAATCATCCAGCAAGTCTTGGCAGCGGACGGCTACCTGACAAATGTGCTGCGGTACAGTGCACCAGTCCCGGAAACAATCCACTTTTCTCCAAACAATGTCGGGGATGTGCACGGTCTGACAGCCCCTTCCCAGGACTTTGGCCACGCGTGGTATCGGCTGTTCAACATGGGACTACAGGAGGGATGGTTGACTGGTCATCCGTACGAGGTTATTCCCGGTGGGCTTGGTGGTGTGGAGACGGGACTGCGACGATTGAAGGATGGTGCGGCCAGCGCAATCAAGTATCTTTATCGCATTGAAGAGACAGAATAGTAGCTGTTAGGCTATCTCGGATCCATAATATTGTCTTTTCCTACTTAAAAATGAGTCAGATCGTACATGAGCTGCAAGAGGCATGACCTGTTATCCCATCAAATAGGCACTCATAAATGTGGACCCTCACGTGAGGTTGAAAGTATCACATTGGCAGTGCTGGCGCCTGTGGGCTCATTCAGATTTGCTTCTTCTCACGAAAACCACATCTCCGAGTATTCTTTCATCCCCAGATCCATATACCACACTTTCTGGAAGAATAGCTACCCGTGTCACCATGGTGAATCTCTACCAAAACCTACCACTCGGGCAGCGAGACATTCGTCTCCTTCAGGTTCTTCCAACTTCTGATTTAGCCGCGATCCACTGTACGCTTTCCGTGGCATCAATCCCAGTCGGAGGTCCATGGCCCGAATACAAAGCAATCTCGTATGCCTGGCAGGACTCATCAGCCCCAATTGACTTTCCACGATTCTCTATTGTTTCATGCAACGCCTTTGACATAAAAGTCCAAGAAAACTTGTACTCGTTTTTCCTCCGACTAAGAAAATTATATGACCATCCCGTTAACATTTGGGTTGATTTCCTTTGCATAGATCAATCCAATATCCAAGAACGAGGTCAGCAAGTCGGCCTCATGAAAGAAATCTACAGTAATAGTTCCGAGGTCCTCATTTGGCTTGGTAAACCATTGCATTCGACATTGATTCAATCCACCTACTCACGAAACTGGGAAGGACACTGGGAAGGAAATGATCCGGATCGAATCCTCACCGTGAGATACAAAAACGCCGCACAGCGCTCAATTTCTAGTGGCTTTTTGAACCAGATGGCATCTGAAAACCTAAATAAAAATGAAATCGAAGATCCGCATGGTGTTTTTTGTCTGCTTAGCCTGCTCAGCAGAAAGATTCCGACTTCGTCAATTTCCCTCTGCGAATCTTCACTTTCGTCAGACAGCCAGAAGCAATGGGCTACACTGATCAAATCATCGCTCCAGAAGCTAGCGAATAAAGAATGGGTACGTGCTACCAAGCTATCAATATACTTGCTCTAACCAGTTGGTAGTGGAAACGAACCTGGGTAGTGCAGGAGAGTGTCCTCGCCAGCAAAGCCACTGTATTCTATGGGCAATTATCAGCCAGTTGGGATATGTTCAGTCGGGCTGCTAGCTTTTACATGCAAAGTCGTGCTACCTATGATTTATCCAAGATAGCATGGCAAGATGACGCTCTAGAATTGCTCTTCGATCAGATTCTGCAAATTGATGCAGTACGACAAAAAAGAAACCAGGGGCAGCTCTGCCCTCTGCAAATTCTGAGGCAATTTCATGAACGAAAAGCAACTGATGGGCGAGACAAAGTGTTTGGGTTTCTTGGACTGTTTGACCACCTTGTATCCCCTGATTACAACTTATCGACGTTGGCAGTTTATATCCAAGCCGCTAAGAGTATAATAAGATTCACTAGAAACCTCGACCTATTTCTAAGTGCCAAAAATACAGCACTTATCGGCAAGCCGTCGTGGGTACCAGACTGGAGTGTTCCTCCAAGCCACATTGAGTGGCGGAGGCTCAAATGTCTAAGGTTGTACGAAGCTACAGGAGACATGGCACAAGAGATAAAGGTCCATAGCGCACCAGGATATCCAATGCTGCAGACTCGAGGCATTTGGATTGATCGCGTTGACTCTGTAGCGCAGGATTGCGCCCCCGAAAATGGGTTGGAGAGTTTTCGTGCGACCCAAATGCGATGGGAAGACGCAGCACGACGTGCTTTGGGTTTTGCCGGAACTTTGATCGAAAATGAGCACAGTCAGACAGCAAAAGTGCAGCCTGAGCATCTGTGGGAACAAAACGGTCACGCGGAAGATTTCGAGCGCGCACTCTGTGGTGATATTCTGTACTACACGTTCAACCAGAATAACCCAGCCGGAAATTATCAAAGGGCTAGGTTCGTCGCGAGGGCAGCCTACAAAACGTGGCTGCGGGACCCGGTCGGGAGCAGCTTGACAAGTTCACAAGCAACGGCAGGAAATCTCACCATGTTCCATGCCAGTACACCATACCACCTCGAAAGAAATCAGTTCATATACTCAATGGAGACCATGACGGCCAACCAATGCATGTTTGTGACGCGAAATGGTCGGATTGGTGTGGGGCCAAGCTTGGTCCAGAGGGGAGATCGCATCGCCCTTGTCTATGGATTTCGAATGCCGCTTATCCTGCGACAGCTCAAGAATGATTTGAAATGCAGTGGATCCACTGTAGAGCAGCTCTATCCTCAGCCTACAGCATTGCAAGAAGTTGTGTGCGATGCGAATCATCGCTGCTACGGCATTATGGGCCATGTGTATGTATCAGGGTTGATGGATGGCGAGGGATTATGCTATTCTGGGAGAAGCGAAGATATTTACTTGATATGACACCATTTTCCCTGAAAATGATTCCGCCCTTGCTAATGATAGGTGATTTACATTGATCCGTAGCTCTTGCACCAGATTCGCATAAATCCTACAGAGTGTAATACCACCCTTCCAGCCCTTCGATCAACTCGCCTCCAGATCTTGCAGCCTTGTTACGGCGCCAAAGGTGAAAATCCAGAATCGCCACCAATACAATGCTCGCAATCGAGATGGCAAACGTTGTCCAGATGCCAGTCTTTTCTGTCAGCCAAGATCGCACAATAAGGGACCACATACCGTATAGTCTGGGCTTTCAGAAGCCTTGAACGCAACGCCGGCAAGTATTCCTCCGACACCGCCGCCAAGGATACATGTTGCTGTGGCCACGGACCGCTTTGAGTGTTGTGTAATGTTATTTGCCTGAAAGGTCAAAACACCTGGGATGCAAAATTGCAGGAATCCAATACCTGAACCGTTAGCGAGATAAAAAGAAAGGTTCCTGACTCACCGAGAAATGAACCGAAATATCGTGCAGCATTCGACTTTCCGTACGCAGTCACCAGCATTCCCACTGCGGTCAACAGCTGGTGAACAGCGACAAGAGGGCCGCGAATTCTGTACTTGTCTCCGACCCAGCCAGATACGTAAGTGATAAAGGCTGCAAGCACATGCGGAGGTGCAGTGAGAAGTTGGCTCTGCGTAGTGCTGAATCCCATTCCCTGGCGCAGAATGACGGGCAAAAAGTACGAGTAGGCATATCCAGGTAGGGTTGATGCCATCAGGTTGAATGCCCAAATGTACAAGCGCCAGTCTTTGAGGTGGTGGAGAACCTTGCTGGTGGTGATTGAGTCTTCCTCTGCATCTCCGCGGTCATCGTTGATACGGGAAATGACAAATTCCTTTTCCTCCGCCGAGAGAAACGACCCTGCCTTTGATGGAAAGTCGATGATGACGAACCATCCGGCCATGCAAATTAGGCAAGTAATGGCGCCTTCGACGATAAAGATCCCTATCTCGGTCAGATTTGAGCCTTCTTAGTGGAGTCACTTACAGCTCCAGCCATTCAATCCTCCTTTTCCCGATAGCAGAGTCAGTACGTAGGCAAAGATTGCTGAGAATCCTCCAGTAAGAACAGAGAGAATCCAGAAGCCGGATAGTCTTATGCCGACTTCGAAACGAGTGTACCAGCAAGTGATGAGATATGTGCATCCTACTCGAGTTAGCAAAGCAAGTTGTTAGTCCATCAACGTACCTGGAAGAAATCCAGCTTCCAGAATTCCAAGAAGAGTCCTGCATATAGCTAGAGTAACCCAACTCTTTGTAAATCCCATGCCAATGAGTATGGCTCCAAAGCTAACGCCAAGAAACGCGAGCCAGTTGGCCGGGCCCGCTTTGGGAAGGATCAAATTCTAACAAGTTAGCAGAGTTCAAGGCTTTTGGGGTGACTTACGCTAGGTAACTCGAAAATACTACTTCTGTTAGTATGTTTAGTACGAAGGGTTTGGTACGCACATGTAGGCAATAAAGAAGACCATGACGACAATAGTATATCGATTTCCCACATGAAGTCCTAGGTCCTCTTGCATGCCGGCAACTAGGGCCAGTCCAAGATTTGTACGGTCAACAAGAGATATAGAATACATCATTCCCAACATGGGGAGCAATCGGTAATCGATCCGGCGACTACATTGTTAGTCACATCCACCAAGAGCCAAGAGACTCACATGATGGCCTTTTGCTGCGCTTCACTGAGTGGAGACCCCACCCGCGAAACTGTTTTCTGTACATCCTCAAGGTGAACAGGAGACGTATTCTTTTCAGCGTCAAGGTTTTCCGAGCCAGACATATTGGAACAAGGTTAATGGAATAATTCAGACGAAATAAGCATAAATTCCGCCTTCTAGCCAGCTCCTATATAACAAGTCCCCGAGCCCAGGCCGCTCTCCTCGTAGACAAATGGAACTACAACATGGATCCAACCCCGCACTTTCTTGAGTCTTCAATTGGTGACTAGAATAACCAGATGTAGGCCGCCAAGAGTTGCTAGAGTGAGGAGGGTTACACGCGGCCGACGGGAAGATCAGTCGTGAACGACTTGAAGGTATCAAACTATGAAAGTTCTTTATTACAGTGTTAAATAACATAATATAGGTTGAAAAACGGTTCTCATATTTTAAAATATCATAAACTCATACATCTGAAGAGCATCGTTTGTATTCACCTGCGCATCTCCAAGTGTCATCACCCCGCAGTCCGACATGAGGTTGCAACAGCATTCAGCTACTTTATCCAGGCCGGATCTACTTTCCCGGCCCGCGGTTAAACTTAATCGAAACGCCTATTGAAATTCATGTTGATCAACCTGGATGGTCAATCGGACCGAGTCATGCCACATGACATAATTTTGTGCCGATGTGGTTCTGCCGACATTTCTGCCGACACCATTTCAACCGACGCGCCACGCCTCGCCATTGTGGCTTGATTACTATGCCATTTTCGTTTCATTATTGAAATCATTAGTGTACTGGTTTAATCCGTTCTTGTGACTCTCCGTTCCCGTAACCCCAGAATTAATTGGACATTTGACCTCGGCCGGTTCTCGTAACACATGCTGCCAGAGCTAATGGGATGCAACCATGGAGCTGTCGCGGGACCCAACCAAAAGATCTAGATCGCCCTCTTGACCCACCAGCCCAATACCGCACAGCGCATCCAGCACACCATCTGGGGAAGGGGCCAGCTGGGCATCATCCAGGGTGTCCTCGATCCCCACATCGAGAGAGCTAGATATAAAATCTTCAAAATTCAGGTCCGTGTCCTTGTTTGCAAAGTCGAGCTTCGTTCTTAGCAGCCCTTGGTCAAAGTTAAAGTCGTCGCTCGCCATGGGGATCAAGGCGTCTTGTCTCGACCCATCCGGCATTTCTCGAAATGGTTCGGCTGTCAGTTCAAACGTCTCGGGGGACTCGGAATTGTGCCCCATGTCTATTGACTTTGGTTCCGGATACTCTAGTTTGGGGCTCAGGATTGCTCTTAGCGCTTCTGGGACGTCGTGTTCGTCGGGTATCTTGCTCCGGCTCAGCGAAAGCTCAATCGTCAGCGTGAGACGGAGATAGTAATTTGGGTGGTGAGTCAGTAAATCGGTCCAGTTTGAGACTAGCTTTCCCAGCAGAAATGATGAGTCGACTTGTGCGAGATTGACAACGTGGCGGACCGCATATCCAATCCACTCCACTCCGTCGTAGTGGGGGTGGTATTCTTTCATTGCCTCAATTAAAACCTGCAGCCGGCGCTGTTTTACGGCCGCTTCAGAGCTGGTCTCAGTGTGCGACAACAACTTGGCATCGAGCACGTTCAGCAGCAGAGGCATGGTTGTAAACGCCATCCTGTCTTGTTAGCGCTAGCAATACATCGTTCAAGGGCACTTACGCGCTAAGTGGTAGGTAGCGAGCCAGGTCAAGCTGCAGAAGCTCATTCAAGCACTCTATTGTTCCCACAATCGCTTCCTGCACCTCTCGGCTGTGGCATTCGTCGGTTGATTTGAGGGAATCTGGGGACTGGTAGCAGCTTAACAAAACCTCGTGGTGAGGAATAGCTGCTCTCGCCGCGCTATGACAATTAATTGGTTGTCCAAACGGAGGAACTGATCTGCTTACTAGTACAACATGTACATGAGATTTGTGTGAACAATAATGGAGTGGTGGCGGATACCACTGCCTCTGTTTATTAAATCAACCTCCATCTGCGTCTTTTTGTGCCAGCTTCGAAGTGCTGTCCTGCAGTCTGGTAATGATTTTGCGTCCGGGTGATTTAGTCTCAGGTCGTCATCGAGTGGCCATATTAGGAGAAGCACATTGGTGAGAATGTTGCACAGCTCCACTACCCGGAGGAGGAGCCGGACTAGTCGCTGTTTTGCCACGGCGCTGTGGACCTCGGACCGGTCAATTTCGCCTTGGAAATCGCTAAGCGTCAAGGGTGGGTACGGTCTTGCAACCTGAATGCTGCGCTTCAACCCCAGCGACAGGAAGCGATCGCGTATCAGGCAGCACCACCACAGTCTTTTTAGCATGCAGAGCTCTTGCTGTGAGTGCGAAACGGCAGTATCCGAGCTAGAGTCCCATGCCAAGTGAGCGTTGACGCATCGGGCGTGGTGCAGCGCAATCTTGAGCCACATTGTGTTTGGCTGAATCGGCTGCAGTTCAGGAGGCGATGCCATGGTCATGAGCAAGGCTGCTCTTGCAATCATGTGAGGTGAGGATTCGGTTGAAAAGTCGTACAACAGCTGCAATTGTTAGAAGGCCATTTCCCAGATCTTGAATCCCACACACCTTTGCTTTTTGGTAGAATGCTGATCTCGCCATCCGGACTTGATCATAGCCCAAGTTTTTGGAAATTACTTCAGGTACAAACTACACTCGTCAGATACGCACAACCAGCGGTCCGTGTCACTCACACTACAGGAAGCAAAAAGCATGGCCTGGAAAAGGATCAAAGGGATTTGCGCGTCGGAACCAGATGGCTGGTCTTGATTGTATATGCTCCAAAATTCCCCTTCATCCACAATTGGCAAAAATGGGTGCACGTGCAGGAAATATTGGCGAACAAACTCATCCAGTGCTGATCGTGCCGGTATGTCTAAGCATCCTTTAATTTCCAGGAATGCAAGGTCTTGGCCTGACAAAACGGAAATGTTGTTGATTGCAAGAAACGGATAGGAAGAATAAGATACCATTGGTTTTGTTACCGTCACCGTTGATTTGATGCTGTTTCGTGATATCGTCTCCAATTCGGCAAAGGCAGTGAGGTTTGAATCGAGGCCTACTGATGTTAGATTTAGACGCGTTTGAGTGGGTGCAATCTTACAGTCTACTTGATTCAAGCTAAGATTAAAATCTCCATCCGAATCAGACGATGTCGTGGCTGGCGATTTGTCTTGCGTGTGAAACATGTCGAGCTCGCTGCTCTTGGGGGATTGATCCAGTTTGTTCAAGTCGGGCAGCACCATGACCGACTCTGTCGGTCCCTCCTCTATTCGCGTCGACGGCGGATACACAGAGTCGAATACATGCTCCATGTCTTCCTTTCGGGGGAGTCGGCTGCAAGTGTCAGCTTGGTTCTACGTCGGTCCTCACTGCGTATTACCGTCTTGATGCCCGGTCCTTGACGACGCAGGTCTTGCCATCGAGGTGGCAGTTTGTGCACGGAGTCCCCTTGACAGTCACATCACAGCGAACCTTGCGCGTGCGGCACGGAATGCACGCCTTGGTAGCCCGCCTTCGGGAAGAGTACGACAGGATCTTGGTTGTGGGTCTTTGCTCGGCGTTTGGCGACATGGCGGATAGACAATTGAAATGATTTCACATGAAGGAGAGGCCAGGAAAGGTATTTCAGATCCGGACCCAGGAGATAAAAGATGGAGCAGACGAGCACAGATCAACAGGGAGGGCCGCTTTAATTAATCCCAGCGCACGTGTGAATTCATGTCGGCACAATTTAAAATACAACGGCCAATAACGCAGCTCTAATCAACAAAACTATGCACAACAAGCTCCTGTACCCCATGGGGGACATGCCATTCCCGAGCTCCCCGTGGGGATGTTCGTTCCCGAAATACTCTCACAAGCCTAGTGTCGGCCTTCCCCCGCTCCCAACGAGCCTCACCTGGCCTGCGCAAGGCGGGGTTGGGGTTGTCCAAGCTCATCCCTGCAAGGCGGGCGGCCGAGGCTCACGCCAGCTTCGCCTTGGGACTGGCCACCTCCTGTCGCGCCCGCTCCCGAAGGACCCGGCGCATTATCTTCCCGGACTATGACGATGTTAGTGCAGATCACTTGTGGTAGCAGTTGCAGTTGCACAAACCTGGATGCGGGGGATGCTGTCCACAAACACGACGCCGCCCCTGAGCCACTTGTACTTGGCCACCCGGCCCTCCATCCACTTGACAATGTCCTGCTCCGTCGCTGTCGACTTGGGGTCTTTGACAATATAGGCACGGGGCACCTCGTCGCCGTTGATCTGGACGCCGACCACGCCCGAGTCGATTACATCCTCCCGGTCCAGCAGGATCCCTTCCAGCTCCGACGGAGCAACCTGAAATCCGCGGACTTTGATGAGCTCCTTGAGCCGGTCCACAATGTAAATCTTAGCCCCCGGCCCATATCGGTCCACATACACCAGGTCTCCCGTCTTCATCCACCGGGTGCCGTCCTCGTCAATTACCACCGTATCCTCGGTTGCCTTTTGGTTTTTCCAGTATCCCTTGAACAGTGTCGGGCTGGAGAACCACAGCTCTCCGTGCTTGTTGGGCTCCGTCACCTCCTTGTCGCCATCCATGATGCGGCCCCGGGCGTTCGGCACCAGCTCTCCCACAGAGTTTGTCTTTTTCGTGTCGTCAGGACTCCAAAGCGCACCGGTGCAGGTGACCTCTGTCATGCCCCACCCTTGTCGAATGAAGCTGTCGCCGTTCGGCCACAACCTTTTTTCCACCTCTTCCGCAACCTCTGGCGCCAACGGGGCGGTGCCGCAGACAACCTCTCTTAAGCTCGACAAGTCATACTTGGCGACGAGCGGGCTCTTGGCGAAAGCCAGCATCACCGGAGGCGCGCTGCCGATGCTCGTAATCTTGTAATCTTGCACGTGCTGCAGAAGCTTTTCAAAGTTGAACGCCGACATGATGTATGTCGGTGTGCCCATTTTGGGATTGTTCACCACCACCGTAGTCTGCCCCGCAGCATGGTACAGGGGCATGAAGCCAATGCTCGCTTTTCCCTCCGTGGGTCCCGTCTGATCGGGCTGCAGATTGGCGAGGAACCTACACGTCTCCCCATTGGCAACGTAGGCGTAGTGGGTAATCTCCACCCCCTTTGGCAGACCGGTTGTGCCAGAGCTGTAGTTTAGGCAGCATGTTGTCGTCCTTGGGTTGTCGGGTTCCAGCCAGCGAAATAGTGATGCCTCTCGCACTGGGGCCAAAAGGTCTGACCAGTGCTGCACGCCGCCCAGTTTCGTTCTGTCGCCCGCGTGCTGCTGGTAATCAAACGCGTAGATGCGATCGCTCGAAAAGCCAGCTTGCTGTCCCGCCTCGAGAGCGACCGGGAGACTGGGGAGCCCAACAACGGCAAATTGCGCGCCGCTGTCCTTGAGCTGGTGGGCCAGCTCCCTAGGCCCGAACGCAGGGCTTGCCCCGGTAAATATGCCCCCAGCCATCATAATACCCATAAACATGACGGGGAAGTAGATGCTGTTGCCGGTGAACAGCAGAACCCGGTCTCCTGGCTTCAGGCCCGCTTTTTGGAGGCCAACGGCAAACCTCTTTGACAAGAGGCGGTAATCCGAAAAGCTCAAGAACCGCGAGTCTGGAGCATCGGCATCGAGGTACACCCTAAAGTCGGGGAGTTGACCAAACGGGGAGCCAAAAACATACTTGTGCACCGAGACTTCGGGCACAGGCACTGTCCATCGTGATTCGATCGTCATTTTGGCGGTGTGGTTTGATAATTAAAGATGAAAAACAGATGATTCGTTCAGCACCAACTGAGAAGTTGACAGGTTTTAAAACAGGCCTGAACCAACAACTATTAGGACCTCGGCATTCGTGGGTCGTGAGCTAACACGTCAACCAGCTACGTAAAGACCAATTGAGCGGAAGCAATGTCAAGTCGAATTCAATGTCAAAACAGTTCACCCCGCATATCAAAATAGAATAAGTACCAAGGGTATTTATGCCAAGGGTGTCATGATTGATTGAATCAGTGCAGGCTGCGGCGGTTGTTCGGCATTTCTACTTGTAGAAGGCGGGGATGCGCCCGAGCTCTCGATCGGTCGTCTACAAGTAGTCCAAGGCCCCGGTTGGACAGAATAAGTCCAACCTTTGGCTTCAAGTATTCGACTCAAGAGTCAAGTCCTTATTGCGCTCTCGATATCTTCCACCACTTTAGAGTGAAAGTCTGGCAACCAGACCGCCTCGACAATCATTTTATGGAAATGAGCGTTGGTGTGCAACCGGCACAGATTTGCGCCACAAAATATTGTGCCGACGGAATCCAAGTCAATACGTACGGTGGAATCACCAACACCGCGGACTCGTGAAGTCCGCGGTGTATCCATTTTGTCCAATTTGACGATATTACATAATCGCCTCAATTACTTGTATCCCTGATCCATGGTCAGACCTATTCAGAGAGTCTACTCGGGTCAATTTCGCGTCCTCGGCTAATGTGGGGCGCTCGGTAAATGTGGGGCCCGCTGAATGAAGACGTCCAACTTGAAATTCGTCCTGTTTCAGTGCAGTTAAGTTTGTCTGGGGTAATAGATCCTGTGACTATCAACTATGCGGTCAAACTCAATAATGCGCAAGTTCTAAACTCTAACGTTCAATTCCTAGTATAGTGTATGGCCGAAGCTGGAACCTCTCTAGGAACAATAATATTTAAGCTAGTTGACTATCAAAATATTATCAAGCAGAAGTTTCCTGAGGGCTTCAGCCCAAGTACAAAGTCTGAACGTTGCAAAACGACTTGAGGCCTTCAACTCCAAGCTCTAGTCCGATTCCGCTCGTCTTGTGTCCAGCAAATGGATATTTTCCATCAAGCACTGCGTGGGTGTTGATCCATACAGTGCCAGATTGGATCCTGCGCGCAATTCTCTCTGCGCGCTTCATGTCGGTTGTCCAGACGGAAGCACCCAAGCCGACGTCAGCATCGTTGGCACGCCGAATCACATCGTTTTCGTCTGTCCATTTGAGAACAGGAAATACGGGGCCTGAGGAGTCAGCAATTGCAGAACACATGGACAGAGACATACCGAATGGTTCCTCCTGCACAATTCTTGACTCATCAGGAGGGTTATCGACAATGGTGGGTTGAATAAAGTAACCCTTTCCTGGCAAATCGGCCTCTGCCGTTTCCGGGTTGGCCACTTTGAGTGCTGTCTCTTTGACATTGGCCAAAAGGTCCTTGATTCGGTCGTACTGCAGCGGGTTTTGCACAGGTCCAATAAGTGTCTTTTCGTCGAGTCCATCGCCAAGTGTTATGTTGTGAACAGCAGCAGCTAAGGCGGGCAAGAAATCATCATAGATGGAAGCATGAACATAGATGCGCTTGATGGCGATGCAAGTCTACGCCTGTTAACAGGTTACAGCAATTAGGAACTTGGTACACACCTGGCCAGAGTTTAACAACGCAAACATGGCAATCTGCAAACTGTTAGATTGAATCGCGTTTGGCTGGCGTTCATACCTGAGGGACCACGGCCGCCAGATCGACATCGGGGCAGACAATAGCCGGGTCATTCCCGCCACTAGCCGTGTTAGCGTGAATCGCGTCTGAATAGGGTGCTTACAGTTCAAGAGTCACACGCTTTAGAGTTTTGCTGCAGCTTTCCATGACGCGTTTTCCGGTAGCCACGGAACCAGTGAAGCTAACCTTGCCGACGTCCGGATGAGAAGTCAACCAAGGCCCGAGATCGTCTCCGCCGCTCAGCGCTTGGAGGACTCCTGGGGGGAATATTTGCTGTCCCAGTTCGGCCAGTTTCAGGTTGCAGTAGGGTGTAAAAGGTCTACGCTGTTAGCGTGCTCTCGCGGTGGTGACTGGATTCTTACGAGGGCTTTATGATCATTGCATTTCCGGTAATGAGCGCAGGGGCAATTTTGAAGCAGGCTAGCACCGTGAGTTATGAACCAGTAGCATAGGCAGAGTACGAACCGATGGAGATGGGAACTGCACCAGTTAGTCAATGTCGGGCGACGAATTGGCAACTTACAGTTCCAAGGTACAATTCCAACAGAAACACCTGGTTTGTTAGCGAGGCGACGCTTCTCAGGGGGCATTACCCACCGATCGGGACATGTCGCACGATGACTCGACGACCGCTTGGCTCTGTGTTGACTTCCTCGTCGAACGGCAAGTCGGCCATGTCACGAAGGGTCTGGATCCCGGCGAGAATCTCCCGGCGGGCGACATGGATCTAAAGTGTTAAATCTCTGAATCATTCCAGGAACACAGTACATACCGACTTTCCCTGTTCCTTGACAAGCATGGTGGCGAATTCCTCCTTGAGTGATTCGACTGCATCTGCATAGCGCTTCACGGCATTTTGTCGATCCTCCAAGGGGACACTTGCCCAGGAGGCAGCAGCTCTTTGGGCCACTTTGACTGCATGGTTGACATCTTCGAGCGAACTCACCGGGACCTCTGGATTTGGTGCAAGTGTCGATGGGTTCAGGTTGTGCGTCGTCTTTTCTGTATCCTTGAGCTGCCCATCAATAACATTGTGGAAGCTGGAAAAGTCAAGTGAATATGTCGACATGGTTGTTGATATGAGACTGGTTGAAGATAGCAGCAATGCATCGAGGGTCACACTTTATATTATTCTGTCTATATGTCTCAAATAATTAAGTAGTCTCCATAATATATGTGGAGTGAAACTGAAGATGCCGTCGGTGTTTTCATCCCTCGGCTCGCCTTCCCCATTGATCAGCGTCCGATGTCTCCGGGCATATATGCGGTTTCTTGTTAGAATTAACTTGAACTAGACTCTCAGTCTACCGCCTACAAAAAAGATTATCAAGTCAAACATGGACATTGATCATATCCTCCAGCTAGTTGCTATTCGTTGACATTCATCTTGTTCACGTCTTGATCGCGGCGAAAGGCTTCTCACGCTGCACAGTCAACAGTCCAAGATGAGGTTCCACAGCCTCCGCAACTCCGCCGTCAATAGCGGACATGATCCACAGCCCCAATACGATAATCTTGGCGACTGCGGACTTGACTATCGCCAAAGGTCAAATTCTCGGGGAAATAAATGCCGCGTGCGCTGTGGGTCAGTTGGAAACTAAAGTAACTTAATCTATAGTTACCGTCAACCGAATTCCATTTTAAGTAAAGTCACAAGACATCTGCAGATTCGATCACTACACAAAATCTGACTTGACATGCAAGTGCACGGATTTAGGGTCACTAGCTCCACCAATTAAGAAATGCGACAGTCTACGAAAGCAGTAACTGGGTAGCTTGCATCAAAGAGTAAGAATAAAGCGCGCCTCAAAGAAGTGGTAACATGTTCCGGGTAATGTTTTACCCATAACGCAAGACCGTTGCCGTCCACTAAACGGTTACTCGGATCAAGCGATGCCCGTTGGGATTATATTGGGGTATTTACTATACGCATCCCAGACTAGCTAAGTCCATTGCAGTAGGTCCAATTTCAATTAAATCTTGAAGCGAATTACCAGCCAGCTTAATGTCAGCCAACGACGTCACCATTACTTGAATATTTATGCTAATTGTCCGTCAGAGTTGTCATGCTTATTGGTTCCCATATAGGCGGCGCCCGAAACAAGCAATCGCCGGCCAAGTCTTGGCTGAGGTCAATGGCGCCTTACGTGAGCGAGAACTGCATAGGCTATATCACCATACAATCTCGCCTCGTGAACAGTAGAGAACCACGGTCAGATCTGAGTAATCTAGCGTCGATAAATAGAGCATAGACCCCACGTTCCATCTTATGATCCGTGGTCCATTTCATCGTCCATCCCGAATCCATCGTCCATTCACAGCCAAAATGGTCAATGTCACTTGCGCTGCCTACGCTGCCATATCCGCCTACGCTTCCCTCATCAGGCTAACAGGCGATGACTCTATACCAATTTCAGATCTTGCCACCCAGCTGTCATACCTCTATCTGCCCAACTATACCACCTTTACTCTCGGCCAGATAACAACGTCTCCCGACAGAGCATCGGTCGAGGCGGGATGGATTGCGTCGCTTACGGCCATCAAGCAAATCGGGATAAACAGCGTGACACTCAAGGAAGCACGAGTGGAACCCATGTCGGACAAGTCTGCCATCTGCTGGTTGTCGTGGTGGGTTGACCAGCCAAATGTTGAGCGCTGGTGGTGGTCGAACCCAAGAGGTTTCCGGCTCGTCGAGGGAGGGCTGGAAAACGGTCTTGATGGGGGGTGGGAGTTTTCAAATGGAGATGATGAGGCGGAGCAATTCTCAAAGAGATTCGGGTCTGGATGATCTGCCATTAGCTGTCTACGGCCGTTACAAACCAGTGCTCAATGTAAATCCGTCCAACTCGGACATATCGTTATCCTGTACTCCCTATCAATGCTTAGGTCATCCATTACAACCTCCGTATGACAAACGCGCTCGTGCTCCGGTCGAAAGCCGAAGCGGGTGGATCCGATCGACACCAAGACAAAATAGGAAACGCGCCCGATCAACAAGAATTGAACGCGCACCGCAAAATCGCCGGGATCTCCACCTCGGATGTCCGAAAACTCCAGTAAAAGTACGATTGGCGGAGAATGCCCCCTTGTTCAACGGCTTGCGTGGTGCAGAAAGCCGACAGGGCGAGCCGCGAGCACGAAGTATAAAGCAGTGATTAAGACTTGGAACGAATAATCAAATCAATCAAGCATCTGCCATCAACACCCATCATGAGTTCAAACCTCCATGTTCAATTCCTAATTGTAGGCGCTGGTCCCTCAGGGGCGGGTCTAGCATCTTTTCTCGGCCAACACGGTGAGTCGCATTCGAAGTGATGAATAATCGTCTAACAGATCCAGGACTCAATGGGCTCGTGATATCGAAAGCACCGTCTACGGCAGACACGCCTCGGGCTCATTCATTCAACCCATTTGCCTTTGGTACGATAGTTGAACCCGTGTCGAGAATTCACTAACCAGTCAGAATGTCTTCGCGATCTCGGCATCGAACAAGAGGCGCGTGATCAGGCCATGCACGATCCCGAGTCGCAAAGAATGAGATGGGTTCGCAGCATGGTAGGAGAGGAGTACGGAAAAACGCACAGCTGGCGAGACGATCCATCCGTCATGGTAAGATTCCTTCCACAGTATTTCAACAAGTCTAAGTGGCGTAGGGTGCTACAGCGGCTAGTTCTCCCTGCGAATATGCCGAGTATCCTCAGTCCTTTCTGGAACCGCTGCTCGTCAAATACGCATCGCACCACAACTTCCATGTGCGCTTCTCGACTGAGTTAGTGGGTGTTGAGCGCATTGCAAACGGCGAAACAGGATTCATCTGCACTGTTCGTGATCTCATCACGCAGTACTCGTTTACGGTCCAAACTCGCTTCTTGTTTGGCGCGGACGGCGCACGCAGCCAGGTAGCGCGCTCGCTGGATTTCAAGTTCAACTCCAAGCCAAGCGACATGAAGGCCTGCAACGTGCTGCTTCGCATGGAAATTGGACATCTTCTTCCCAAGGATCGTCACTCTGGCCTCCACTGGATCGTAAAGCCAGATCGCACCACATTCCCTGGCCTCGTAGCACACTTTCGTGTGGTTCGGCAATGGAACGAGTGGATTCTAATCGCATTTGGCCCACGCGGCACCAACCCATTTGAAGGTTTGACACCAGAGAGTCCCGAGATTGTCGATTGCGTGCGGGAGCTGGTTGGGGATGACACAATCCCAATCGAGGTCCTGCGTTTGGATCCTTGGACCGTCCGTGAAAGTATTGTGGAGAAATACTCGGACGGCAACGCCTTCATCATGGGAGATGCAGCCCATCGACATCCACCGGCGTTTGGCCTCGGAAGCAATACTTGCGTTCAAGACGCTTACAATCTTGCATGGAAAATTGCCTATGTAAGCAAAGGCTTCGCAGGACCAAGCTTGCTAGACTCGTTTAGCAAAGAACGCCAACCGGTGGGAGCCGCACTTGTCAACCGAGCCAACGCTGGAATACGCTCGCACCCTGACATTTGGCGAGTTCTCGGAATGACTGCAGACAGCTCCGAAGCAGGCCTGAAGGAGCTCTCTAGAATCTACGAGGTGACACCAGAAGGCGAGGAGAGGCGAGAAACGCTGTACGAAGCGCTAGGGAATGTAGGAAAAGAGGGACAGGCCTTGGGTGCCGCATATAACCAATGGTACACCTCAGAAGCTGTGTACTTGGCCGACGAACAAACCGCCAGGCCAGCGCTGCAAGGAGATCCGCTCACGGAGATTCAAATCAGCACGTACCCTGGCAGCCGCTTGCCCCATGCGTGGATAGATGTTCCAGCAAGACAAAGGAAAATCTCAACTCACGACCTAGCGGGCAAAGGTTCATTTGTCCTCATTACAGGAATCGGAGGCGAGCCATGGCGAGAGGCTGCCGAAAATATTGCCAAGGAGACGGGCATTCCTCTCAAGACGTATGGAGTCGGATTTGGTCTTGAATACATTGACATTAATCGGGTCTGGCGCCAGAAACGAGGCGTCGATGAGGATGGTGCTGTCTTGGTGAGACCGGATCGATTTGTCGCCTGGCGATCCCCCAAAATGGTTTCGGATCCTAAAGCTAAGCTTGAGCAAGTTCTTGACAAAGTTCTCGCGAGACATGAGCTGCAGGGATAGACGTCTAAGAATTATACCATAATATTCATTGTGCAGTTCCTATACATTATTTATATTATTCCTTTGCCATTCCGCCCATTATAATTGTATGTTGACGCTATCCACCAAATAAACGTTACCGTCAATGTATTCCATCCATCTCGTCCGCTAAAGGCATTCATTGCTCATAAACGATTCAAGATCACTCAACCCGCGCGGTTTCTGGCCGCAGCAGCATCAACCGCGTCTTCCCAGTTGGAGCGCCAGATCCACCAAAATTCGACAATGGTAAGACTACAGAGGTCAGCAATGTTCGGAACCCGAACGGTGTACCTACTTAAACATCCCCAGGGCAATTCCGGCCCAGAAACCTTGAAGCTCCCAGTCAAGACCGAATCCGGTGCCAAACGAAACAGGGAGACCCATGACGTAGTATACGATGACGGTGGCAATTCCACCAAACTCTGGCCATCCGATTCCTCTGAGAAGCCCCCCGGACAATCCCGCCAGAGCATCAAAGACGTACTCGGCAGCCAAAATAGGCATGACCACAGCCGTAAGTCTGGCCACTTCGGCGTCGTTGGTAAAGAGGTACGGGATCTGGTGTCTGCCTACGGCGACGGCAATAACGACCGGGGCTGCAAATACGAGAACGATGGCAACGGCCTGCACAGTTAGCTTGCATCAGCGAAAAGGAAGGAGACTAACCGTCATGGCAGATATCTTGGCGGCGGTAGCGCTTCCAGCACCAATCAGATTGGCAACGCGGGTAGACGCAGCCACCGAGACGGGAAAGATGATGAAGTAGAGGCTTGTTGCAATTGTCATCAAACAGCTCTCGGCAGCCAGCTGGTTTGTACCGAAATGGCTAGACGCCAGCGTCAGGATCTCGGCGGCAGAGAACTCGGTCACGAGCATCATCATGCTAGGGACCGCCAGCCTCAGCATAGGGCCTGGGAAGTCAGCACACGCTCGGTCAAGATAACAGGAACTTACGCCAATTTGTAAAGGCCTTCTTGGTGATGCCTCCCCAGCATTCAGACCCGTCGATGAGCCAGACGTACAGGAAGAGCATCAGGGCCATGAAGTTGTTGGTCAGAGACACTGCGATGGGGGCACCAATGAAACCAAATTCCAGCTTCCAAATAAGCAACCACATCATCAGCACGTTGAACGGAGCAGCAAGGAGAATCACGTAGGTCGTAACATGAAAGAGGCCCTGTGCCTGGACAAAACGCTTGCCGCACTCAAACATGGCAAAGCCAGGGGCGCCCAGAATCGCCCACTGCAGGTACAGCCCCGCCAGCCTGGCAGTCTCGGGGTTTGGGATTATGCGGATGAAGATGTACTCGCTGTGCCACCACGCAATCATGATGGGCACGATGCTCGGGAGGATGAAGAAGATCATTCGCTGCAGCTGGATGCCGACCAGGTGCTTCTGGCCCGAGCCGTAGGCCTGGGGGCACAGTGTGTCGAGGCCGGTGGCCAAGCCCTGGATCAAAAGGTTGCATGTGACGTTGCCGGTCATGACGGCCACTATTATCCGTTAACAAGAGGTAACCATCCTCAGCGTGCAACGGACAGCTTGCAGCACCCAGCTCCAACGCGCCGATTCGCCCTACGGCAAAGATTCCCGAGATGCTGATGAGGTACTGGAACGAATAGGTGACGAGCAGAGGCAGCGCCGAGAGGATGATGACCCTAATTTCCTGCTGCCATGTCGTCTTTACCTGGTCAATCTTGTCATCCACCTCGCGAACCACCGTCCGAGCGGTTTCCCGGAGCAGCGGGGTAGACTCAGTGGCTGAAGCCGACTCCCAGGACTGGGAGACCTGGCGCGATGTCACCATGCTGGTGGTTTGAGTCGTCATGGCGAGTATGTATGCCGCAGGAGAAGATCGATGCGATGTTTAAAGCAACGGTCGGGTTCCGGTTTGGGGACACAGTCGACACCTCGCACAAAGGACCCCACCATTTATCAAGACTCCGATCTGGCCCGGACAATCAGCCACATGCTTCTCTCATGTCTTGCTTGGTGGCGTCGCAGTCCGAAGCCACTTGATAAGCAATCTCCCGTTCACCTGAAGTGGTATGTGCACAACAGCGTGGGTCTTTTGGATCTACATGGTCTACTCTTGCAGATCCTAAGGACCAATTCACATTGTGGGCCAAGCAGAAGACATCCATCCTGGGTCTATCTGATGCCGGTCATCAGACACCACTTGTAGGGACCAGTGAACGTTGTAGAATTTAGCCCGCGGGGAGAAACCCGGGAGAAACCCGACGGAAATATTTCAGAAAGAGTCAACTTCAACATCTTGCACACTCTCAGCAGCGACCAGGTTCATAATTGTGTCATAGTCGCCACTTTATGAAGGAGGCGGTTGCGAATTGGCTGCTGGTCAGACATTTTCGCGGCCCAACGAGCTGAGCGTGTCGTCTGATCTCTTTGAGTGTGGAAATGCTTGTGGGTCCTCCCGGTTTGCCAAAAGCAAAACAGTACTCGATATTTGAGCAAATATTGCTAGCTTTCGAAGTCTCTTTCAGGCATCACGTGTATAAAGGCATTTGTATTGGCTTGTTGATGCCCCACAAGCATTTCCACACTCAAAGAGCTATTAGCACAACCAGGCGAGCTGATCGAGATCAATCGAGTCACCCTTACCGATCGTTATTTTTTTCTCCATCAGGCCAAGCCTGGCAAATAGCACCCGCAGGCATTGGTGCTAGACTTGGTGGCACAATACAACCCTCGCAATTGGCCAAAGTTGGGTTGCGACTGTGGAACCTGCGGGCATTCCTCTCCAATAGCCGCCGTTGAATGCGCCAGAGTCAATCACCGGCAGAGCCGATCCTGTATGTTGACAACAGCGGAAAAGTCTCGGTTGGCTCCAGAGACCCACCAACTAAGTCGCTAGCAGCTCCCGCCTGAAGCCATCGCTCTCACCGCTTGGTCCAGGCCCAAGACTTGCTGCACAGGCAGACATCGCATCTTGATAGGTCACCATGCGCGCAGACTAACCATTCCTAGCCGTCAATGGCGACAGGATACCCGCACGCACGGCCATCTACAGCAGCCACACTATGAGTTTTCTGCACCAGCCCAATGGCAGTTGTTGAAGTTGTAAACTCGTATTGGCGTGTCATTAGAGTTTAAGGAAGCTGTAGGGCTCACGTTTGGTCTCTAAATCTTTTGTGCCTATGGCCTCTGTATGTTTTAAAGTGAAACGGGTTGGCGGTGGTGAGGTATGGGGTAGCCCTGACAACACTGAAGTGATGCAAACGACTCAGACTAAACCAATGTGCAATAGCTCTACGGTTTCACAGGTCATAAAACCGAAATAGTAAATGAAGATGTAATACTTGCATGAATGGTTACGTGATCGAGTGCTGGGTTGGAGACTGGTGGTCGGAGAATTCTCAATTGTAATCCAAAATCCAAGTCTCCAAATGTGACGCTTTTCCATATCATTTATTAACCTAGTCCCCACATCGTACTAAACAACCGTTTCTCATTCATCCACAGCAAAATAGGGAGCATATCCACGGGATCCAGTTCCGGCCATGTTTCGCCTTGGCACCAACCAAGCTTCACCTAGCCTATTTCCACATAACGAACTTCGCCACTGGGTTCGTAACTGCAGCCAATACTACGTGAGCCTTGACTCCGATGGCACCCTCGTATACACGAGCCAAAACATTGAGATGTCTTTTCGAAACACCCACTTTCTGTCACTCCGATCACGTCCATGTGCTCGTCTAGTCGATACTGACACCGAGTGAGAATTTCGGCAGAGTTGGAGTAATCGGATTCAGTGGTCAATTCTAGTTGCTAGCTATATTCACATCTATTGTCCCTCTTACGTATCGCCAGTTACAATTCTAGATGTATGTAGAAGGTCTTGTTTTTGTAACTGTGGAACACACCATGTAGCTCTCACAGCGCTGTTGCTAGATGTTGGAGGGGCCGACAGCTTCGGGATGAGGTTTGATCGACAGACGATCATGACGTCTTGACTTAATTGGCCGGGCCTGTGGGCCTGCAGTCATCACTGATAATCCAGCATTGTGATTTAATGGCATTTCGGGCCGACTGCCTTTATCCGATGCTGGCTATTGACCTACGTAATAGTGAAGTTATTGAGACCACTGAGTGACAATGAGTATCACTCGAACATGTGAAGAAATAGGTGCTTAAAGTCCGGACAAGCGATTCGTCGCGATTGGTCCGCCGTTATTGGCGAATTAATAAGCCTCCATATTGGTCTTGTACCTCAATTGCTATCCTAACGTCCGACAACGCTTGAAGATGCCGCAATTCCGCGCAAAGAACAAGCCCAACGGCCTCAGACATCATTCCAACTGCCACAATGTGCTTCTGATCGTCTATAATTCTTGCATTCTTGCGGCGGCATTGGTGACCCTAAGTTTCAAGTTGCTGCTCCTTGATTTTCAAATAACCAAACGGCACCATAAACGCGAACTTCCATCAGTGTGAATACAAAGACTGGTTCAAGATGGAATACTAAAACGAATATCTATTTGCAAAAGACTTTAATGTGCTGAGGTTTCGAAGACTCAGATATCCCTGAGGCCATGGCGAAGCAATCAACCGTATTGGGAACACCCACAAACGCAAAGTGTAGAGCAGCTGTAATAAACAAACTGCGATATGTGCTACCTCCCATTCGAGCGGATGCCTAGGACCCAATATTTGGCGCGTCCAACTCAGATCTCAATGGTTGATTCAACCTCCCAAACGGCATAATGCTTGAAACCCAGTAATGAGCGCCTCGAATGAAAGTTGGCAAACTCAGACTAAGTGGAGGCTATGGATACTAAGGTCAGATGTATTAGGGCCATCTCTTGGTCACTAGAGGTATAATACCACCATGATGGCAATGATATCTTCTAGATCTAGAGTGACGACACCTTGTCAATCCACCAACACTGTCCACTTGACAGCATCTCCACACGGTGGACAGGGCTCCTTCGTATCGAGCCCATTGCGGCACATTCCTCGTATCTTTACCATTACTAAGAACACGTCCTCTTGGCTGGGAAACGCTTGGCGGTTTCACAGTGGTGTGGTTTCTCCTGAAACTGGCGATCTCGGCCAGTGAAATGAAAGACAAGGAGCAAAAGCATGTATAAGTCACAGACAGGGGTTGGGAGCAGAGTTACTTTTTACGCTGTTTCCAGAGATGCAGCTGTCTGACCTCTAAACGCAGATCCGGAGCGAGCGGCTGATTTGAGTTGCCCTCTGCAGCCGTGTCTCTAGACATGAATCAATCTAGCGATTGAGCTTCCTGCCCAGCTCCTGGGAAGCCTCCCATCACTACTGGAAAAGAGGCATGGTATTCCACGGCATTTCTTTCGCTCGTTTCGAGCATCGCAACAGCTTCCAAATGGGCAAGTGCCCCAATTTCCTCAACGAGCTAGCCCTATGACCGGTCCTCAGCCTTGGAAATGTTTCTCAGCTCCGGCTACGTCGGTCCAGTAGCGCGGCAGCAACGTCACGTCCTAGCTCCAGAGGGCATCGCTCAGGGCAGTGTCTTATCGCGGCAACACTTACGAGTCCTAGTCTCAGATGGCCTTGTAGCGCCGGAAACCCGCGTTTCCTAGCGCAGGCACATTCCCGCTGCAAACCCGGGATTACCAACTCTACACCGTAAAATCTCCTCCAGCCTGCCTGCATCCATCTAGGACGAGTGTCCCGGGATGGTGGCGCCAACCAGACTGACGCCACGTCAAAACCTGTACACTGTGCCTCCTCTCCATGATCAGTGCGCCCTTGCATGTTGACAGCCTCTCACATGTTGGTGGCGCGAGGCGGGGAGCCAAGCATCGGAATGCAGCGAGTCAGGGGATGGGAATTCCAGAAATGGCGGGGAGGAAACAAGCTACGAGCCGCCGGCGAACACCTGATGAACTGGACAATGGAAATGAAATGACGCGTCATGGGCTCATGGCTTCACAGTAATTTAGCTAGATGTCAATAGCCTGCTAGCAACTCGAGGCTGAAAAGATGGCGCACCCGTGTGCGTAGGCGACTATTGATGGCGGTTAGGTGGTGGTTTGGTGGTAGGTGGTTAGGTTAGCGCTGTTTGTCCGGCTCCGACTTGCCGTGTGGTGGCTACAGTGTCTGGGGCGGCGGCAATCTCTCCCCCAGGCGGGCCCGGACAAAGTTTCGCCCCTTACAGATGCAGCAAGGTGGGAGGATGGCTTGGCAGGGCAAAGCAGCGTGTGATTTATGGGGATGGGACCCCGTGACTGGACAGGGGAAGGCCGCTAGCGCAGGGTCGCCCAGGGGTTGATCCAGGTCGGAGTAAGCTGCCGAGCGGAAAATAACGAGTACCGCGTTTGCTTTGAAGCGAAAGCGAGCGTCCATGTACCTGTGAGGCGTGGTAAGATTGCCGTTAAACATAAGCATAAGTCTGTTGGATCGTGGGAAGCATCCGGGTCAGCATATCGCAAGGTTGCTCTCGATTATGCGCTTTATTTTCTTTGTAAAGTGGTCAAAAATAGCCATATTAATTATCCAAGCTCAGCGACAAGCAGCGACAAGCAACTCCCGCCCCTCCTCGGAGAAACTCGAGCGCTGTATTCTAGAACATGCATTGATCTTCATGGCATTTGTTTGCCAGAGTTGTGGGCTGCTGTTGGCAAATTATTAACGTGATATCCACCTAGGCCCTAGCCTCCCGCCCCGTCCGTCCATAGACTCGAGAATCTTATCTCATGTTAAACGTTCTGGGGTGATGATGCATAAATAAACCTTGGCCGTTGACCCACGTTGTCTCTGGGATCATGCCTCAGCGCAAGGTTCGTTTTGACCATGTGAAACCAGCAAGCAAACACTCCTTCACGTCAAACAAATCCGTCACGTGGAGATGGACCATCCATTTAAACAGATGCCATCCGATGCAGGGTAGGACTGTTTCTGGCACCTAGTCAGGGACCTGCGAGTCAGCCGGCCTGTGCGCTGTGACATGTCTCAAGGAAGTTTTTTTCATTGTTTTTTGTAAGCTCGGCCACTTCATCTGCCACAGCCTTGGTCTGTACTGGCACGGCGCAAGGACTACTTGAAATGGGATGAGACATTTCATCATTGGGCGCTTTTGGGCGGCAACTATTGATTACGGTAATTTAGCTTGTCAGATGGCAATTGAATACGATGCATCCTCTACTGGCCCAGCTTTGCGAGGCTTGCATTAGCCGCTCGTGTTCGATTCTTTGTTGCCGTGTAGGGTAGCGGTAAACAGGCGCTCCGGGATCATCTCTTGGCTGTAGCCATTGGAGGGTGTGGTCGGTTGCATGCCGCATGATGCTGGGAGGAACAAAAATAGCACAAGGGTGCGGGGATCTCGCGTGGGGAAGACGATTGTTGCTGGGAGCGGGCGAGGTAGCGAGGTGATGTTTTTTTCCGGTATCCCAGCTGTGAGAGGTCGAAATACACCAATGACGAGCAATGATGTGCAATGGTGAGGGGTCGCCGCCGATCCATGCGGGTGCTGCACCTGATTAAAATGAGGCATCGCCAGCTGAGGGCCACGCTCGCTATCGCGCGACTGCCGGCGATGTGGAGAGAAGGACTTTTGGACGTCGATCATGCATCCTTCCTTCGGCCGCCGTGGCGTCCAGGATTCCGGGTTGGCAATCGGACAATCCCTCGATGCGAATGATGGAATCCCGTGTTGATCTGCACTACGAGAAGCACGGCGATTTTAGGGCAGTCAAACGGATATTTTCGAAGAACTCAATTTTTTTCAACAGTCAAGCCCTACCATCATCTGTCAACTGCCATGCAGCGGGAACCGAGTTGGGCAAGAGCTCTGCAGCGTGGTCAGGGCTGAGGAGGGCTTGCCAGCGCAGTGGGAGCCTCGCAGGACTTGTTCAGCTTGGCGGGCGGGCCGAAGAATCCGATTGGGCCAGGCCGGCGCGGTCGCCGTCTACCGTGGGCGCCATGAAACGCTGGGCGCAACCGAGACCGGGAGGCACACTCTCGCCTTTCGTCCCTCCCAGAGAAGCCGTTCTGCTCATTGCTGTGTCATGTTGACAACCGGTGGCCGCCTTCGTATCCGCCGAGGGCTTGCGCTAGGCGCACTTTGCGTTAGCACACCTGTGGCTGTTGATGCGCCGGTGGCTGCCTTAGCGCAGGGGTGTCCAGCCTTTGGAGTCCTTTACGTCGTATTGACCTGAGCGGCAGGTTGCAGAGGGGAGATGAGCCTGACGGCGCCGCACCTCGTATTGAGCCAAGAAGCGCGGGGAGGCAGAGGACTCCCTCTCCCCCCGGTCGCGCCAGCCAACAGCCATCCAGCAGCAGGCTAGACAAGACACGGCCAACCGCGTGGCGCTCGCAGAGTTTGCACGAGAGCCATTGATTCATGGCATCCCTCGGTTCCCATCAGCCCTAGGCGTGCCCGCCGCTCAGGGGCTGGGCCTTGGGCCGCTCGCCCACTCCCACTCGTCGGCCTTGCTGACAGCCAGTTTGCCGGGGAACGCCTGCCCGTCGACTCCCATCCACAGGGAACCGCTGCTCAGGTGGCCGGCGCTGATCGCACCCTTGGCTGCTCAATCTACTGCCTCCAGCGGGCCCAGACCGTGCGTGCCCTGGCCTATTTTAGAATTCGGTTGCGAGACCATGCGCCTGCTGGGCAGCCTCCAATCATGCACCGGACCCGTCGGCGCCATCGCGACTGGCAGGTCAGCTAGCGGCGCGCAATATGGTCAGCGCCCGGGTTGGCACCGCTAGCACAGCCAAGTGTGGTGTACAGGAGAAGCAATGTGCACTGTGCTATTTTCGCTCCCAGATCCAAGGGGATTGTCCTGCCCGCCGCTAGTCGCTGGTGTGCGAAATGATAAAGGCTCGCGATGCCCAGTAGATCTCGGACCCTTTCTCCTCAACCCTCGTTCATCCTTTTTGGGCAGTCTCTCGTTTGACCCTTTTCCTTCACAGGCTTTCGTTAATTCATCATGTTGTTCCGCTTGTCTGACGCTCTTTGCGTCCTTGGTGCCCTGGCCTCCGTCGCCGACGCCCAGTCCCAGACCAACTACCCCATCACAGGTATTAGTGTTGCCTCGGGACAGTCCGCTCCTCTGAGGAGGAACGTCAACGACCTCTACGCGGCCGGTGGTGCCACATGGTAGGTTACTTCGGGTTACTTATTTGTAGTAAATTGCCATCTAACATTCACAGGGACCTTTACATTCGCTCCCTGGTTGCCATGTACAGCCAGGATGCTTCTTCGCAGCTTTCTTTCTTCCAGATTGCCGGTATTCACGGCCGTCCATACATCCAATGGAACGGTGCCGGCGCTGAGACCTCCAACGGCTGGGAGGGATACTGCCCTCACGGTGAGAACCTGTTCCTGAGCTGGCACCGACCCTACCTCTCCCTCTTCGAGATGCAGCTCGTCGCCACGGCCAAGTCGCTCGCCAACAGCTATCCTGCGTCGGTTCGATCTACCTACCAGAACGCCGCCGCCAACCTGCGCGCTCCCTACTGGGACTGGGCTCTCGACTCTACCGTCCCCAAGGCCTCAGTTCCCACCACACTGACCGTCACCGGTCCCAGCGGCAGGATCACCGTGCAGAACCCCCTCCGATACTACCAGTTCCCCCAGAAGGCCATCAACCAGCAGTTCGGATCTTTCTCTACCGCCCCCCAGATCTACAAGTGCCGCGCCCCCAGCAGCTACCCATCTGGCGCCAACGCTGCCATGGCCAAGCGCTCGTACAAGTCATGGACCTACGATGCTCTGACCACCTCCAACACTTTTGCTCAGTTTGCCTCCACCGGCAGCTCCGGTGTCTCCCTGGAGTCCATCCACAACGCCGTCCACTGGGACGGATCCTGTGGCCAGCAGTTCCTCGACGCCGACTACTCCGGCTTCGATCCCCTCTTCATGCTCCACCACGCCCAGGTTGATCGTATCTGGGCCTACTGGCAGGCCATGAAGCCTTCCCAGTCCAGCTTCACCGGCTCCTACAGCGGTGGTGCCCGCTTCAACACCCGCCAGGGAACCACCATCACCACCAGCTCGCCTCTCCAGCCCTTCTACCAGTCTGCCGGTCGCTTCCACACTTCGCAATCTGTCAACAGCATCTACACCTTCGGTTACGCTTACGAGGGTATTGAGTCCACCAAGTCTGTCGCCCAGCGCACCCGTGATGCTACCGCTCTCATCAACCGCCTCTACGGATCAGGCAGCGCCATCTCCAAGCGTGACGGCGAGGAGGGTGCCCTCACCCGTTACTTCGTCCAGGTCCAGGTCAACGTTGAGGAGCTCGAGCGCCCCTGCGCCATCAACCTGTACGCCAACGACACCGCCGTCGGTAACATGATTGTCATGATGCAGCCCCCAACCGGCCAGAGCTTCGGCAAGTTTGCTCTTGACGATGCCGCCAACCCCTACGAGGTCCAGGACGAGAACGCCACCAGCGTTGTCGACGTCCTCAAGTCCACCCTCCGCATTGAGATTGTCAAGCACGACGGCACAGTTGTCAACATTACCACTGTTCCAAGCTTGAACGTGACCATCCAGAACGTCGACGTCGTGCCCCCCACTTCCGAGACCAAGCTTCCTGTCTACTCCGAGCCTGAGACCCACAAGGCCCCCAAGAAGCAGCTCGGCTCCCCCCCTGACAAGGGCTCCAAGTCTGCTTCTTACAGCCACAAGAGCTCCTACAAGTCTCACTCCCACAGCTCCAGCTCTAGCTCGTACAGCTACAGCTCCAGCTCCAAGTCTGAGAAGGCTGGCTCTGTCAGCTACTAAATAATGTGTGAGATGGGGTCCTATTCAAAAGCCGATGCGGTTTAAATTCTTTGTATTATTTTAATGGGTCTGTGAGATGAATCTATATTTACTGTTTGTACACAATCATTTGTCAATATTTGTGCCTCTACTCTGCCTCTGCCTCTGTGACTGTAAACCGTAATTCGGGTTATTTGACGCGAACTCTTGGCGTTTATCATTTTAAGATGCTCCGCACTCCGGCACATCATGAAGGTGGGGTAGTGCGGGGAGGAATATCGTTCGTGGAATTGTTCAGTGCAGGGGATCGAGAATATCCGGCATGAGTGACTCGGGGGGATTTATCACGACGCCCGAGATGAGGCTGTATAGAGTGTATAAGTAGCGCAACAAGTAGATGAATAGGTCTCAAGGCATCAATCATCTTCATATCAAGCATTGACATGCTGGCAGTACTTTTTACCCTTTTTCTCGGTGCAAATGCCGATTGTTGGAGGAATACGACATGCACCGGTCCTGCTGCTGAATCGTTTGCCGGTGTTTGGAGCTCCAACATTTACGCCCCAGAATCCAGAGTTGTGCGCCCCAAGCATGTCTTTTCCCTCACAGACACTGCGCAGACCAATTTTAGTTCTGTCAGCCTGAATGACACGAGCGCGCTGGTGTTTGACTTTGGTGTAGAAGTCGGCGGCATCGTCACCGTCAACTACGCGCTCGCGGGCTCACCCAACACCTTGGGACTGGCCTTTTCCGAGGCTAAAGACTATGTGGGAAAGACGTCGGACAACTCCAACGGGGGCTCTATTGCCGACGGCGCCCTGACCGCAAGCATTGACGTCGGTCCTGGGTCCTACGTCATGCCCGACGCCCAGATGCGAGGCGGCTTCCGCTACCTGACGCTGTTCCTCGGCGCCACCAACTCGACGCTCCAAATTGACGATGTGACTCTGGAGCTGAGCTTCCAGCCAACGTGGTCCGATCTGAGGGCGTACCAGGGCTACTTTCATAGCAGCGAGGAGCTGCTCAACAGGATCTGGTACGCCGGGGCCTACACGATGCAGGTGACTACGTCGCCAAGCAAGGCAGGTAGGGTGTCTGTAAAGTCGCGGGCCGGCTGGTCCAACAACCAAGAGATTGGCCCCGGGGACACGGTTCTTCTCGACGGGGCCAAGCGCGACCGCTGGGTCTGGATCGGCGACATGGGGACTGCCGTCCCGAGCGCCTTTGTTAGCACGGGCGATCTCGAGAGCACCAAGAACGCGCTGCAGGCCATCTACGACGGCCAGGTGAGCCTCCACGCCTCTGAAGCTTCTGAAAGCTAATAAATTAGGGGTCGACTGGGGTTTTGCCAAAAGCTGGGCCCCCGTACTTGTCCAAGGACAGCGAGAGTGAGTGGCTTCCCGTTGCTCGGCCATGCTGACATGACTAGCCTACCATCTCTGGGCGCTCATTGGCACGTACAACTATTTTCTATACTCTGGTGACGAGGAATTTCTGCAGTCTGTTTGGTCCAAGTACACGAAAGCCGTCGACTACACCCTCGGCCACCTCACTTCGGACGGAATCTTGCAAGTGGTGGGTGAAGCTGACTGGGGACGATGGACCTATTCGACGCAGCGGAGTTCCGCAAGCATGCTGTGAGTATCCGTACCACGGTATATATCAAGCTCACACCAATAGCCTATATCATGCTTTGAATACTGGGGCTGCGATGGCTTCGTGGGTTTCTGACCTTGATGCTGCCAATATTTCTGCGACCTACACCACCGAGGCAGAATCTCTGCAAAAGGCCATTTTCGAACAGTTCTGGGATGAAAGCGTCGGAGCGTTCAAAGAAAGCCCAAACAACACGGACCTGTACCCCCAAGATGCCAACAGCCTGGCCATTGCCTTTGGCGTGGCCGGCGACTCGGCCCTGCAGGTGTCTGACTATCTCGAGTCTAACTGGACCCCCATTGGCCCTAGCTGCCCGGAGCTTGCTGGCAACGTGTCTCCCTTCATCTCTAGTATCGAGCTGCTCGGACACTTTCAGGCCGGCCGGCCAGACAGGGCGATGAAGCTCATCCGAGACAGCTGGGGCTGGTACATGAACCACCCCAACGGCACCCAGTCGACCGTAATTGAAGGCTTCCTCGTCGACGGCACCTGGGGATACCGCGGCGATAGAGGCTACCGCAACGACCCGTCCTATGTCTCGCATGCGCACGGATGGAGCAGCGGCCCTACTTTTACGCTGTCAGAGTACATGCTGGGCCTGCGGGTCACCAAGCCGCAGGGCAAAGAGTGGCGCCTCGCGCCGGCCACCTTTGACGAGCTGTCAGAGGCGCAAGCCGGCTTCACCACCGCGCTGGGCAAGTTTTCTGCCAAGTTTATCGTAAAAGACGGAAAGGCGACCGTGAGCTGGGACACGCCGACGGGCACGCGAGGACGCCTCAAGCTGCCGGGCCAGGGCGCGCGCTGGGTCAGCGGCAAGGGCAGCGCAACGGTATTAATTAGCTGAGTTTTGACATTGTGAAACAGGGTCCAAATTGATTCAAACCGTCCGGACTTGTACGTGACACAAGACCCTGCCCACAGTGATGTAACCTGCCGCGGAATGGAACAACGGACCCACAGACCTTTGCATGAACCACGCAACCTTGTTCAGAGCTAATATCGCGAACAGACAGCCCGTGTGTCGACCCGTCGAACGCTCAGCCTTCTGCCGATGTTCCATGGTCACTGCTTCATCCGTATTCGAATAGAGATGAGCATAAAGTGTCGGCCTGGTATATATTAACTATGCGGCCTCCCGTCCACTGGACGACCCTAGACGACCCCAGACGACCCTCAGACGGCCTCGGACGACTCATCTCGGGCTGCCGACGACCTAGACAGACCTGCCATTCATCCACGTAAGCTCTGCACTTTAATCCACCCTTGACAGACGCGCACTCCTCGGAATTCCAACGCGCCTTCGGACCAGAAGCCGGTTGTTCACAGAACCGGGATTCCCGTCACATGCCATCTTTCGAGAATCCTTTGCTCGTTGTGTACAAGTGGCAATTTCCCCGCACTCCAACGTCGCATGCGGAGAAGCTACTAACGGTTTTCATCACCAAAGCCCCTGTCGCCGGCAAATCTGATTCCAATTCGCCAACATCATTGAAATCCGGGGTAATGCCAGATTGCGTAATCGATTGGCTCAAGATCGAATCCATAATGTTATCTGCACCTTTATGGCAATCAGCGGTGCTAAATTGTAACCATACCTCGGGTAACGCTGGTCGAGGGCGGATGAGATTCCGGTTCCGTCACCTATAAATCTGAGCTGACGCACTGATTCAATCCATCAGCATTAGCGCTGTCTGACCGCCACCATGAAGACCTCTACAGAGCACGTTGACAACCATGACACTATCGAGGCTCTCAACGATTCGAGCCTAAGGCATGCTGCCGAGAGAGGACAGGCCGCTACAGACAAGTAAGATCTCTCCATTTTTGGTGTCCCCGCTAACAATCGTAGATATGGCCAGTCTCTGGTGCAGTATGACCCCAAGGCCGAGAGTCGGTTGCGCTTGAAAATCGATCTCTATATTGTGCCGACCGTGTCCCTAATGTACCTATTTTGCTTTATCGATCGTGCAAACATTGGTATGTACACTAAAGACTGAAGGCTTGATTTAGTCTAACTCTTGCAGGTAATGCCAAGATTGCTGGTCTTGAAAAGGACCTCAACATGGAGGGATACGACTACAACATTGTCATTTCCATCTTTTACATTTCCTACATTCTGTTTGAGATTCCTAGCAACTTGTGCTGCAAGTGGATGGGACCTGGCTGGTTCCTTCCTCTGACGACTATCCTGTTTGGCATTTCATCCCTTGGGACAGCTTTTGTCAAGACAATCCCACAGGCCTCTGGTGTTCGGTTTCTCCTTGGAATCTTTGAGGCCGGCATGATGCCCGGAATTGCATATTACTTGTCTCGTTGGTACCGTCGAGCAGAGCTGGCCTTCCGTTTGTCTCTCTACATTGTCATGGCCCCCCTAGCTGGCGCTTTTGGTGGGTTGCTGGCTTCTGCTATTCTTAGCCTTGATCACTTTGGGGGCCTGCATTCCTGGCGCATGATCTTTGCCATCGAGGGAATCATCACCATTGGCCTGGGCCTCATAGGGCTCCTGACCCTGACTGACCGTCCTGCCACTGCGCGGTGGTTGACTGAAGCCGAAAAGGATCTCGCCATTGCTCGCGTCAAGTCTGAGCGCGTTGGAACCACTGCCGTTCTCGACAAGATTGATTCAACCAAGCTCCGCCGCGGCATCTTCTCCCCCATTACGCTGAGCACTGCCTTTATCTTTTTGCTGAACAACATTACCGTCCAAGGACTGGCATTCTTTGCTCCTACAATTGTCAAGACAATTTACAGCGACAAGACAACCGTCCAACAGCAGCTATACACGGTTCCTCCGTATGTTGTCGGCGCATTCTTTACAGTGCTCTTTCCGCTCCTGAGTTGGCGCTTCGATAGACGCCAAATCTTCTTTATCCTGTCGGCACCCATGTGCATGATTGGATACTGTATGTTTCTTGGGTCGCAGAACCAGCATGTCCGCTACGGCGCCACGTTTCTCATTGCTTCCTCCACATTTGCGATTGGTCCGCTCAGCAACGCTCAAGTGTCGGCAAATGTCGTCAGCGACACAGCACGAAGCGCCGCCATCGGAATGAATGTCATGTTGGGCAACGTCGGAGGCCTCATCGCAGGATGGTCCTTTCTGCCCTGGGATGCTCCCGACTACCACATTGGTAACGGACTGAACCTGGCAACCTCTGGTACAGTGCTCATCGTTGCCACGCTGACGCTGCTGTGGATGAAGAGGGATAATAAGAAGAAAGATAACCGGGATGTCGACGAGGAGCTTTCTGGTTTGACTCAGGAGCAGATTCAAGACCTCGACTGGAAGCATCCCGCTTTCCGCTGGAAGCCTTAAACTGAATTGGGATATGGTGTGCGGGGCCTGTATGAAGTATTTGTAGTTGGATAAAATTAATTTTATTTACTGCCTCGCGCCGTAAATCATATGAAGAATGGCAAAATCTGCATACCAAGCCATGCAAAGTGGGTGTTGTGGTTTGGTAGTTTTGCAACACATTTTGCACTCGGCCACAATTTCCACCGCCGACAACAGCTGTCCCGTATCGGCCACTGTAGTGTTCTGATGTGTGTCACTTCACTCCAAAATGGGATCACAGTGGGGGTAATGTGCATCCACTGCGCCCCTATTTGCATATAAAGTGAGCAACTCTACACTAAATGAACGTGTCGTGCTGAACCTCATTCTCGTTTCCTCTCGGCGTAACAATGGAACACGGCCTTTCCAAACTCCCGGGCCCGAACGAACGCGACCACTCCATCACGATATCCCAGGGGATCCAAGTCCAATCGCAGATACAAAGAGGTTGACTGGCGCTGGAGCGAGTGACCTTGGTGTTGACGCCAACAAATAGGTGGTTACCATTCTCCTCAAAAACACGGTCCCAATCAACACAGCAGTCTATCATGCTGTCATAATTAACCTCGCGCTTCGAGACGACATCATGCGTAAAAATAGAGCAGTTGGAACGGTTTACAACCGCAACCTGGTGTGTAAAGGCTGTGATCAAATAGCGGCGGACGTCATCGCGGCCTTCCCGAGAGAGGAAGCCGTCGGAGGCTTGAAGTGAGACATCTTCGGTGCGGATGTTGTTACTCACAAAAGCAATTTTCATCTCCTCAGAGAGATCATTGATCTCTGAGAGCTTCACTGCTGATGGACAGGCCGCCGTTCGCCAATTGGAAGATGGGCTCCCTGGTGGTTAAGCTTTCGAGTGTAAAGTGCTTCTCCCAGGCTCTCTTAGCAACGGCCAAGGCCATCCACAGGCTGCCAGTGTGGGATAATTCGAGGGTGTTACCTGTGGCGGCGCTATCAGCAATGATGTGTTGAGGCCTGATGCAAGTCTTAGCGCGGATGAGCTGGAGAGGACCGATGGTGACCAGCGAGGCCAGCTGGATTTTGAGAGCGGCGGCAGCGGGAGACACAGAAGGCGACGCAGCGAAGCGGGCAGACTGAACATTGTAGCCGGCGAGAGGCAGAAGAGCGAAGAACATGTGCGGCCGGTCAAGCTGAAGCTTGGGATGGAAGCTGGTGCCAATCATGGTGAGCAGCCCCGACTGTTCTAGCTGGCGCCTCGTCTCTCGGGCGGCTGGGGGCCCCGGTCTAATGTAGGCCAATGCCCAGCTGGCGCGGCCGGACCAGTCGTCGAGCTCGGCGAGGCCGGCGAGAAATGCGGCAAGCTGCCCGGACGTGGCATCGGCGCGGTGGGTCCCGGCCAGATCCCGGAGGCCGTCCATCTCTGCTCACCCTAGTTATCTTGAGCACCAAGAGGTCCTAGACATCAGAGGCCCTGTTGGTGTCAAGCCTTTCTTGCTTACAACGCCCGAGCAAGCTGACGTGGCTAATTTAATTCTACAGAACAAGATGATTTGTTCAACGCTGAAAGACGAGCCCAAGTCGAAACCCTCATGTATCAAACTGGTCAGCCTTACTTGTCTACTGTATACAGTGGAACTAGGCATGGCTTTGGAACACGGGCGAATGTGTCAGACCCCGAGCAGAAATTTGCAAAGGAGGACGCCTTTGCTCAAGCAATCCGGTTCTTTTTTAATTGGAAATAAGATGTAACTAGAATGTAGATATATTTGCTCTATATAAATTCCGTGGGTGGAGGCTCCTACATGAAGCCATCTCTTGCCTGAATCTGGTTCAAAGACCAGCCTTTTTATTATCAAGTCATTGAATTCGAGTGTGTGGGTGCACAGCTTATCCATTGAAATTCAGTCATCCAATGAATCTGCATCGGTGATATCTATTGTTGTGTAATGGACTGGCCCTAAGGCGGCTGCTCTTAGGCGTCAAGTAATGTTATTCGTATTCTTACAGGAGAAGGTTCCTCCTCTGTCCGATCGCTCCTCGCCTCCTTATTTATCTCGCTTAATAGTTCACTGCCTCCTACCCTATAGGCTTAGGCCTTTGGCCTAAGCCCTTTACATGTTGCCCATAGACGATCATATAATGAAATACAACTCGATGAAGCCATCTCCTATGCACCTCAAAGTCAGTTACGTTACCTATCTCTAAGTACGTGCTGCAGCAAGCTGAATCGAAGATCTTGTCTTAGCTACAGTCAACTGATACAGCTAGGTCCGCAGTTGATAGGGTCTGACTACGGTAATTGACGATATTGGCGTGACTTTGGGCTCGAGGGAGCCTGGGTAATCTAGTTGGATCTGGCCGTTACCTTGGAGGTCATGCTAGACTATTGTGACTACTGAGTGTGACATTGCCTATCCAACTACAATTAGGCGACAAAATCCTTTTTTCAATCGACGCGACTGCCCATTAATCTTAACGGGAGCGCGGCACCCTCATTCTCTTCACACCGCAACCTTTTCACAATTATGCTAGGAAAACGTTCTGTTGGCGAGGTTATATCAACAATCTCTAGAAAGGTCATGGAAATTTATCCGAAGCAAAAAGAATTATTAGAATTGATCCTCGATGGATACTTTTGGGAAATGCGGCGTAACGAGTGCCAATCAACTACATCTAAAGCTTCAGATTGACGTGGATCGACTTGGACTGCAGGTACTCCTTGAGCCCCTCCAGGCCACCCTCCCTGCCAAAGCCGCTCTGCTTCCAACCACCCCAAGAAGTTTGCTTGGAGGTCCAATGAGCACTATTGATCGACAGAGTACCTACATCGAGCTGGGACGCAACTCTCAGACCCCTTGTGATGTCGGAGGTAAAGATAATGCCTGTAGCGAGTATCAGCCGAAGTCCAACATGGCTTCATAGTCAAACTTACCCGAGAGGCCGTATGGGGTGTCATTAGCCAGTCCAACCACTTCCTCCTCGGTCTTGAAGGTCCGTATAACCAACACGGGCCCAAA
Source organism: Calonectria fujianensis (assembly GCA_013406965.1). Classification (NCBI taxonomy): domain Eukaryota; kingdom Fungi; phylum Ascomycota; class Sordariomycetes; order Hypocreales; family Nectriaceae; genus Calonectria; species Calonectria fujianensis. The sequence continues at coordinate 237,729 of VTGC01000024.1, read as the reverse complement.
AATCTCCTCCTTGTAGATGCGGCTGTCTAGACCTGGGTTAAGGAACAAGGTTGGGGAGACGAACTGGCCTGGGCCTGAGCGCCTCTCGCCCCCTGCGAGGACCTCGATCCCTTCCGCTTTAGCACCCTCAATGTACTCGGTAACACGTTCGAGCTGTGCCTTGTCTACCAGTGGGCCAAGGAAGGTCTTATCAGATGTTGGGTCTCCTATGGTCCCGGAGAGCTGCAAAAAGCTTTGCTTAAGGCCCTCAATGAACCTTGGCGCGATGCTCTCGTGGACGAAAAGACGGGATGCAGCGGAACAAGCCTGTGCATTATTGGCTAGGAAGCTCTGAGAGTTGTGCAGGATTGCGTTCTCGAGATTAGCGTCCTCAAATACAATGGACGCAGACTTACCGCCGAGCTCGAGCGTGACGTGCTTTAAATTGCTCTGCGCAGCTGCTACCTGAACCTTGCGACCTGCTCCAATAGATCCAGTAAAACAAATCTTGCCGATTCCCATGTGAGATGCAAGTAGGGAGCCAGTTGTGCCAGCGCCGGATAGAAGATTAATAACTCCTGGCGGGAACCCGGCTTCCTTAATAAGTGGACCAAGTAGGAGGGCCGAAAGGGGGCTCTTCTCGGAGGTCTTGTGAATGAATGTGTTTCCAGCAGCGACAGCCGGAGCAATCTAAGATTTTGTCAGCAAAAGGATATTGGGGAGGTTCAGTCAGCTTCAAATAACCTTCCAGCCAATAGATAGATGCGTGCCATTCCAAGCAGAGATGCCGGCACAGACGCCAATAGGTTCATAGGTGATTAATTTCAATAAGCCGTCGCCATCTTCGGTGTAGGTCTCGCCGTGGATTTTATCTACAAGACCAGCATAATAGCGAAAAGATGTATAGTGCATCGCGACGACCTGAGAGGCAAGCATACGGGGCATGCCCATGGCCAAGGTTTCCAGCTCGGCTAGCTTGGTGGCATTCTCTTGGACAAGATCAGCATATCTAAGCATAATGGCCGCACGCTCAGAACTGGGTGTCTTCTTCCAGGTTTTAAAGGCAATAGAGGCTGCCTCCACGGCCTTATCGACGTCTTTGCCAGAGGCGACCTGTACCTGGTCCGTGACAAGGCTACCATCTGCTGGGTTATAGACCGAGATTGTCTCTCCAGAGGAGGAAGAGAAGTACTAAGAGATATCCTGTTAGTTTAAGTTTAGGAGGCGGTCAATGCTGTTTCTCGCCTCATTGTTGATAAAAAGGCGTGTTTCGATGGTCATTTTAGCCAGCTTTGGTGAGGTTTGTATAGATCCTATGAATTGTGTACGCACTGGGCTAGAGTCTGAATCTTGAACAACATGTAGTAGACGCGACAAAGGTGGATGTGGCTCAGATATATATACGCACATACGCAACTATCCTTCCTCATAGTTGCCCAAATCCGATGCACTGTTACCGGTCTCTCGGGCCCGAGACAGCTAAACTCCGCACTTCGAAGTGGACCGGAGAGAGCTCGCTACCATCAGTACCAGAGACTCGTCCAGGCGGAAGAGCGCTCGGTCGTATGAAGCGTCGATAACATTCAAACCACAAGAACCCTACATCACGTAATCGAGTTAGAACTCGGATAAATCGATGAGGCCGAGTTAGTCACCATGGATGACCGTTTTTACCTAATATGGCCTAGGGCTCAAGAACGCCGGGCCTTGGCGCAATGAGGTTACGGTGTCCTAACGTAAATAAAACATATTTGATTTAACACGGTACTACCAAGCGTCTTAATTTAACAGCTTCTTTACGAGTTCTTAATTTCAAAAGGGTAGTAATTAGAAAAGGCGGTTCAATGTAATATTTAGGTATAATATATCCTAATTTATTAGTGGGGCTAAATAGTAGAGAAGTGCAGAGAGAAACAGTCCGAGCTCTGCAGAGGGGGCGCAGGGTATTCGGACAGGAATCACGATTAAGGTTAACGCTAGAGATTCAGCTAGCAGGGAAGACAAGCTGGTGCCGTGGCCCGAACTGCCGTCATCCAGCTGTTCCACAGAGGCTGCATGGTGTCTCCGAACTGTCGTTCTTGTCAAGGCCGAGTATCTTGAGCAACGGGGGGCTAACTTTATCTCTGATTCATCAAGGCAAGTTCATTTTAGAAGAGGTCATTAAACTATTTGTTCTTTTGGTCAGAGCGATATTTTTCACGACCGATCCTGTTGCTCAAATCTAATTGCCACCTCTGGCTTGGTTCCTGGATCACCCGATTCAGCCTACAGATTAGAAGTAATAAACCATTGAGCATAAGTTGGCGGTTTCGGTTGAGACGAGGGCAAAGGCGGTTCCAGAAGCTTTCAGAGTTTAATCTATAGGCCTAAGCTGAAGCCTTTTATACTTGTGTCAATCCAAGCATAGGCAACGCTATTACACCTGACGTTGTATCTAAATGTGCTAGGCTAATAGGGTTGACTTTATGCTAGTCCTCTAGAATCTCATCTTGGGCTGTTTTATTCCGCTAAAATTACTGCTTGAGTTCTAGTACATAATGCCCCATTTGCCTTTTTCTAACCTTTGGCATATTAAAATTCGCAATCCATGTCTCCAAATTTGGAATTGACGGACCGTTGAGAAGGTCGGCGCATCAGACGCGGTATTCTCATAACCCTGTTGCATCCTGCCCATTATGTTGAAGAGTGCTTATCCCTAAATGAACATCATATGAACACAAGCAACCGAACTGTCCATGGACTCATCGCTTCGACCAGACGTTTCAGGCACAAGCATGAATGGAGCATGCCAAGGTCCGCACAACTATTCGGGGAACTGCAATTGCCAGAGTTCGCCATGGGAGTCTGGAGGTGCAAAGTGTCCGGCTTCTTCCTCATGTACCATCTTGAAACCGGCCGACTGATAAAGTTTGCGGGCTGGGACAAGCGTGCTCTGGGTAGACAAAACCAAGCTCTTGTACCCCTGCTGACGCGCAAAGTCTATGCACTTCTGGACTAGTTGTTTGCCGAGGCCCAGGCCTCTAGCATGAGGCTCAACAAGAAGAACGCGCAGCCTGGCCGCTTCTTGCACAAGCTTGTCCTTGCAGATCATGATGCATCCGAGGAATTTTCCATCTTGTTCTGCGACCCAGCATCGTTCTGCTGCTGGGTCATACTCATCGACAAACTGGGCCATGATTCGGGCCACGTATGCGTCAAAACGAGAGTCCCAGCCATAATTTTCCGAGTAAATGACTCCGTGTCTGTGAATGATGTAGCCAATGTCGCCGGGGCGATGAGTTCGGAATTCAATTGCGGTCATGGTAAGCTGAGATGTGGGGCATAGGTTGGAAGATTAATAGCATATTTCGATTCTGAAAACATCATAATATAAGTGCAAGATGATCCGAACCAGCTAGAAGGATCCTATGTTGTGGACCTTGCCAAGCCGCCGCCTTTCGGTGGATATCAATGTCAGGGCGTAGCTGCGCTAGCTGTTTGGAGTTAGCCGGATGCCTGGGCATCTTGAATTAAGCGACAGCGGCACAGGAGGAAATAGCGAACCCACTGTGTGATTCATAACCCCTCAAGGCGAAGAGTTTGATGCTAGGCTGGCTTTCAAGAAAACCAAGTCGTTGTCGTAGTTTAATGAAACTAGAAACTTTACACATTCTAACCGAAGCACATGCAACTGGAGTGGGCTATTGTAAGAGCTAAAATAGGGCATTTTATTAAGTATAATGAGCGACGCGTCCTTGCACCGTCCATGGTCTAACCCCAAGGCTCAGTGCTGACGTGGATGAAAGAAAGATATTTTTGAGCCGAGATGAATTGAACCATCTTCGTCTCCGCCCTGATAGATTCGTCCCCTGCTTTTTGGTTTGCGAAAACCCCCGCCAACATGACAAATGGCCTTGCCATTTCAACTCATGCACTTTAGTTAAGCGAAACACCAGCGATATGAACACCGCCAGTCAGAATGTCGCTTTGGTAGATGACATTTCCAGCCAAGTTGGTACCTTGGATCCGAAGACGCTTCGAAAAGACCACTGTAGCCGAGTTTGGGTTGACAGTGAATGTCTTGGTTTCCCTGTAGTTTCTGAATTCGGAGTGCGATGACGACGACGAGTGCGTAAACTGGTAATTAAGACTGACGGAATATTCCACTGCCTTAATACCACCGCTAACTGTCGCCGAAACACCAACAACGTGCTCCATGGACTTGGTTTCCTCGGTGCTGTAACCGTACTCGATCTCTTCAGTGCGGGTAAAAGGGGAATCTGCCCAGTTTTCCCACACATGTTCGGCGGTCCAAGCAATAGACTTGCTGATGGTGATGAAAGGGCTGTTCATGTTGTGAATGATGGTCTTGTCCTTTGCGGGGAACAAGGCAGTCATGGGAAGGGTAACTTCTGCTTGTACCATCTCGTCGTACAGGTCACCAGGGTTGGGGATGCTATTTTTCGTGACGTTTGGCCTCGGGGTCGTAAATTGCTGATACTTGTTTGGGACATCGATGGAGAGCACCCAAGGAGTAACATCAGGTAGATAATCTTGGTTCGATATCCGCAACGTGCCCGAGTAGAGAGGAATCTTTTGAGAGCCAGTTGCGCCACCGGAGGAAGGAATAACCTCATAGAAGTAGCCAGGTCTCTTCATGGCTGTTCCCCGAGTGGACCACATTGGTGACTGCTTATATGTGCCCCTTGCGGCAAGATCCTGACGCAAACACCAAATTTTGTGGGAAGGCTTTTCGTGGTGTTTGTGATAGCCGACATCGCCCAAAGACACATAGCCTCCAGGACAAGTAGGTCTCCAGAGGGCACCATCATGCTTGCCGGGAGAGCCCCAATCCGACCAAACGGAGGTCCAGTCAATTGGCTCCTTGAGGGCTGGAGTTGATGTTTTGCTCTTGGGATGGTTCGGGTTCAACCCAACAAGTATCGTCGCCCGCTTGCCGCTGACTGTATCATAATAGGAATTTTCAGCAATGGTGCCCATCGCGCGAAAGTCGCCCTTTGGCTGCGGATGAAAGAAGGTGATGTCTTGTGCGGCCTTTGAACCAACATCATCCCAGATCCATGTATACGCAGTAGTAACAGCAATCCGGAGCTCCCCGTAGTCGTAGTAGTCGGTAGGGGCCCTTTGGAGAACAGATGCCTCTGCCGATATGACTGCAGAGGCGAGCAGGAGGAGATTGTTGTAATGCATGGTAGCTTTCCAGATTGCTGAAGATTGTTGGAGCTGAAGATTGTCGGAATGCGATGATTAGAGCAGAGGGAGAGAAAACGGACACGACCAAGCATTATATAGCTACAAACTCATCCCTGATTCTTCTGGCGTTTGACGTCACCAAATGCAAACACAAGGCAGGGCGAACATCAGAAATATTCCGTCACTATCACTGCTTGCCCCTCGTCACAAATTAATTCCCATCACTGTGACGTATTAAGGGCAGAAGTCGTCCTCATCTTTGCCACCTAGGGGTTGGTCATAAGGTCGGCAACCTTGCGATACTCATCCTACCCTTCACACGGCCCGTAATTTCGTCCAAGACACATCACACGATTGGTGATTTCCGCTGCGGCCCGTCGTACGATGTCACATCACCTATACATCACCTCCAATCACATTCGTTCCTTTGGATTTCCAGAACAATCACGAACGTAGCGCCACACTCGGTCAAATTTGGGTGAGTCCTAATAGTGCGCAACAAGGGGTAAGTGCTACAATGCGGCGGCACAATCTTGGTGGCCCCACACGGCACTGTCTGCACTATCAATAAAGAAAAACGCCTCGTTCAGCAAAGAAGATTACGAGTGTTCCATAAAGTAATCGTACTTCAAATCTCATAATCTCCTCGCTTCTGAATAACGTAACGCAATAACCTCTTGTGCCAAAGGCAAACCACGGCCGAGACCCAATGCGGCGGTGCTCCAGCTCAGCCAACCACACTCATCACTGTCCACCAAGAGGGATCCCGACCTTCCGAGAACAAAGGCAAGGCTGACGGGTGCTTGGTTTCGGGACGGTGTCTGAGGAGGAAGCGGGTGACTGCACCTCCAAACTCTTGGCAGCACAATTCTCTGGATAAGTGTCATAGGAACGGGCATTACCTATGCGAGGACAATGACTACAGCTACCTTTCCGCTCATCGTTGATGTGAGAAGCACCTCGCAAGGCAACAAGGAATTCGGTGATTTGCTGAAACTGCCCAACCCTCCGTCTATTTTCACCGAATTTACCACGCAACATCACCGAGGTAACCACATAGACCGAATTTTACCGCTGCCTAAGAAGCGGCATTCGACCATCAAAATATATCATTAATATCAAGTCAGGAACACCCAGCAAATGACAAAGACCTGTTGGGCGGTTTGTAATGGCCGTAGAGCGTGGCTTTGTGTTGCGAGTCGCCTTTACGTAACGGACCCAAGAGCGGTACTTGCCGTAAAATGGGTTGTCAGGTTCGCGGCTCATTTACGCATAATAAGCAGAGATTATGAACTATGCAGCCAGAGCATCTCGAAACACTAGCCTTTGTCAAACTGGAGCCTTGAAGAATATGTAGAAATGATTTCAGAGACGTGTTTAAGGCGGGTCTGCTTAGTCATCGTCGAAAGACTGCAAATTGACTGTGGTTTTAGCCAAAAACCAACGTCTTTTGTCGAAACTATTAGGTCCCAAGGCTTGAGAATAGAGACTCGCTAGTATGAATGGGCAGCACCCCTAAATTATCCTGCTTTCTTGAAATCACTCATTACTTGTGTCATATCTGCTCACTTTTTCGAGAACTCTGTGGTCCATATGCCGAAAAACATGCTACAGGGTAAGTCATTTGGCGCCATTTTCATAAACATTGAGAATAAGCCCGAAACAATTCGGCTAACCTTGCTCCTTCAACCTCATCACAACCGAGTATGAATTTCCGTCCACTTGAACTCGAAAAATTGATCAAATCATCCTAGGATTTCCTCAAGAATGTTGAACGTAGTGTTGGACAAATTTTGGACCGAAGCGCTCACCAGTCCAGTATTGACGATTGGACTACTGGATTCCTTGGAGATACCCGATTCTTGGTGTAGGATGTGTACAGAATAGCTAATTCACTCGACGCATCATTTCGAGATCTGGGGTGTCAAATGTCAGGCCATGTTGGACTTTGATTTGGGTTTCGCTTCCCTCTCATCAGCCAATCGGAATTGAATTAGCCTCAGCTAGGGCCGCTGCGGATCGGGAATAAGTGCCGTTTTGTCAGGCACAGGTTCTTAATGCCGGTCTTTCTTTGTCGGTTGACACATAATAAAACAGGGACACGTTTGAGGGCTCCAGATCTGTATCTGTCCCCGTTCTACCCCACGACACAAAATGCGATCTGCATGGAGCCAGAATGCGCGCGTTTGCAGACGGGCCCTTGCCGTTGTAACGTTAGGAGGTCGTGGAATTTATATCCCCCCATATCCTGATTGAAGATGACTGACAGCATTCACCATGCAAGCCTTGCTGCTTCTCGCCTTTGGCGTCCGTTTCGTTCTGGCACAGTCCACCACCCAATTGTTCGCATTCAACGACACTATTGATATCGAGAACATCGCACTTCGCTCCAATGGCCACCTTCTTCTCACCACATTTTATCAAGGCCATCTCTACACGCTCGATCCCTTCCAGGCTGCCCCGGAGGCTGAGCTGGTAGCCGCGCTCCCTGGTGCTACTGCGCTCTGTGGTATCGCCCCTATCGGCGATGACAAATTTGCCGTGGTAGGCGGAGTCAGAGGTTCCTATCACTACGACAACGAAACCGTCTACACAATCGACTTTGGCCAAAATGCCGCGGACCCTGTGATTGAGCAAGTTGCCCGACTGCCCGATGCCAGCATGCTCAATGGCATGGCATCCCTGCCCGCGCAACCCCACATCATCTTGATTGGAGACGCGCGACTTGGATGCATTTTTCGCGTTGATACAACCACTGGGATGTCCAAAGTTGTTTTCGCTGATGATGCAATGACTGCGCCAGCGAATGCATCCATCCCTATTGGAATCAACGGACTCAAGGTCACCGAGGACCACGTATTCTTCACCAACAGCGCCCGGAACATTTTTGTAAAGGCTCCTATGAGTGCAGATGGGGAAACGTTTGGCGAGGTGGAAATCGTTGCTCAATTGGAGAGCAGCACTGCTGGAACCGATTGGGATGATTTTGTCTTGAGCTCTGACGGTGTCGCGTATGCTGCACAGCCCGAGAATGCACTGGCAAGGATTTTTCCAAACGGAACAGTGAGCACTTTTGCCGGCGGTGGAAATAGCAGCGCCTTCACGGGGCCAACCTCTGTCCAGATTACAAAAGATGAACGCACTCTGTATGTGACGACACGTTCCGGTCAGGTAGTGGCCGTGGATATTGAGTCGTGAACTACCCAAGTCATATTCTATGAAATCACATTTTCCGAATATTGCGGAGGACTTGGTGACACTTGCAGAGGCAATGGAATTTCTATCACATGAAGCGACTGGACCGTCAATTAGCCCAGTATTTGCAGCTTATTTTCACAAAAGATTAAAGACAAAATGTAAATATCTTTATGGAATGCAAATACTCATTGACGGCAGATTAAATCAACCTATCTATAAATGGCAATTAAATAAAGCGGTTATGCAAAACTACACAACTGGAAAGAAAGTGAATCCATGTATTACATGTCAAGCCATTGATCAGAAAGACCTACTGGGAGTGAGCTTGCTTGATCAAGTCGGCCGCCTGCACGAGTGAGCAATATACAAGCCGTGAAACTGATCAACTTACCTTCTCTGCAATAGCGTATACAGTCGTCATAATGTGCGTGGCTGGAAGCAAAGGAATCACGCTGGCATCAACAACTCGAAGTCCTTCGACTCCGTAAACCTTGAGCTCCTCATCAACGACGCCACCGTGCTCTCGGTTGCCCATCTTGCAGGTTCCGGCAGGGTGAAACAGAGATGTGATGCTGGAGCGAATGTAGTCCTCCAAGTCGGCATCGCTTGTCACATTGGCTCCGGGGCTGGTCTCGAAAGGTTCCAGAGCGGCCATGGCGGATGTGCTAACAAGAGATCGAGCAAATCTGACACCCTCAGCTAGAATAGAAATATCAAGAGGATTTTCCAAAAAGGCTGGGTTGGCGATCGGAGCATCAAAAGTAGATGATGTCTGTGGTTTAACAAATCCTCGCGAGTAGGGGTGCTGGAGTCCCAGAATAATGGCATCATCCCCCCAGATAAGTTCCATGCTCGCCGAGTCCAAGTTCAAAAGCTTCTCGTTGAGAATGGATTCTTGTTCCTGGTAACCCTTGACGATCTCAGCCGCCGTATCAAGTGGGAGAAACTGTATGCAGTTTTGAGCAATAGCTTTCTCGTAAATGGACTCGCTCGCACTCGAAAGATTAGACAAGGGCAAAAACATGAAAAAGTCGAGTGAAGGCGAGGTCATGGGGCCTGTCTTGTTCTTTTCGTATTCCTGCAATGCTTCAGCAGCAAAGGTCGCATTGTCTAGGTCGTTAAATGTAATAGGTGCGTTGACTATACTCGGTCAGAGATTTCCCAATTTAACACGACCATACGTACGTGGATTGGCAACCCGAAGCAAAACATGGTCATGGAAGTTTTGACCAACAGCAGGCAGGTCGGCGATTGTCGTCACATTGATGGACGACAAAACGGCCGCACCACCAATGCCAGAGACTTGCAGGATCTGAGGAGTGTGAATGGTTCCTGCAGCCATGATGACTTCTTTTTTCGCATAGACAATTTCGGGGGTGGCGTCCCTGCTCTTTGCAAACTAACAGGCGTTAGCAAGATAATTCTACTCACAGGTGAATGACCAACCTCTACTCCAGTAATCTGAACGTGCGAGCCGTTGGCTGAAAGAAGCCGAGTAACCTGTTCGCCAGTGATGATGTGAAAGTTTGAGCGCCCTGCAGCAGTGTCGTAGTATGCCTCCTGGGAACAGGACCGTGTGGCCGAGACCGGGTCTTGGTTATGCGGGCAAAAGAATGCACCAATGGGGTTGCTGGCCTGGTCCACCGAGAAGCTAATGCCGAGTTCTTTGACTGCCTCAACAACATTCTCTGCGCACAGTTGGAGCTGTCGGAAAAGAAATGGAAAAGACTACCTGCGGTTGGCCAAATGTAAGGCGAATAGCTGGAATGCATATATCCTGCAGAACCATGAGCGGCTTCGTCGAATGTGATGTTGTACTCTGTGGCAACATCGTCGTTTGCGGGAGTAAAGATTTCGTTCTGGAATAATATTAGTCAAGTTCATCAAGAATGAATGTCATATACCTTTTTGAAGTAGGGCAATAATGAGTCCCAGTCCCAACCAGTGTTTCCAAGCTCCGCCCATCGATCATAGTCTGACTTGGATCCTCGGTCAAGGTTCATTTGGTTCAGCTTGGTCGAACCTCCAACCACCTTTCCGAGGTGGATCGAGATGTTTCGCTCATAGACGGCCTCCGTGGGAAGGTAGGTGTAGTTCCAGTTATACTTGGAGTTGATTGCACCGCCCGCTAAGCCTGGGATTGTCATGTAGTCTTCATTCAGATCGCTGGATTCATCAGCATCAGCTCAAACAATCCTTTTAGAACTTACAAATTGCCTGCTTCGATGACCAGAACGGTGACACCTGTACCGAGCCAGACCCAGTATTAATCAAAGAATTAGGTTCTTACCAGAATCCTCGCTCAGACGATTAGCGACTGTAAGGCCAGCAGCACCTGCACCGACGACAACATAATCATATGCCTCGGCCAGCTGATCCCTTCGTTGTGGGTGGGCTGAGGCGATGGGCAAGCCAAGAGACAACAAAGCAACTTGGAGGATGGTAATTCTAGCCATGGTGAGTGATGTGAATATGAGTGACTGCTTGTCAGGTACAAAAAACGAGGTCTTGTCAGTTATATTTATAGCTGTCAGTAAATCTCTTTGCACCCATCTTTACCTCTTACAATTCAGTATCTATCAATAGATAGCTATGGCTCTTATGCATCTGATGGAATTTGTAGCTCTTGTATTTTCACTATGGAAGGGATCTATCTGTGGCACTTATAGCTGCTGTTGCTAGCTGTGGAAGGCAGCCTCGGTCCGCCGGTCCGTTGGCTGGTCCGTGACTGCAGTCCAGGATTGAAGCTATCTTGAGCTGGCGGCAGCTAGCTGCGGGCAACAGCCGGTCCGTGAACGTCAGATGGTCTGTCTACCGTAATTGACGGTATTTGTATGTGCAATCGGGCTGCACACAGCCCGGGGCCGGTCTGTTTGATCTTGCCGTTACCGTATTATTCGGGCTAGGCTATTGAGACTATCTACGGTGTGTGACAGTATCATTCATAATCTAGAATGTCGCTCCTCGTCGCCAAGACCCACCGCAGCACCACCGCAGCCGAGTTCCGATATCTAGACTTGCTGTAGCGGCTTCCGGCGATCAGCTAATGCAAACTTAAACACGATCAACACTAAATTTGATTTGTAAACGCTGGCTGCTCTGTTACAGGCTCAAGAGCCTCACTTGGATTCCGTGGGCTGTCCTATCGGCGTCAAGACTGCCGTCACACGGGACCCACAATGGCATGGTAGTCCTTGGTTTCTCGCTTACGTGACGTGCTTCCAGAAGATGTCCTTATTTTGAACCCACGGCAAGGCTGATAACCCCTTGAGTTCCCCACTTAAACGAGTCAAGCCGTGAAAAGCTTAACGGGAGCTGCCGTCTTTGTCGTATCTGCTACAGCGACAATGAATTCAAGATTGCCCTTGTGGAGACCTTGGAGGCGACTAAATGGAAATGAAAATCTCGTCACCGCCGTCACCTTGCCGTCACGGTATGGCCATGGATTCATGATGCATGTGCATAAGTGGGAAGGTGCTGACCATATAGCTTGAAGGAGTGAATCCCTCTACTATGATAAGCGTGATCAAGTACGGGAATTAGTCTAAAAATGAGCCTAATATTCTCCCAAGTCTTATTTCATTCCGCAATCCCAGTTCGAAATACGCGTGTTGGACAAACAGCGACAGGGGCCCTCGGCATGTCGGATCTCGGCAGCTTCAGACCACCAAACTCTAAGTGAATGATGATCTGATTTTTGAGCACTTCTCCTTCTCTTTGTTTGGGTGACTTGGGGAGTTAGGTCTAGAGAAAGTCGCTGGACTAAGACCACAACTACACAACGCTGCCCTAAAACCGGCAAGAATGACAAGCTCGTCGGGATTAATCTGCATACTGCGATAACATCGACATCACTTATCAACAAGTTGAGATTCTAAGCAATGGAATCAATTTCTCGTAATCGAGTAAAGCTATAGCCGATCTCCACCTGGAGTGAGTACTTGTGGGGCGCGCTAAGACACATTCGCCCTGTTGTGGATTGTCCAGGCCAATGCTTACATCTTAGCTGGGCGCAAATCCATGCAGGATCCACTAGTCTCGTCAGAGTTATACTATCATGCCTCTCGCATTCAAAGTATTGGTGATAGTATCGCAAGAACTGCATAGTCCCTGGGTTTACTCATTCCGCTTGGTACAAAGTAATCCTCTCGGCACTCAGCACGGGCGCACCAGTCCCACAGTCCAAGCAGGGTTGCGAGGTCAGCAGTCACCAACTATGCGACTTTCACTATGGATCAAGTCAGCCATTGGGCGACCTCGCCCGCTTTGGTATTCTGGTTGGACCGCGTTTATGCCACAGCACGGCCGGGACGGCAGACGGTCCACATGTCAAGCGAAAATGCCTCGACACTTTGATTCCTGCCTACAACTCATTTCTTCAATCGGCTGAAAATGGACTTCAAGCCCACCATGCGCATGCCTCCCGAGGCGGGGCTCGACTTGCCAGAGCAGGACTTTGCTGCTCATCCACCCGTCACGCATGTGATGTGCGAAACATGGCAAATGTTTTGGCGGCGGTTGCTCGTTTTTGGCGTTGGAGTGTTGATAGCTGCAATCTCGGCCTACGAATACGCCAACCCTCTGGCTGACTTTGGTGTATTAAACTCGGCATTCGTCTCGCTGTTTTCCCTCTTGTCTGTCAGACATGCTCTCTATTTCATGACCCTGGTGGCGGGCTGCGTCATACTAATCCGGCAGCCGCCGGTTCGCCGGCTAGCCAACCAAAACTTCCCATGAACCGGACCGCTGTGCTTGTGCCTGTTTACCACGATGACATTGCCGCGGTGTGCCAGCGGCTTTGCACCATGATGAAATCGGTCGAAGATATTGGGGCTGAGAGTCTGTTCCACTTTTTCGTGCTGAGTGATTCGTCTGCTGCCGCGGAAGAGGAAGAGGTTGCTGCCGTGCTAAAGATCGAGCCACCCATTGCAGTGTACTACCGCCGCCGGCCCAAGAACACGGCAAAGAAACCCGGAAACATTGCAGAGTGGGTTCGTCAATGGGGTGGCGCCTACGAAAATATGATTGTGCTGGATGCTGACAGCATTTTGACCGGCGCGGTCATGGTCGAGATGGTGGTGCGCATGGAAGCAAACCCGAAGGTCGGTCTCATCCAGAGTGTCTTCACAGTCATCGGCGGCCGCACACTATTTGCGCGGTGGTAGAAGTTTTCCATGGCCATGTACAACCCCATCACATACACAGGCTTGGGCTGGTGGATCGGCCACGAGTCAATCTTTCTCGGCCACAACGCAATTCTTCGCACGCGAGCGTTTGCTGAGAGTTGCGGCCTACCCAAGCTGGCAAGGGCGGAACCGTTTGGTGGCCACATCATGACGCACGACCTGATCGAATCGGCTCTGCTGCGCCGCGACGGCTGGGCTGTGCAGATGCCGGTGCTCCCTAACAGCAGCTACGAAGGGCCACCAAACCTGCTTGACCACGCCGTTCTCGATCGTCGCTGGTGTCAGGGCCACCTTCAGCATCAATACTTGCTAAACATAGTTGGCCTGCACTGGGTAAGCCGTGTGTTCTTGGCCAACCCGTACTATTTGGTCTCGCCCTTGTGGCTGCTGCGGCTGCTGCACCCGTCTGAGGAGAAATGGTTGCACTGGGCCATAACTGCAGCCCCAAAGCTAATGGTGCTTGTTTACCTCGGAGTGCATCACGCGGGGCTGTTTGGCGGGAAACCTAGGCTACTTCTGAGCATCGCTCTCGAGACTGTCGGCGATATCCTAATTTCACCCATCATGATGGTATCGCAGTGTCTGTCGCTGGCGAGCATAGTTCGTGGCCAATCCAGCGAGTGGTTGCCACAGCGTCGCGACATTGACGGGCTGCTCTTTCCTGAGGTTATTGGCTACTATCGCCAGCACATGGCAGCAGGCATTTTGTTGCTAGGCCTCATTATGACGGGATACAAAAGCACGCTCCCATTCCTAATGGTCACCTTGTCACTCATTGTATCACCGCTTATTGTCGTCTTTACATCACTCGTTGGGACGGGTTCAAAAGCACGTAATCTGGGACTGTTTCTGATTCCAGTTGCAATATATTCCTACACCCAATTCGTGAGATTGCGCCGTTCAAGGTATGCACGGGACATGCCACTCAACCATAATTGCCACGGGCAGCTTATGAATGTACTCGAATTTGGCCGGCAATTTCATTGATTTATGGACTGGCGACACAACGAAAGTCAGAATTGAAAAGCAAATCCAAATCACATGTAACCTTGATTCATCCTAAAATGTATACACAAACTTTCCATTCCAACTACATACAACAAGCATCAAAGACTCAAGTTAGTCAAGATGACGAACATGAATTCCATCCACAACGATCAGAACCAAACCTTGACCACAAGGTAAGTCGAGGATCTACCCAGCCTATTGCGGCTCTACAGCCCGCTGTGAAGGTCTCCTCGAGCAATGACGGCCTTATATGCGCTGCTGTCGGTGAACAGGTTGGTGGCATTTCCGATAAGGGCCGACATTTCAGCAATTTGCTCGAGCGTGATGGGGTCCGTCTTCTTGGACCAACCCAGGGAGCTGGGAAGGCGCTCATTTTCTTTGTCGTGTTAGCAGCGAAACGCATACGAAAGACTTGACTCACCAAAGAAGAATTCGACATAGTCTCGGAGGACGGTGCCCGTCTCCATGTCTCCAAAGACAATAATGGGAGCAGCAAGCTCACCAAGGCTGAAGGCTTCGATGGTTGACGTGAATGTGTAGTTGGGGTTGGCCGCTCGAGACTCAATCTGGCGGAACAGCTTTCCATTGGCCAGCATAATGGCGTCCAGGGTCTCGTTGGTCCAGTAAACCTTGGTTGTGTCAAACACGCCCTGGTTGAAGACGTGGTTGTTTCCAAACTGGGCATCCAGGCGGCTGCACTCGTTAGCTTGGGAGTTGCATCGGCAGACAGAGTACAAACCTCAGACTGGCGTCGTGCTCCAGAACACCGTGCACATTGAGCATGTCGCTAAAAAGAGTTAATAAGGTCCGGCGTGACTGGCACTCCACTTACAGCGTAAAAAAGGTGGCATTGGGCTCCGGGTTGGCGACGAGGGCCTGCTCAAACATGACGCCTCCAAGAGTCTCGTTAAAGTTGATTCCTCTCTTCAAAGCGCCAACCACGGTATCTCTGGTCAAGTTCTTTCCGTCGTGCGGCAGGAATCCGTGGTTGGCCAAAGTGTTCATCATTGGGCAAGGGCCACGAACTGGACGTGTCAGCAAGCATCAAAAGACGGAGGGAAAAACACACAATCATCAGCTCCTGCGGGTGCCCAGTCCTCAAGAGAACCACCAGAGTAGGCAGTTGCCGAAGCAACACAGGTCGCAAAGGTGAGTGAGAACTTCATGATTGGTGAGTTGACAAGATGGAATGGGTCAAGTGGTTGATGAGTCGCAAAAGAAATGAGCAGCCAGCGTTCTTATATACAGCACCTCCTTTACAACCCGGGACCCGAGCGCTGGCTCCTGCTCCTTGATCGCTTTACCTCATGAACTGCTGCATCGTGAAGTCATCTACAGAGTACGTTGGGCTGACCAATTAGGTGCGTTGAATTTGAAACAGGGTCGGCCTCGGTTTCGGTTTCGGTCTCGAGCAGCACTTTGAGTCAATGCATTATTTCATTTACATGCAGCAACAGGTGCCACAACGTCAACAACTTGACGATCACATTGTTCCTTCGTCCAGCCTTTGCAATGCGATACCATGTCAAAGTGTAAAGTTTGTCACGGCCCATGTTGCTTCGATCCAGGTAAGCATATTTGTCACAGGGGCTGGATTCATTCGCGATCAATGATGCCGGTCAAGGCAGGGCTCGGTGGTATTTTGCCATCAACATACCTGCTACAATTGAGCCTGGATTGCCTTCAAAGTCGTCAAGGATGGCCAACTACATGACACGCCGGGGGATGGAACGAGCATGAGAGACCGAAAAGTCGCTCTGATGCGCTAATTTGAGAAGATTGGAGAATTTCACCAATTAACCAATAGAAAGTGAACAAAAGTCTTGACCAAAGACAGCAAACATGTGGCGAATGCCTGTGAATGCCGACGGCCAGTCCTTGTGTAGGATTTTAAGGCAAGTAGTGTAACATTCGATTTGCGGGATGATCACGTCTGCGACAAGTATTTCTACCTGTTGACACATCATCGGCCCTATTGTCGCAGCAGATCGGCCGAATCAGATACATGGTTGGGCTGTGTCAATCACTCGCACATTCCAGTTGGGACAACTTGTGCCTGCGCCGAATGCCTCTCCGGTTGTTCGTCCTTGCCTCCATGCTTGTCCCGTGGTCCTTCGCTGTCACTTCTCCCTGACCCAATAAACTGCCACATCTATACAGCCTCTCAATACGAACACGCTGGGAAACAATTGGCATTTATTTGGCAGGGCTGGAGACCGATACCGAAAGCGTCCAGGCGCTCAGCACTGCCGAAGAGCATGTTGGCGTACAAGCCGGCGAGACACAAGGAGCCAACGCGATAGGTTGGATCGAGTAAAGTGAGTAATCACAAACTCCCGATCAAGAAACGATTCACTTTCCGGGCCCTCCGAGCAGGGGATTAATGGGCTGTGATATATCCGAAGTGGGTGTCAACTTGAAACAAACTTCCGGTCCAGTCAAAAGCCGCACATAACAAATCATGGAAGCGAGGTCAAGAATTGAAATCTCATAAATTTAGCACTCCTACTCGCCCCTTTCTAGCTCATCCGCGTACAAGCCGTATGAGTTGCCGGATATCTATCCGAGTCACAAGGTGGCTAATTTAATTACGGTGTGCGGGGAGGTTTAGTGGGCCGCGGGGACACAGTGGATGCGGATATCGATCCGACAGGGAGTTGGCAAATTGGACAGGGCATGGCTGAATAATGCAACGGCGATGATTGCACCCTAGATCCAGACTTGGTGACGTCAACAGGTTGGAAGTTCTTGTCCCCCATATCCCAGTTCTGTTGCAGACACTTGATATTTGAGGGCCTCTTCAACGTGATGTAGCTCGAGTTGTTCATCCCATCATTGCGTCCCTAATGGCTGGGGTCAATGGGCCCAAGAATCTGCAACTAGATACATCGCAGCAGCAAAGCTTGAGCTCAACGGGACCTATTCCCCGAGCGACAGTAGAGCAATCCCTGGGTTTGATATGATGCTTTCGTGGGTCTTGACAGCACGTCGCTGCCGACGTGGAGAATGGGAGGGATCATTTAAACTTATACTGAATCATCCAAGATGTTACTGGAGGCTGCACATGCTGCGGGGATGAAAACCGGATGGCCGGGAGCGCAAACTTCAGGGCTGCAAGCTAGTACATCTATTTAAGGGCGGGTTGTGATGCAGAGCTTTTGCCCGAGGCTTAGATGCAGGCAGCCGACGGTAACGAGAGTTTGAAATGTAAACTCTGTGCAGACCGCCGGAAGTGCCAGTATAAGTCAATGATTGCAAATACGGAGGGATAAACATCAAAATGATCCAAGTAAATGTTCCAGATTCACGCCATGGAGATGGCAATACAATTTCTCGATAAAAACCAATTCAGGCATTGAAGGATAATCTGCCTACGGAACAAAGTTTCCTCTTTATCGGCCGCCACGGCCTCACCTCCCTGTCAAGCTCTTTGTGCTAAGAGCCCAAGGGACAGTGGGTTTGTGGCGGGGCGCAATGGCCTTCTCAGCGGTCTTCCGCTGCTAGTCGAAGAGCTATTTTTGGGACCCGCATGCACCGGCTGTCCTCGGCACTTGGAGTTTAGACAACAAGGTTCTTTTTGGTTCGGAGCAACCTAGGCCGGCGCTTTACAAACTGTTGGCTCCTTATTGTCACGGAAGCTGGTTCATCAGTCTGTTGGTATCAGCAGAGAGCTCTGTGGCGATTAAGCAGCAGCATGCTGAGAATGATTGAGGCGTGCTTACTTGTGGATTACCAATGCTAGCTACCCTATAGCGAAGCCCAGGCAGATTTCAAAATGAAAACATGATGCAATTTGTTAAAAGCTGGTACCAGGCAGCTGAGAAAATAAGCTGCATTTTTTGCAGGCAATTTGAGAGAAAAAAAATTGCTCTTAGGTTTTAGGTCGAGCAATCAGAGCATAGTCCGGGCCAACATTGCTCTCAGCAAACAACATTCTGCTCAGGGCACAAGGGTGGACCCTTAATCCCGATAGGCTTCAGCGGCTTGGCACGCTCCAGATGAGAAACATGAGCGAAATCAATTGGGGAAAGATCGACGACTGGGAATAAGCTTTCAACAACACCCTTACTTGCAGGCTGCGGGGAAGAAAGTCAAAAAAATCACCGGTGCCGTAGGATAGCACGGGGTCATTGTGATGAAGTGTGAGCTCTAAGAGTTCAGGGTACGGCCCGACGCCCTCGTTGACTTGGCTAGCCTAGGGGTTGCTTCGCGTGGTCTGCCTAATACTAGCGCTTGGACCACCTAGCTGCAATGGGCTGGCTATACCAAGGCTCTTATCGATTCGGGTAATGTTGGTATGGGGATTGGGTTCACTGTAATGAGTTCCAAATGCGGGACGCTTCATTCAATGGAGATACATTTTGCAATACATCAAGACTTGATTCGTGAGGTAATTGTTTTCTACGGTATGATTTAGCCCCGTAATTGATTGTCTTTGGTCTAATTTCGTGCATTGACACATCACTACACGTTCGCTTCTCAAACCCGACTTTTACAACTTCTCAATACCATCTTCTTCTAGATACAGGCATCTGTTTTAGCCAAAATTCTGAATCTCAAAGACCAGCATTGTATGAAAGCCTTGGAAGCGCACCAGCAGCTAGACTTGGGGCCTACAAGCCATGTCGAATCGCCAACTCTTCATCCACAATAAAGAGCATCTTTCCCATGACTTGACTTCCAGACACGAGAGCCTCATTGGCTTGCACCGCCTCACTGAGACGAAAGAGCTTCGCGAACCTTGGAACAAGCTTGCCGTGACGAACTTTGGCGAGGATGGCGTAAAAGTCTGACATCCAAAGGTCCCTAGAAACTCTATAGTAGTCCTGGTCCACACTCCAAAACTTCATCCTGGGCAGTAAACGGGTGGCCAGAACCTCGTCTGCATCAATCTTGCCATTAACTAACCCGCTTCCGTCTGTTGCAACCTCTCCCATCAGTGCAGTGCCGATCAGCTGGCCAGTTTCCGGCTTGGTTGCTAGATGACTTTTCAGAAGGCTTTCCGGCGTGCCAACCGCATTGTACGCAACATCGACGCCTTCTCCATTTGTCAAAACCTTGACTTGTTGGACAAGATCAGGCGCGTTACGGTCAATTGGAGTGACGCCTAGAGACTTGACGTACTCAAACTTTGCTGGGGAGCAGGTCCCAATCATTTTGAAGTCAAGATCAAACGCGTGAACGAGCTGGGCAACGGCCGTGCCGAGTCCTCCACTGACTGATCCTATCAAGATGCTAGAGCCAGGAGAAAGGTTGACGCCGCTGCGCTTGAGCATGCCCCAGGCTGTCATGTAGTTTAGAGGCAGGGCGCAAATTTTAACGGGATCGTCATTCTTCTCGATGGGAATGAGTCTGGAGATTGGGCAGACAATGTGGGTAGCATACGCGCCGACGATGCACATCGAAGTCACCCAATTCCCAACAGCAATCTCTGCCGAACCACAGGCGGCGACAACTTGACCGACAAAGTCGTACCCGGGAGTGAACCCGGGATCGGTGGTGGCTGGATGCATATAACCACCCACTCGCATGAGATTGTCTGGCCCTGCAATGCCTGCAGTGACGATGCGAATGAGGGCATGGTTTTCAGGCAATTCATTTTCTGGCTGCCATGTTTCCCATTCCAGGACGGAGGGTCCACCCCAGCGAGTAATGACCCATCTGCCGGGCTGAGTCGGTGTTTGGCTGGTGTTGCGATGTATATTGAATGTTGATCTGATTGCATCTCGAAAATATTTTGGTTGCGGTTAAATATCTGCCGATTGCTGGGTATCGCCTGATAGGGGGCTTGATCTATACAGCGAAACTTTTAACTTCTTCTTGGCGGAGATTGATGCAACGGACTTAGCATAACCCCGATTGAACTTGAAGACGAAGACTCGGTGAAAAGAGGCTATCGCTATGAGCATTGACAGTTCAACAAAAGACGCTGGCGGCGATTTGCAATATTGTACATTTTGGCAAAGAATGTGCCGGTGACCACGCCGACTATTCTAAGACATCATGCCAACGGCCTGGCTATGGAGATGGTAAACCTCTCTACGCGACAATGATGATTCCCGTGATCACACAAATTGATTCCACAGCCGTCGCATTGACCGCGCTAGTAAAGCTTGGCGGAGCTTGACTGCGGAGTTTGGCATAACTGTGTGATCCTTCAAAGTCCGCCAAGCATATAAACGAAAAATCGTATTTAGGTCCTTGCGTCGATTGACAAGGGTCTTGACTCAACAAACACGTGCCGGCAACACTTGCCCAAGGCTCGCGGAGTTGAATATGGTCATTAATGCAAGTCCGCCAGGCATCCAGAAAGATGTAGGATATAAACTGAGGAACAGAACGCACTCACCAGGGGATCATCACTCATCATTCCTAATCATCAACAATTACCTGACATCACTACTCACCGACACAATGTCTACCATGTCTTTTTTCCAACCCTCCATACCTCCTCCTCCGGAGAGCTTAGACTTTCAGGGTCAGACAATTATTGTTACCGGCGCAAGCTCTGGGCTAGGACTCGAGTTTTGCCGCCAATTCCTCGCCAAGAATGCATCCACAATTATCATGGCCGTGCGCAATGTGCCCAAGGGCGAAGAAGCAAAGGCGGCTCTGTTGTCTGACCCAAGTGTGCCCAAGGTCAAGACTAGGAGCGAAATCCGCGTCCTCAAGTTTGACGCTGATTCGTTTGAGAGCGTCAAGAACTTTGCCGCACAGGTCAGACAAGAAGTGAAACAGCTTCACATTCTGATGCTCAACGCCGGTGCCAATGGCGTGGGGTATGAAGAAACAAACGACAGCCACGAAAAGACTACGCAAGTAAACCACTTGTCTAATGCACTACTCCTGTTTGAGTTATTGCCCTTGTTGGAGCAGACAGCCGAGCAAGCGGGCAGGCCGACGCGAGTGACAATAACTGGCAGCCGAATGTATGATACTGGTACTCTTTACAAACTGCCGGCATCAGAGATTCCACAGAATATTCTGGGACATCTCGATAACCCGAAAACGTTTAAGAGTGTTGCTAGATACGGTGATAGCAAGTTGCTTGTCTTGTTGTTCATTCATCGGCTTGGGAAACTCTACGGGCCAGACAAGGTCATTATCAACAACTTTTGCCCTGGAATGGTCGACACGCCAATGGCAAAACAGTTGCCGTGGTATCTCCGACTCCCAGTTGCGGCTCTTACACTCTTGCGAGCTAGAAAGATTGACCAAGGCGGGTACACTGGATTGAATGCTGCCGCAGTGGCTTCAAAAGAGTCTCATGGTCAACTGATAGGAGATATTCATGTTGAAAGGTAAGCTGATTCTTCCCATTTATGCGCCGGGCTAACTGTTATAGAATCGAGCATGTGTATGACTCGGAGCCGATGAAGTTGCTAGAAGAAAGGCTATGGAATGAGACGGTCTTGGAGATGTCTAGTATCAGCAGTGTACCTGGGTGGGCAGTTAGTCAGTGACAACCTGTTGTGCATATTAGTTCCTGTCTTACTTTGACAAAAATTGCTTATTGAAATTCTCCACAGTATTTTCTCGGAATTTGTGGTTTAAATCTTAATGTATTTGTGAGCGCACATACATGCCGCATTGTTGCTGATAAATAAAAAGCTACACTATAAACTGACACCAAGTTTCAAAACCTAAATATCGAGCCGAAGGCGAGGACGGCCCGCTGCAAGCTGCCCCCGGCAGGGCCCCCGGAGGGACTTACAACCCATTGACCCTTCCCTCCCCCTCTTTAGCAGCTTCAAATCCCAACAACTTGTCAAGTTTTTCATGCGTGGAAAGCAATGTTCCATCACCAGTTGGAGTATGGTATGGGGAGTTTGTGGCTGTCCCTGGTGCGACCCTGACAACGTAATTCTTTGGTTGATCGTCTACAACGAGACGCAAGAGGTCTGGTCGTGAGTAGTGGCCGACACAATCGGTCATGATTTTAGCCTCGTCAATTTTGTCAAGATCAATATCGCAGTAGATGAGACCATCGTAGTTTGGGTCCGTCGGCTCGGTGAGCTGGCGTCCGTCGGGGGCAAAAACCGCAGCGCGCCCTCCGCCACCGCTGAGCATGAAGCTCTCCTTGTCGGCGCTCTGTTGGCCCTGACTGTTCAAGGCTGCTCCTTCCTTGGAGAGGGGCTGATTTGTGCAGAGGACGTATGCGCATCCTTCTAGGGCGTACATGCGGCTGGCAGTAAGCTCGTTGGCTTCGGAGAAGACGGACCATGGCTCGATACCGCCGTGATATTCTCCGTTGAATGGCCAAGCTGCAATGTGCACTTGTTCTCCTTGGGTGTAGGTGTGATATTTGAGCAAAGGTTGAAAGTGTTCTAGACAATTAGCATCTGAGTGAATGGCGAGGGTATATACATACCCCAACAATTTAGCATGCCGATTTTACCGAGAGGGGTGTCGGCGACGGTTGTGAGAGAGTCACCGGTTGCATCGCCAAAGAGGGTTCTCTCCACATGGGTTGGCTTGGTCTTGCGTCTGTGTAAGAGGATGTTTCCGTCCGGGCCAATGAGGACCTGGGCGAGATAGAGGCTCCCGCCAACACGCTCGCTGAAGCCGAAGACGACGTAGATTTTGTTTTCTGCTGCTGCCTTTCGAATCTGTAGCATTTCATCACCGTAGGCCGACATGCTGTTTTGCATGTACTTTTGGACAAGGGGGATGTTTTCCTTGAAGTTCCCTGACCACAGAAAGTTGGGATAGCCTGGAATCCAGACTTCAGAAAAAGCAATCAAGGATGCATCGTTTTGGTGAGCTTCACGAATAAGTCGGATTGACTTTTCGATGCCTGCGACCTTGTCGAACCAGCATGGTTCCGACTGGCAAACAGCAGCTTTCCACTGACGGATTGACATGGTATTATTTATTGAATGGGTAAATCGTTGGGTAATTTGAATGTATTGATTAATGAAAATTGACTTATTTATACACGTTGGCCATATATCACTTCCATGTCCCATGAACAGCTTGTAGTCCAAATGCGACAGGTGATCGGATCTGGGTGAGCAGTACCCGGAGCGCCCGCCCGTCGGATACTACTTTGCCGGATACATGTGGGTCTGTGGCCGCCAGCCAATCAGGTGGCGCGCTTGACCCTTGCAAGCCAAGATGGTCCGCGCAAGTCTTGATACTATCACTATCGACGGAGGGAGGTACTTGGGATAATGCTTATCGTTGGAACCATGGGATACGCTCATGACTAGCGGTGCATTTGCATAAATAAGCTAGATCGTCAACGAATTTCCATGACTACCATACATGCTTTGACCATTGAATCGCTGAGATGAGCGACTCGTATAATACGCGATACAACATTTTTGTAAGTGAATTGACACAGTAGAAACGCTGGCTAATTGTTAGGTTGTTTTATTTGTCGCAATCGGAAGTGTGACCTACGGTTATTGCTCTTCCATTATTGGAACCACTCTTGGGCAGCCCAGTTTCATTCAATACTTTGACCTGACAACCAATGACCGTACGGATGCCATCACCGGCGCCACCAATGGCATCTTCCAAGCGGGAGGCCTATTTGGTACCCTTTCAACGGCTCTAATGGCAGATCGCTTGGGTCGACGAAAGACTATCCTCGTCGGATCTGTTCTTGTCGTAACTGGGGCTGCCTTGCAGACGGCTTCGGTTCACATTGCGATGTTTATGGTTGCAAGATTCTTGACTGGCCTCGGAATTGGTGAGAATCCTAATTTAAACTAACCAATTCTTTCTGACACCTGCAGGAAATCTCGTCACTGTTGTTCCACTCTGGCAGGGAGAAGTTGCTCCTCCAGTTTCTCGAGGATTCCTTGTTGGGATGCACGGTACGTCATCCATGTCCATTACCAGTGATCAACTCGTGGAGTTGGCCCTGTTAAGCATTGCTGACCCTCAGCAGGAGTCTTTATCCTTTGCGGCTACTCGCTTGCCAGTTGGATGGGCGTCGCATTCTCGTTTGTGCAGGCAGCCGGGGCTCAATGGAGGATTCCGCTTGCCATTCAGATAATACCTCCAGCCATACTTGTGTGCGGAGTCATGAGCATGCCCGAGTCCCCTCGATGGTGTAAGTAGCTCACCAGAGCCAGGAAGCCGCTAACTTGGATAGTGATCCAAAAAGACAAGCAGGAGGAGGCAATGAGAATCCTGACTAAACTTCACGGAACGGATGGAGGGAGCTATGCGCAGCTAGAGTATGAACAAATATGTCAACGATTGGAGTCGGACAAGTCTCTGCCAAGCTCTTGGCAGGCCATGTTTAAGATTCCATCTTACCGAAAGAGAGCCATCCTGGGATTCTTGACCATGTTTTGCGCCCAATGCACGGGAACACAAATCATCAACAGTGAGTATTAGTTTTCGATTTGAGAACTATGCTAAGAAATAGATTATGGTCCGAGTCTGTACGCATCGATGGGGTTTGACTCTACACGACAGCTGCTTATCACAGCCGGCTGGATATCCGTGGGAATCTTCTCGAACTATGCCAGTGCGCTGCTCCTAGATCGCGTCGGGCGCATTCCTCTGCTAGGTATGTCTGCTAAGTACATCCGAATAATGAGACTGGATTATTGTTGACTCGTTAGCGACGGGCTTTCTCGGATGCGCCATTGCACTCATGCTGGAAGGCGTCATGCTTGCCTTGTACCAGGGAACAACCAATCAGGCTGGGATAGGCGCCGCAGTCTTTTTTCTCTTCCTACACATTGTCTTGTAAGTAGTTTCCGGGATAGCGGTTTAGTGCTGACTCTTTAGTTACGGGGGCTGCATTGACGCGACAACGTACGTCTACGTTACCGAGATCTGGCCCATGCACATCCGATCAAAGGGTAGCGCTTTGGCAACGTCTGGTCTCTTTACGTCCTCGCTGATTTTGCAGACGGTGTCTCCCACCGCATTTGCCAAGATTGGTTGGCGTTACTACATGGTCTTTATGAGTATTTGCTTTGTGTCCATGGTTGCGTTTTGGTACTTGGCTCCAGAGGTATGTCACTAGCACGCCATGAGTAACAAGACTAACATATTGCAGACAAAAGGACTTGCCTTGGAAGAAATTGGCAATCTTTTTCATGATGATGTCGAGGGGGAGTCTTTGGAAATGGACAAGAGCGCGGAAAAGACAACTGAGAAGCCGGTGTGATATTATGAAGTCAATAGCAGATTGTTACATAACGAATTCAAACCCCAAGGCTTTCAACTGTCAATAAACATGAATCATCTGTGAACCACCCTACTCAAACGGAAACATGTTACAGTTCGCTCCGGCCTCAGCTAGCTCTGCATCAAAAGGACCCAGCACGCCAGCAGCGGTAAACCAGCCAAACATATCCGGCTCGCCCTGGAAGGCACCAGGCTCCCTCTCTTTAAATTTGGAGCTCCGAAATATGGGCAGGTCAATCTTCCATCCCTGAGCAATATTTTTCAACGCTACAAGAGCCCGTGTGCTCCAGGCCCAGGCAGGCTCCATTTTTTCCAGGCCCTCAATGCACACGACAAGGTTTCTGATGGCCTTTTCGCGCATAGGCCTTGCGTCGGCTGATGCATCCACAAGGAAGATGACGGCGGCGGTGAATGCGCAGTGAATGGTGGAGATTGGTGCAGTTCGCTAGAGAAATTAGCATGGGCCTTTGAACCACCTCATTACTTACCAAACCGTAACTCTTGTCCTGCCATCGAAGAATGTTGGCAATAGCCTCGGCAGAGGTTCGGCATGCCTCGGTATGAGAATCGTCATCACTCAAACCACCAGATATGTTGCCGTCCAACAATCGAACGGTTTTGAGAAACGGCCGGTGCAGCAGGATACTGACGACGTGGTACTGCATGCTACTTTATTCGTATCAAATCTTGGGAGTTGGGAACGACTTACTGCAGCTGATAAACATGAGGGAGCACTCGTGTAGTGGAGGAGCTTGGAGATTTTGGCAGTCGGAGGTGTACTGGGAGCGAATTATAAAACATTACTAGGCGGACGTGCGCTCGAGCCGAGGAAGCGTCCCTAGCAGCGGAATCCAGCGTTTCGTGAGGCGAATATCTAGATCGTCAACCCAACTCCAAGAGCTCAAGGGATAGGAGAGGGAGTTACATTGCATCTAGAACCTCAGCTATACCAGCAAACATATGCCGAGTGTGTTCAGCAATACTGACGCAGTGGGATGTTTGCTCTTGGCCGCCCGCATCCCATAGGGCGAGCTCATCCTCAGACTGTAGGCTAGGCATCTTTGCCGTCACATCTCTCTCTTGTATCATAGATGGCCTTCCCAGCCCAATGTTGAATAACCTAGGAAGGTCAGCGTCGAATAGCCAATGGACATTACGTACTTGTCAAGCATGTATACGCCCCACCAAGTGACGTTTCGGTCCTCAACCTCCTCGGCTGAAAGGAGTCCTTCAGCAACGCAACTGGAACAATCAACGTGCAGGCCGAGGTTTAGCGCCATTCTCGTGGCCATGCCGCAGTATATGAAACCGAGAGCCTCCTTGTCTCTCGCAGTTTCGCAAAGCGACAGGAGCAGGACGGCTTGGACCGTTGTTGTTGTAGGAGCTTCGCATTCGTACTGCAGCATGACCTTGATGCGCTCGAGAAGATCGTCTCCTGCCGTGTTCGGGTCTGCCAGGTCTCTTCTCAACTCGAGTCGGTCCGAGTAGCGCGAAGCCAGCCCGTAGATTGCGGCCGTCAGCAAAGGAGAGTGGAACTGGCCAAACTCGCCCCCTTGGGAGCGGGCAATGCTCAATGTAAATAGCTTAGGGGATAGAAAATACTGCCACTGATTTTGCCACCTCCAGAACAACTCCAACAGGTGATCCTTGAGCTCTTCGGTTAGACATAGAGGCCCCAGTTGGCTGTTGCACGCCTCAAAACCCTCCATCTGGATATCTCTCGATGACTTTTTGCTCATCATGGACGTCTGGAGGAGATTAAAGTTGCTTCGGGATCCGAAATATCTTACCTCGCCCCCATCGGCAATCTGAAACCTGCCAAGCCTGCTCGTGACCTCATCAATCGGGTTGAACCCGGACACCAAATCCATAGCTTGCTCTGTCACCAGCGCCGGCGCCTGCGTCGTTAAAAGAGGGGCCTTTGCGAGAGCCAGCTGCTTCTCCAGGCTTGCGACTCGCGCTTCCAACGCCTTGACGTAGTTTTTGCTGGGCGGCCTAAGATGTTGAGCAGCTGATGTAACTCTTGACATGGAACTTACTTGCGCTTGTTTTCCGTAAACACATAGACGCACTCCTGATACCTGTATAAGCAGGCTGAGCACTGTGCAGGATTTCCATCGCACTGCGCCTGGTTAGACGGAATTCACTGGATAACGGGGTCGTCACCTTTGTCTTCTTTTCTCGGCAGCCTAGACAAGCTGTCTGTATGCGTTGCCGAGCCTTTTGCGCCACGTCTGTCATGCTGAACGGTTTGGGTCTTATGCAGCGCCACAGCCAAGTTCAGTTGAGACAATCCTCCCAGCCATCCATTGATAGATAAGAGCCGGAGCACCGGGATCAGCACTCTTAAAGAGGTCTAGGCTGGGTCCACAGAAGTGCGGGGAAATGACACTGATAGCGTGATTCCTTATTCATCCCTGTCAAAGGCTCGGACCACAGCCTGGGTCTGTAGGGTAAGGTGGGAAAGGACTCGAAGTTGGAACAAGAACCTTGCGGTCGGCAGTTGTGCTCACAGTGAGGCGCGACAGCAGCGTTGAATTGAACAAAGACGTTCTCAAAGATACGGACTGTGTTGAATGTCTTTTCCGTAGGGCTGTTTATTTAAAGTGAGTACACTATCAACAAACTGCCTTTGCTTTCCCATGTCCTTGGTGGAGAGCCATTATTGTTCGCCGTGATAATGATCTCCCTGCCGCATGAGTCGCGAATCCCAGCCAATTCAAGCATAACAACTACTCTAAATACTAGCGTAGTGACAAGAAACCAGACGACGATATTAAGAGCATCCCTAGTGCCTATAAACATCATGCTGGAGTAGACAAGAGTTCTCATGACGACATGTAGCACCGCTATGGTCGATTGGAACCAAGCTAATACCACAAATACCTTTGTCTCTGGCAAAATAACCACAACTGTACCAAAGCCTTTTGTTGCGGATGGGAGGGGTTCAGTATACCATAGGCTCTTCAGACGCGATTTCGTTTCTCGGAGCCTGGCAAACTTTGCGCGCAGAGCAACGTCGTGACAATTTTTACGACCCAACTCTGGTCCCGCCAACCTTGAGTTCAGAGTTGAAACACGCAAGCACCTATTATCTGGATGGTGACGCCGAGGCCGACCCACAACGGAGGAAGAAAGGCACTTTCTGTTGACACAAAACTGACGGCGCGTATCCCCACCTCTAAGCTGCAATGCGCTTTATTTGCACCAAATCCAAAGGCAGCGCTGGACTCCCGGGCAGATATGAGCCGAGCCAGCAATCATCTCACGAGACGGGGACCAACTACAAATTATTGTTATGAGCATCTAAGCGTGGAGACAAGCAAGTTGATCAGTTCAAAGATCATCGATCGAGTATCATCGAATTTGGATAACATAAAGTGCTATTGAATAGCCATGCAAAGGCAAAGGAAGCTCTGAATGAAAGTCTAGAAGAAGGACTGCGTTTTAGATGACGTAGAAGAGCCGAATATTCAATTTGAAGATTAAGATGAAACAATTTCATGTGAATTATTCGTGGCTATGATCAGTATCCTAGACCAGTTTTACACGCATAGTCTTTCCTGCAATTGCCATTCTATTGTTTCTCTGTAGCAGACCAAGTCGCCGCAATGTCATGTACGGGCTTGCCTGTGAAGGCACAGGAGACAGTACCAACCAGAAGTATACGCGTTGGAACCTTCGTATGGACGGGATTCTTGGACTAGAAACCAGGGGATAACGTCCGCCCCCAAGGTGAAGGCAATATACAATTGTGTCCAGCGGTACTATGCCATTCACTTCGGATTTTGAGGCTCTTCTTGTACACGGAAGCTCTCCCTGACACGTGGATGTGTAGCCATCTGGTAACAGGACGGTATCAGGGAAAACTGAAACTGAGAAACTCGGTCCTTACCAATTTTAAACAAGGATTTTATTGTTGCTTGGACATTGGTTTCTCTTTCATCCATCACATAGCTGTGTATTTCAAGCACATTTTGACATTGAAGTGTCATGGCCATTACAGGAGCTTCAACAATCAGGCATGATTCTTTTTTCGGTGCTCCAAAGGGATTGACCCCTTGGGCTTCGCACGCTGCATCAATGAGCCTCACAACGGAGCGTTGGCTGCTCTCCACGCATGTTTGCAGCCTATGGTTTACTTGCCCGACAACTGAGGCCCAAGACCAACTTGGAATTTCACATGGTGGCATGGGTGCAAGCGGAAACAAGTTGTTATAACCCCAGCTCGCTGCCCAACTCATGTCTGAGAAAATCCACTTCTCCCAAATGCCGGCCAGGTACCGACCAGGATTCAATCTCGCAAAGTCAGCGGCAACACTGTTAATGGCTGGCAGCCGATCACTCTCTTTTGTCAAATCCCTCTTGGAGTACTCCGCAACAAGCACCTTCCAGTAATATTCTGGATCATCTGTCGCGCGAGCGAACCGAAACGCGAGGCCGACGGCACAGTGGAGTTTGGCACCGTTTTCAAAGGCTTGCTGAGACCGACACTCCCATATTATCTCAGACTTCGTGAAGTGTGCGATACGTGTAGACAATACATTCTCTTGCCACGCCCATGCCCTTGAGGAAAGCGGCGAATTTGCCGTTAGAGGTATACCGGCAAACTCTGGGATTCTCCGTCCGGTAATTGGGAGTTCAGTCCCGTCGGGCCCAGTAAACGTAAAATTCTGCAACAAGTTCTCGTCCATGGCTTGCCGACGGGTGAGAAAGGATTCCCTGACTGTATTTACCGACGAGGCTGCTATGGTGAGAACTGCATGTCGGTAATACTGCCCCATTTTGGGGGCCTCGGTTTCCCAATCTGATTTCAAAATAGGGAATGTTCCGCTAGTTAATGGATTCATTGTATCTCTTACCTTCCCTGTCATCCTATATGATACAAAGTGCATCAATCCAAATAAAAGGCACCTTTAAACACCTGCTCAAGGTGATTACATCTTGCAGTGTTAATGGTAAATTGGACCATTCAATTTCGACAGTCATGGACTTGATATTCAACTTGGTTGTTTTCAAGTTGCCCTCTGGAGGACCCCACCGATAGGAAAGAGCGCAGTAGTCCCCATATTGGTTGTTGGTCTCTCGTAAGCTGACTGTATTTCCTCGAACATCTAAAACGCGTCGTGGAAGTGGGTTATTTTTCGGTTGCTGGTAGTTATTGTGTCCACCACAGACATTGCCAGTGCAGGCATCCATGTGCTTCTTGACGAACTGCACACTCTGCTTGGATCCAAAATCACGCATATCTTCTCCAGGTCCCCCAAGACTGGGCCATGATGGGATATGACAACCTTTTTCATCAACATCTCTATGTGCAATAGCCTCAGGGAAACTATCAATAGATAGCTATGGCTCTTATGCATCTGATGGAATTTGTAGCTCTTGTCTTTTTTCTATGGAAGGGATCTATCTGTGGCACTTATAGCTGCTGTTGCTAGCTGTGGAAGGCAGCCTCGGTCCGCCGGTCCGTTGGCTGGTCTGTGACTGCAGTCCAGGATTGAAGCTATCTTGAGCTAGCGGCAGCTAGCTTGGTGACCATTGCTAGATGCAGCTAGCTGCGGGCAACAGCCGGTCCGTAAACGTCAGATGGTCTGTCTACCGTAATTGACGGTATTTGTATGTGCAATCGGGCTGCACACAGCCCGGGGCCGGTCTGTTTGATCTTGCCGTTACCGTATTATTCGGGCTAGGCTATTGAGACTATCTACGGTGTGTGACAGAAACACTGACCTCGAGGTTTAAAAAGTAAATACCAAGATGAAAAGTGGTCATTTAAGGTGTCGTCAAATGTCATGACAACTGGTCGACCCCATGAACAGTCCACGGTAATAACCTTCGTGTCCATGTGTGTATTGAAGCGCTGGTGGGCATCGGCTATCAGCTTGCAATACGTACAAGATTGTGCTGATTTCTTGAGTCTGGACAGCGCAATATTAACACGCAAGTCCTTCAGCTGTGGTGGGAAAGGTTGTGGCAATCAGGACAGGCGGCGTAAGAAATCATGCTGGCTGGAAGGGTTTTGACTGGTAGTGATGGAGATGGATTGGCGCAGACCACTGAGATGTAGGCACGCTGTCGGAAAATAGCTTATCCGATGCAGCGTAATTGGACAAAGACTTATTACCATCACAAGACCCTTGACAAGTACTCATTGTCAATCTAGACGTTTCAAATAATATACAAAATCTTTCATAAATACGGGACACTAAATCACATATAACTTGGATCACTCTCCAATACCCACTGGCTATAGCAATCCTGTAATCCCAAAAACCTCCAGTTAGTTACAATTAACCAATGAAAAGAGACTAACATACCTTCACTGGCTTACCACGCACATATTTTTGATAGCTGATGGCGTCCAAGCTTTCACCGTCTTCCTCCCACTGCCAACTTTCCCCCACGTTTTTGTAGTCTATGGTTACCATCTGGTCTTCTTTAGCACCACGAGCGACAATGTTGAAACCTTTTCCGCTCTGCCAGTCTTTTCCCTCGATGCGAACGAGCCTTGCTTTTCGGAGATCATCTACCAGACTGGCTGCATTGGCCGCCGGTGACCCCACATTCCAAGACACCCAGTGCTGTTTATTTCCAGCATACATCTGCATGAATGCAAATCCGGGTTTGAATGTTTTGACGGCACTCGGTGCAGTGTAAGCTGGAAAAATTGTGACTCGCATAGTCTCTGGTGGGTCATCAATCTCATTGACCACAACCCGGAACATTTTGTCATAGGGAGAATATGCTAATCGCAGTGGCAGCTCCAAGGGTTTCCCGGGTCCAGAGGCCCGCAGGAAGCCTGTTGTGATGTTTACACCTGCCCAGTAAAAAATGTCGGTGAGGCATTTGAGATTCAGGCGGGTGCCCTTACTACCATGGCCTCGCTTCTTGCTAGTTCTGCCATAAGTACTAGTATTTGTAGGTTAGATTGTGTAAAAGTGTGGAGCGTGTCAGTTCCTTGGGCTTACTGGATTGCCACTACGGTCGGTTGTGTGTTTAGCCCGACCCAGACCGGAGAGCCACTAAGGCCGGCTTCTGTTTCAATGGAATACTCTAACTGGTTTTTACCCTTAATGGGGTTGATGCATCCGCCATCGCTTGTTGTAGGCTGGCTGCCAGCGCTGTTGTCAACTCGAAAACCGGTGATGCGCAGGTTGTAATGAATTTCATCTTCCGTGCTGAGTGGCAAAGAAAAGCCAAAGTCGCCAGGTGCTTCAATATCGTTGGGCAGCAGAATGGCTCCATAGTCGTGTTCAGAAGGTTGGTCTGTCTCAGCATCTTGCCTCCATTCATAACTGACCCGAATGTCGTCATTGGAGATGGGCCTGTAGCTGCCCTCGCCGGAAATTCGAATTTCCAAGTCACTGTGCTCTGCTTTCGAGACTAGATTGTGACCCGCGGTGAGAACGAGCTTCTGCTTCGCCCCTGGTATATTTAAGAAAAACCCATTGCCAGATTGAAGGCTCCCTCCTATGCGATACTGTTACTTCATCTGAGCAAACAAATTACACCATAGTTCCTTACCTTTCTTAAACCGCAAGTGTACAACGGCCGCATTAATTTTCTCATGATTGAAATGACGTAATCCGAACTCAGGCTGTTTCAATTGGGTGGCGTACTGATTGATGTCTCTGTATTCATGACGGTATTCCATGTTTGCGGGTGCGTAGGATGGATTGTTTAGCAAGAGAGCTTGAAAGATCGACTTGTAAATGTGTTGAGCTGTTCTTGTGGGACAGCAACTTCGTCTCGATGCAGATCCTTTTGAAGTGCGAAGTAATCAGGAATTGCGAACACTGAGGGGTCGCATCTAAAGAAAGGCAACCATTGGGTATTAACTCATGTATCAGGCACTCGTACAGCGTTGGCGGTGTGGGTCAAGTAATGTACCTAGTCGCACAATTTAGTCCAAGACCTAACGCGCCAACGCATACTCCAGCCGCAAATCTGCCTTGCGATCCGCGGACTATGGTCCTGAGGTATTTATATTTTTGAAGCTATCGTCTTTGTTACTATTTTCTTATCGCATCATCAATCCTCAGAATCAGCCAAAATGGTGAAAACCCATTATCAACTCGCCGCGAACGGGTCTCTGACCGAAGATCATTTGAAAGATTTTCTCAAATCTTCCAGCATCAACGAAAAATCCCCAAAGAACATCACTTTGCTGGTTGAGGCAGCTCGAAAGGGGCATTCTAACGTCGTGAGACTTTTGCTCAACCATGATGCCGATGTGAACCAGAGGGGCGTCCGTAACCGAACATGTCTACACTACGTCGTAACGGCTAGTGGGGATCGCGAGCAGACCCTTCAAGAGATCTTCTGCAAGAATCCTGATATGGATGCTGCAGATGATGATGGCAATACTGCCCTGATTCTGGCAGTCCAACAAAAGTCAAATTTGCGGGTGGTACGCCTTCTTCTCGCCAACCAGGCATCGCCGACGGTAACGAACAATAAGGGCGAGTCCGCAAAGGATATTGCAGCCAAAACCAAGGACCACCACCTCAAGACTATCCTACTTAGAACAGAGGAGGAGTTCGATGAAGACATAGACAGAGGAGTGACCTTTGTCGAAAAAGTAACCAACTTTGGAATTTATATTCTGGCTTATGTCGGCCGAAGTGTATTGGGTGGTGGTAGAGGTGTTATTACAAAGCCCTTCGGCATCGCTGCGGATGCGAGGCCCTTTCAACAGATTGATGACAGCCAGGCTAAGCCCAACAGCGAGCTAGAACTTCACCGCCGGTTTTCCGAGGCAAGTTGCATCCCCACCCGCTGTGTAAGATGCGTATGCTAAAGATACTGTAGGACATGGACAATGCGAAAACAGTGGACAGCTTCAAAAAGAACCTCGACACATTTTTAGAAGAGAGCCCTGAGCTAACCGCCTTTTTTAAACCGGGCAATGATTTCTTTCGGAGAGTTGCTGAGAAGGCGTTGGAACTAAGGCACGATGAGAATAACCATCTCAAAACACAAGACCAGATCAGGGATCTTACCAGGATAGCCCTGTACCAGCCAATTCTCTATTGCGGTAACCATTAGAAGCTCTCAAGGCCAATTTCAAGCTAATACGTGCGCAGATGACAGTGGATCCATGAAGCTGACCGACAAGGGAAGCGCAGTTAACCGTCACGAGCTGTTGAGGAGATTGGTAACTCGTATCTCAGGCATCGCGACCCGAATCGTTCCAGACGGCCATGGTACTCACTTACGCTTCATCAACAAAGACTTGCCTGATCCTGAGAAATTCAACCACCTGAAAAAGGATGCCATCAAGGCGGCGCTCGATTTCCGGCCTGATGGTGGGTCGCCCATTGGCACGCAACTGCGGAACAAGATCATTAAGCCTCTTGTGTTTGACGTGATCGAGCGAGGTGACAGGCTGGAGCGGCCAATTCTCATCATAGTCATCACGGACGGGGTTCCTGGAGATGAGAATCTGGACACATTCAAGAACGCCATCATGGAATGTACGCGCGAGCTTGTGAGGAACAGCTACGAACCAGAAGGTGGGTCGAACACTTGCGCTTATATGTGGAATTCGAAGGCTCATTCCATGTTTCCTAGCTGTCCGATTCCTTGTCAGCCGTGTCGGAGTCGATGCAGAGGCTGCCGATTTTATCAAAAACCTGGCCAACGATCCCGACATGGAGCGGGTTATACATTGCACGCAAGGTAAGATTCTTTCGCTCTCGCAGCGTCCTCGAAACTCACCATTTCAGACTCCTTGGATACGTCGCTCCTCAAATTGGAGGAGAATGAACGGCACGTTGAGGAATGGGTACGTACCGAAAGATTTCGCCTCTCCCTTGTACCGCCTGACAGAGCGCTGACTGATATGTGCCAGCTTCTCAATATTCTAATGTCTCCTATTATTGGAAAGTTGCGCGATAACCTGGGGATGCCCCAATGAGCATGCGAGTGGACAGAGTATGCAATGCACCCGTTGTGAACCAGTGGGTCTCGCCTGACCCATGTGCGCGGGGGCGATCATCCTGCAGGTTTCAAGATAGGGAATATTTTTTCATGTGCACATTGCACCGCGTTCCCATTTTCAACGTGATTGTTTATTCCTTTTTGTAAGTGGCTGTTTGATGGCCAAATGCATCATGATGGCTCGGTGGACAAGCGTGGCTGATAAGGTCTTTGTTAGCCTCATGGAGACGGGTTGTTGAAACGGGGATCTCGGCCATGACAGCCTAAAGCTCTCTTTGGCGCAGTACGTGACCTTTGTCAAGAAGGCCTCACAATAACGGCAAATCAGATTATCGGACGGTTTAGTGTCTCAGACCTTCGGCACAGGTGTGATGAGAAATTCGAAGTGCAGCACGATAGTATACAAATTGAATCCAATGAAATATCCAATTGCGACGGCCAACCTAGCCCGTCCGTGCTGAAGGCAAGCGAAAAATTGAAAGCGCATATTATTTTGATGGGCTTGTCCCCAGCGGCATATCCGATGACCATCAGCTGGCCGTCCTCATTTTTTCGCTGCAGCTGAAGCGGGTCTCAACTACTCATCCCACAACACGTCAACCTGCAGCTACGCGATCACGATGACGCAACTCCTCCAATAACATCCGCGCACAATCGAGCGGGCGAGCTAGCCGGCCTTGGCTGGCAGGCAGGCATCATATGATAAAGACGCGTGACGCGCAGGCTTTGATGGGATTTGCTGCATGGGCATGATATTGTGTATGTGCGAAAACCATGATTGCCTAACTGAAAAGTGCAGAACAATAGCTTCTTTTGAAGCGAAAGAAACAAACCTCCTAATGCAGGATAATCCATTCGTGCCGAGTGGTTGGCCTCATTAACACGTCGCAACGCCCAGCGACGCCAGCCACCATTCGCGCGAATCACGCAAGAAAAAAACATGGCAAGGTTAGACATATCAAACAGAAAAGTGATTTAACCAACGTCCCCATTTCCTTTTTATTTCCAGTTAAAAAAAAGGCCGTAGGGCCCAGAAGCCAGGCCACAAAAGTGGCATACCTACAATTGGATTTGAATAGCGTCGGTCGTAAAAGTCTCATCGCAAACGAACAATAAATTGCCTATTTATTTTGTGCAAACAGCAGCGGGGTTCTTTGTAAGCCACGCGCTGATAGCGAAAATTTAGGCGAGGGTGCAGCATGTGACCCGCTCTTATACATATCTAGTCAGCATTCGCAAAGATGTCCAGTCTATCGGGCGCCAGACACGGCCTGTTATCTAGAGGACAGAGTCGGACCAGTCTGAAGCCGAGGTGGTATGTTGGGGTGCAAAACAGGATAGCACAACGGTCAGAGCAAATTATGAATGAATAAAGATATAAATAGCCTATCTAATCATCCATCTTGAAGCGGTGGCCGTATCGCCGACGCGTGTACGTCTGGTAGCACCGGTGACGCTTTCGTCTATGAACCCTGAGACCCACCGCAGATCTCCCCCAGAAAAAGTTGATTATCAGCCCGGACTCGGCGGATACAGAAGGGATAAAGCCATCATCTTCCCACTTGCCGAGCTCCGTCCTTTTACCAATACCGTTAATGTGGAGGATGGAAGCGCCAACGCGGACATAGGCATCCAGAGTTCCTTCCCTTCCATTGGGCATGATGATGAGGTTGTCCAAGCGCTTCTCAAACGAGGAATTGGCCACATGATAACCTAAAGTCTGGTTAGCATCCAAGCAAAAGGAAATGCGTGGCATCGGAAACCCACTGTTCCACTCGCCGGTCTCGAGGTTTTGCAACTGGCCACCGATTTTGCCGTCTGCTGCCACATAGAAGACGCCTAGGCGATCTTCCAGTTGCGTGACGCACAATGGCGAACCTCGGTCGGGCATCGGATTGGCCGGAAGCATGTCAGTCTCTTCCCACATTCTCGTCTCGTTGTCGAAGAAGATGCTTCTGATGTCCCCATCTGGATGCTGATAGAATACGAGAGTACCTTCACCGGTACTGACGCCAGAAATGCGGCTTCCGTCACATATTCTCACGTCGCCGAGACTGTCATGGTTCGTAGGATCCCACTCTGAATCCTCGTCGTCGGGTGACATGTTCATGACGCAAGCGAGCTTGTTGGACTGAGTCACATAAACGATCATGTCCTTGAGTCTTTGGTCAGTTCGTACTACCGAAAGGTCCACAGAGGGTAGCCACTACCTGCTCCTCTCGTTTCATGTATACGGCGGAGGTGTTGTCCCCCACATCATCAGTAACATAGCTTTCATCGACAAGGTCGCCACCCTCGAAGGACTGCAGAATAAGCACTTCGTCGTCTTCCTTCAGAACTTTGGAGGTTCTTTGGTCCTGAGCCACGAAGGCTGCACTATTGAGGAATAATGCAATCTTTTTCACGTCCAAACTCATTTTATGCTGTTGATTGCGAATTGTTTTTGTTGCTGGTTTCCCTAGCTAGTTGCCAATTTTATGGTCTTATATACTTCTCGTATGCGGCTCTACTTTTCCATAAACGCTGGTCTTATCAGAAGCGACTGCTCCCATAGTTCTTTTGGTTCGCCAAGGCGTCCGAAGGCGTTTATAGTAGTGCCATCCGCCAACTGACTTTTTGTTGCTGCCCAAGGCGTCGTCAACCCAAGCATGTCGACCCATTCCACAACACTAAAAAAAAGAGGCCTCTTCACTCAACCTATCCTTTCAGCCCGTTAAGGCGTTTTGCAATAGCAAAAATGCACTCTAGCACACATTTTCTTGATAGGGAAATGGGCGGTGCATAGACTAGACGCCTGATCTCTGAGGGTGGGCCTCGGCCAGCAATGTGACAAATAGACAAACCCGTGGGGTCCACTTTGCGCTATTATCTTTAATTTTCAATCCAGCATTCCCAAAACATCCAGCCAGATCAATGAGAATAGGATGAATGTTTCCGACCAGCCAGCAACGTGGTAGTATCCGGCCTCGTGTTGGTCGTTCTCGCAACACTAGACCTAATCGTCGAATCAGCCGTGACCCAGATCTCCCCATTCACCTCACTTCCGTTTTTGACCACTGCGTCGTACTTGCTGGGATTACAAGTCTTGCATAATTAGGAGCACCTCCATGCCGATGCTGTTGCTATAGGTCAGCCCGTAGAAGGCCTCTGGAAGGCCTCGTTGCCTTGTCTGGACAGCAACGAAAGCCTTTTCACGCCGGAATGCCCGATGCTACGTGGGCTATAATATTTGGGCAATAGTAATGGAGTAAAATTGACCTGAGGAGAGGATGGACGTGATGCCAGTGAATCGATGCTGCCTGCATGATATGCCACAACTCTTGGCCAGCTCTTCTAGCATGGAGTTGACAGATATTGGACTTCAAATGAGCTTTCTTTACAGTAGGTTATGTAATTATCCAAGTATAAAAATGCTTTCTTGATGCCTCGGTGTGAACTTGCCTGAGCGACACAACAGCTCAATCTATCCAAACTTGCCCCCTTTCACCATGATATTGACTGAAATGAAATCTTTGAGCCCCGATCAATATACGGTTGGCTGGATTGCTCCTCTTCCAGCTGAGCTGATAGTAGCTCTCGAGATGCTAGATGAGGAACACGAAGCACCTGTAAATTGGACACCGTCACCCAAACACAAAAGCTCTTACCGGTTTGGCCGTGTTGGGAAGCTCAACGTCCTATTAATCTGCCTCTCTACTAGTGACTATGGGCCAGAAGATGTGGCAGCCGCAGTTTCTGCCATGCTAAGGTCTTTCCCAAGCATTCGCTTCGGGCTTTTGGTGGGTATTGGTGCGGGAGTGCCTAAGCTACCAGGAAGGGATATCCGTCTAGGAGATGTCGTTGTCAGCGATCCGAGTGATAAGTCGGGCGGGTTTGTTCAGTATCACTTGGGTGAAGAGCAGTCTCATGATTCCGAGCGTGTGAGGGTCCTCAATAAACCTCCCCCAGTGTTGCTAGCAGCCGTTTCAAAGCTCCAGACACAGCTTGCGGAGAGGAGAACGAATATCGCTGCAATTGTGGATAGTTTCAGCGATAGGATGCCAGACTACAGCTATCAAGACGCACACAGCGCACAGCCGGACAGGCTTTTCCAAGATTCTTATCCCCATGCGTCTGACAAGGATGATTGTGCCGACTGCAAAAGGAATTTTGAACAGATCCGCACACAAGCTGGCACCTTTGAACGCATGCAAGAACCAAAGATATTCTTTGGCTCCATAGCTTCCGGTAATATTGTGGTCAAGGATACAAGAGTGAAGGCGGAAATCGTGGCCATCACTGGGGATGAAGTCATGTGCATTGAGATGGAAGCGGCTGGTCTGATGGATAGCTTTCCGTGCCTCGTCATCCGTGGGATTTGCGACTACGGGGACTCACATACGACCGGTGCTTGGCAGAAATATGCGGCTCTCACGGCAGCCGCTACCACCAAACAGCTACTGTTGGGCATGGATGCAGAACAATTGGAGAGTACTGAGAAAGCTTGTGAGGCCATGTCGGAGGATGGTAAGCTGATGAAACAAGAGGTTCTGCGGGTTTTTACATCATGTCTAACTTGAATAGTGCATTCTACTTTGGCTCTCCACAAGCCTTCAGGGGACCCGACGGCGCATATTCCTGCAGCCGGCCTTCCTACAACCGACCTTTCCACAAGTGAACTTCCTACAGTCGACATTCCTACAGTCGACTTTCCTACAGTCGACGTTCCTACAGTCGACGTTCCTACAGTCGACGTTCCTACAACCAACCTCCCCACAACCGACCTCCCTACAACTGCCGAACCTATAGCCAACACCCTTACAACGACCAAACCTGCAACGTCCATGCCCATAACAGCCATGCCCACAACAGCCATGCCTGCAAGAGCAATTCCCACAGTCACTATGCCTGCAACAGCCATTCTTACAGCAGTCATGCACACAACGGCCATGCCAACAACAGCCATCCACGCAACATCTAAGCCTTCAAAGATAAGCACGTCAGAAAAGACGAAACCTGCAAAGACCAAGCCTTCAAAGAACAAGCCTGCAAATACCAAACCTTTGACACCCGATTATAGCTCCGACGACCAAGAGAATCTCATGAGTCTCAATGGGCTACGAATTAGCGCCGATATGTACCAAGCGAACCTTGACGGTCTTGAGAGATTACAAGATCGTATCCAGACCATGGAGGATAAAATTCACAACTATGCCAGGAGGCAAACCCAGGCCGAAGAGCGGATGAATCAAAGGATAAATGGACTCGAGGGAAAAATTGGATTGCTCATGCACAACAAAAGGTCTTTGCAGGATAACACAGGACTGGAACAACGTATTGAAAAGTTTGAAACTCAGCTGAAAAAGTTGCAAAAATGGGCTACGGAGTTGGAGGTGGAGGAAATCTACAGTTATGGGTGTTATTGAATCCTGTGAAACGTTAGGTGCAGTCGCAAGCACAGAATGATTGTATCCGGATGGGGTGTGCTGAACTAATTTCCAAAGTTCATTTAATCATTGCCAGTATAAAAGCAAGACAGACTCAACCAGCTGATCTAAGATTATGGCATATAAATAGAGCTCGGCCGTGAATTCTTTTAGTCTAACCATGTGGAAATGACTCCCATAGTGCTTCATAGCTAAGAAAAGTAAAGGAAACTAAAGAATACTTAGTCTCTTATCGTTTGAGGAATAAAAAATGAACCAAACTTCGAAACTTCCATCACCTAGGGTTATTTCTTTGGTAAGAAAATGTTGGGAAACTGTTTGCGATACTAAGGAAGATTGGCATTCTGGTGTCCCGGTGGCCGCAACATGACGTAAATCCAATTTTATAACACAATATTCAGTCCTGCCCTGTATCACATGACGGTATATTGCTTCCGTGGAATTACAAATGTATTTTATCACCTCAATTAGCTTTTGGTGGGGGATTCCGTTGTCGATCGACTTACCCGTTGGCTGTGTGGGGCATGCCAACCTCCAGAAATAGCAATGTGCACGGAGCTGGATTAATTCCGCGGAATAACAATATTGGTAGGCTTGATGGTGTCCGCGGAAGTAGTAGATGTGAATTATAGCCATGTGCAAGAAGCTAGACCCACTCCGCGGAACCCAAACACAGGAGGG
Source organism: Calonectria fujianensis (assembly GCA_013406965.1). Classification (NCBI taxonomy): domain Eukaryota; kingdom Fungi; phylum Ascomycota; class Sordariomycetes; order Hypocreales; family Nectriaceae; genus Calonectria; species Calonectria fujianensis. Next base: position 195,956 of record VTGC01000024.1, on the reverse strand, counting down.
GTTGACTGGGTCTGTGGGAGTAGCAAATATGCACCCGGGCGAAATAAAAGATTATCTTTGATGAATTTGGAGTCGACGAGTGGAAACCATCGTGCCGAGGTCCGAGATCCACTTTTCATAACAGCAATCAGCCTTTGAAGTCTCAACCAAGAACTGAACGGGTGTCATAGCACGTTATATATGTGTAGGCCCCCACGGTATCCTCCTTTGTATCTAATAATTTATCTATATTATTCAACACGGTAAAAGATGACGGGCAGCTTAGGCGGTAAAGTAATTGCAATTACCGGCGCGGGTTCAGGCATTGGTCTTGCCACAGCCTGACTCAGACGAAGCTGGGTGTTGGAGGCGGTAAGAAGTGTGACCTAAAATCCGACACGGTCAGAGATTGCATGCAGAAGGGTCAATATAGCTAGGCAAAGATTAGCCTACCGGAAACAAGCGGTGCTTTTGAAACGCTGCGATTAGAGAGCTATCCCAAGCAATGAACATGAGGGTTGCCAATTCGCTGGTCGAGAGTACCCCTTCTTGAAAGGGAGCTCGGTCGGCCATGAAAGCCATGGTGTGTGGTTTGTCAGCATTGTATTTGGGGTCAGGTGGCGAGGTACTAGTTGATTGAATGCGTTGGCGATAAGTGCCCTTGAGCTGCCAATCAGCATTTTCCTCATACGTACGGTTCACGAATTTGTGCGAATACGATCTATAGATGTTTAATTAGCAATATGCTAAACACCAATTGGGTCATTTATCGTACAATCCACGGAACCATGCTGTGTGAGCACTAATGAGACCAGGGAGCCCGTCAACTATGTTCTTCTCCAGATACATTCTTAGGAGAATGATAAGGGAGTCTCCCTCATACTGGCGAAGATTATGTGGTTTTGGATCTACCCGATCGTCCGGAAGAAAATCTTCTGGCAGATCCCATGGCTTTGATTGACCCAGCCATGTCTGAACTACATTTGGGCTAATTGGTTTGATGTAGACTGCACTTGGAGGCTGGCCACGGCTATTGACGACAGCTCCGGTTTCGATATCGAGAGGCTGCTGAGTGGCCTTGTAAGGAGACTTCAACATAGCTTGGGGGATGTATCGTGCTGATTCTTCATAGAGGGGCTTGTAGCAACGACCAAATACTTCCTGAAGGGCCTGGCGGTGTTGGTTCGGTCCCCAGGGAGGGCCCCTCCTCCTTTCCGGGCTTTGTTGTTGCTGCGTGAGTTGAGGCATGTTGGTGTTGTTGTGGTGTAGTTGAGAGTCTGGGTGTATGTGGCGGGGTGGCATGATGATGGATGATTTAAAGATACGTTATATAGGACTCCAAGCTTGAATGTGGGGGATTCGCGAGCGAACGGCTTGAGTGTTGGTTGTTGGTTTGTTGTTTCCAAAAGCGGTCAGGTGATGTAGCGGGGCGCAGAGACGTCTGTTGGTTGGTATGTTATGCTGAATGCACGCGCGCGTACAGATAAGATGTATTTCCTCCGTTCATCTCTAAAATCCACTTTATTGTATTGTTCCAGGGGTAGTTAGGATAAAATGAATTCATTTACGCACATTCTGTTACAAAACTTCGGGCAACATTTGGAACCCATTTGCAGATGGTCTTGATATTTAGAGGCTGCGTTAAACCCAAATCCACTTGAAAATATAGTCAAAAGTGACAAAAGTGTCGTCAGAAAACCATGGACCTGGCCGACGGTAGCAGCCAGCTATGTTTAATGAAGGTGGCCAAAACCGCCAAATCTGAATAGCTTCAACCTTATGTAACAGCCACTGGCGGCCCCAATTATCAGAGGTATAGGCAAATGGGTCCATGCTACGCTAAATGGAGAGATGAAATACTAAAAAGTGCATTAATGAATGTAATGTGTTAGAGCCAGGGGCTGAAACTGGTCTGGCGCCAGCGTTGTCGACTGGAGAGAGCCCTTCCGACTCTACCAGGTTGGGCAGCCTCTTGAACCTACAGTCTCCTGGTTTTTGTTGTTGCGGCCTTGGTGTTTCTATTCTTCACCTCATTTCAGTAATGAATGCAATGAGTAGTGGACATAATATTAATACAAGCATTGTTACTTTCTTTCTGATACACAAAAGCAGTCTGAGCGCTTAGTCAGCCCCTAAGGTAGAGTTAATCCACAATTTGTGCACTTGTTATTTCAGCTTATTCCTTACTCCCAGCCATCAATTCGAGGCCTCCTCACCGCGCTCTAAACGCAACTTGACACGCCCAGTAATCTCCATGTGTATCCACCCTTGCGCCGGCAAAACACCTTATTGCGCACGATCTGATCAACAAGTTCGCAACCATGAGCCACGGGGCGCTCCACGGCACCGCCTGCAAGGGATGCCGCCGAAGGGGCCGGAAATGTGATCGCACGCTTCCGACGTGTTTGAGCTGCAAGCACCGAGGAGTAGCCTGCGAAGGATACATCACACGGTGGCTAGGAGTAGCGGCACGAGGGAAGCTTGCTGGAAAGTCCATCCCCATCAGCGACAGTGCAGTTACCACATTGAAGACCAATTCAAAAATAGCTTGGCAAACCCACTCGGCTTTGGCAGGGCGTAGTAATCCTGAGGATAGAACACCCAAAGATCTATCGAGGCGGCGTGCTGAAAGTACGATAAACAATCGCCACATTGAAAATGACAACCCCACAGCTCTGGTCACCTTGAGCGCTACCGACGATGATTTGGAAGGGTTGATCAAACACTGCAAGAAGTTCCCCTCTCCACTTGTAGTGGCTTGGCCCGGGAATTCCATCACTAACTTCAAAGCTTATGTAGACATCGACGATCTTAGCAGTATATTCTATCTTGGTAATGGACTCGGTCAAAACCCAATGTTTCATTACGTGCTGCCACTAGTAGACAGCGTCCCTCCCGTACGCTACGCCATAGCCGCATCTGCCGCATGTCACATTGCGGCCCGAACCTCAGACAACGCTCTGCAGCAGAGGAGCCTGTATCTACGTGTCCGGGCCACCACCTTTCTGAGAGAGAGGCTCACAAATCCCGACATAGGAACAGACCAAACAACCCTAGCCAGCGTACTGATGCTGGCACAACTTGACGTAAGTGGACTCACCGGAATGTATTATCGATGAAAGGTCATCTAACTAGACAAGATGTGTTCCGGGGACTGCATTGAGTTCGAAGTGCACCTGAAAGCTGCGGTTGCGATTGTGCGCGACCGGCAAATTGACCACGCAGCGAATAGAAACTACTTTGAGCAGCGACTTGCATGGTACGGCAGTTCCCGAGTCAATTACTCTTTTCATCTGGTATAACCGGCCTTTAGGCTCGACATAATCTCCTCGACGACTTCCACGCAAGCACCGAATTTCACGGCCGAGGAACTCAAAGCGGCTCTAGGGCGTTTCTCGAGTGCTGGTAACAGGGAATGGAGTTATGACGTTTTTCCGTGCCCCATCGAACTATGCGAGATGCTCGTGGACATCACTGTGCTATACAAGACACAGTCCGACCAAGAGAACCCAAGCCGCGAGACACTAGAGAAGGCTGATTGCATCATGGGTCGCTTGGGGGAATGGAGATTTTCTCAGAACAGCGTTGGCCCACGCGAGCATATGGTTGAAGCGTGGCGACTTGGTATCATGATATATCTCAGACGACTTTTCTCTTCTGTCCATGACATGTCTGATACAACGACTCTCACAACCCAAGTCCTTTATCACGCCAAATCCATTCCGCCAACGACTTCCTGGAGCTACTCCTTGTTATGGCCTATTTTCCAGGTTGGGGTGGTCCTAAATTATGGAGCATCAAATGAAAAGGCGTGGATAAGGAGGCGCTTGAAATTAGCTCTGGGAGCTGTCGGATGCCGTCATTTCAGCAACGCGCTAGAGACGCTAGAATTCGTTTGGGATAGTCATGGACAACAAAGCTACAACTGCTCAACTGTTACCTTCGGTCGCACCATTATGTTGGGATAGTTATTCCAGTTAGAGATGCAAACGGAAGTTATGCCAAAGAAACAATTATTAAATCTCACGGACCTGCCCATGCTTCACGACTTTCATTTGTTCCTTCGGTTGGGCTGGAAAGAAGGAAGAGTGAATTGCAACAAGCTGGAGCAGTTTCTAGCTAGGTTTCAGCTGGCTATTTTACAAGAATAATCCGTATGTCCCAGACTATGCTTAAGACCTGAGTAAATCATATCTGAGCATAAATGAGTCATGCTGTCCAGCCGACTGGGTCTATTTCAAGTATCGCGCAATCACTGTTTGCATCTCATTCCTAATCTCCTCACGCACATTTTCAGGCGCCCAGCACATGTCTACAGCATGTTCAGTCAAGGTTGCCATGTCCCTATCACTGAAGCCGCACATTTTCTTGGCCAATAGCATATTATGCAAGATCCAGGTGTCTTCCATATACGCGGGGTCATCGCTCGCAATGGCGATCTGAATACCGGCGTCGTACAAAACACGGATCCTAGGGAAAGTCTCGTCGACGGGTTGATGGCGGAGATATCCCCACGGGGTTAACGTCATGCCAATTCCATTCTGCTTAATAAGTTGCGTAAGTTCTGAGCTCTGTGCAGCATTCAGGCCGTGATCTATGCGATGCGCTCCAGATCCACCCAGAACAGATGCAACCTGCCGAATGTGCTCGTGCGTATCTTTTTGACCTACATCGCAGTGTGCAGTAATGCGGAACCCGACCTGTTTAGCTAGAGCGAATACGTCTGCAAATAGTGAAGGTGGGCGGTCATCCTCATTTGAATCGAGACCGATGCCAACTACCATGTCCCGATAAGGAAGAACCGCTTGATAGTGCTCCATGGCAGACTCTGGTGACAAATCACGCAGAAAGCACATGATCCACCTCGACTTGATCTGTTCTGGAGTTAGCGCATGTTCACAAAATCATGCAAACGCGGTCCACGTACGCCCAGAGTCTTTTCTGCTTTTTCCTGTGCTTTACGAAAGCCCCCCATCATAGTCTCCCAAGAGACGCCGCGTCGCGTGTGGCCCTGGGGGTCAAAGAATGGCTCACAGTAACGAACGTTCATAGAGGCAGCACGCTCGAAATAGTGCATAGCTAGGTCGAAAAAGTCTTGCTTGGTGACCAACACTTCGAAGCCGCCGTAGTAGGCCTCAAAAAAGGTAAAGGTCTCTTCAGCGTTATCGATGAGATGATCAGGCCGGGGCTGAATTATACCATAAGATTTCTTTAGCTGCTCCAAGCTGGTGTAGACGGTTCCAGTCCGTTCGAGTTTCAGGGTTTGGCCATTTCTTTGGGCGAGTTTCCATCTCAGCTCCGGGGTCAATGCGCCCTCTATGTGGACATGCAGCTCTACCTTGGGAAGGTTGAGGACAAATTTGTCATCCGCATCTAGCAGCTCTTGTCGGAGGGCCAGGCGTGCTTCAAGGGGGATGGCCTTCTCCATTGCAATGCTGGGAAGATTGCAGTCGAACAGGCTTGCACAAAAGATGCCAGGCGGTTTTTTGCTTAAAGATGAGGAAGGAAATAGTGGAATGTCACTATTACTTTATGGATAGGCTTTGAATGGTGTGTATTGCTAGTAGCTGACTTTGTTCTGGCTCGGGGCATGGCCTTCTTATATCTGATTTCCTGTATGGCAAATATTCTAAAGCCCACATGCCACTCACACCTTTTCCACGACAAGGAGCCAGTGCAGTTGCCATTGGGGTGAAACACAGTGCTGGGCTTGGTGCTTTCCAAGCGCTAATACCAACTAGGCTGCAATTTCAGTCGACTCCTGACCAAGTTTGTTCGGCAGCTCCCCTGTTCCTCTGAGCCCTGTGTATCATTTGGGGATCCGACCACGAAGTGGGGACCGGTTTTGCTTTTCCCCAGTGTTTCCACTCTTATATGAGACCGTATTGGTTTTGCGAAAAGCACTAGGACGCTTATGGACCGTTCTGTCCCCACTCCAGTCGGATGCTGCGAGATAATACGGTAATTCTTTTAGGCTGTTCTCCATTCCCCACTCGCTTTTCCGAAATTGGTTGCTATTTCAGTCAAGACCAAATCTTAGGTAATGGTTTACTCCACTAAAAGTTGGGGTTGCAGCCTGGGGTCAACCAGCCCGGGTTTCTGGACAGTCTGGTTGTAATGGCGCGGTTATCGGACGAAAGTTCATGGGCGGATTAAACCCAGGCAGCCGTTTTTTGGCGAATGTTCATAATGATCACCCGCCTCGATGTCGCATCTGGCCACAAGCTGGCAGTAAGAATTCAGAGCTTGATCAGATGACCCTCGGCAAAAACGAACGACCAGGCCTTCTGAGTTGGCGAGTGCCACACGATGTAAGAGCCTTGATATCCAAAAGAAGAATCATTTTGGGTTCATTATGACATCATATGAGACTTCAATTCACACTAGCATAGCAATATAATGTGGCATTGGAAACAAGCCGGCCCTTTCGAGATTTTCTACTTTTCTATCAACACCAATCATTGAAGAATCTATCATAAACCCCACAAAAGTTTGGTTGTCGTGTACTTGGGGCCTCGAATGGATGAATTTGTTTATTTACCTAAGCATATAGGTACTCGGCCCAGTGTGTCCAATATGAACTCATCTCCATCTTTCCGCATTGTTAGGACTTATTCTGGTCCATTCAGGGTAGGTGATGAAACCGGCCGATGGAGATCGTATCGATCAGCTACCCTCTCTACCTAGGAATGCGGGCCGGTAGCCGGCTGATCAACATTTCTCATCTCAAATCGCCGTTGCTATCCATTCCGTTCATCCGCAGTATCATTCTTACTGATATACGCATTCACGCCCAGCATGCTTGAAGGGCATAAATAGCCGACTAGTCTTCCCACAGCCGTTTAGACACCAACCCCCAAGCACCAAGGTAAGAGACGAACCTTCGCAGCTCTTAAACTGTCAAACTAAATCTGTTATGAGCCAGTCCCATTTAACAGCTGTTATCCGCACCGGTAATCACCAGCATTGTGGTTATTGACTTATCTTTTGGCCTAATCGGCTAATCGACGTAATGGGAAGTGCGGATCCTTACAAAATCTACCATGGAGTTCAATCCAACCAAAGCAATCGTTCAAAATGAAGATTGCGACTTGCATTATTGGTACCAAGGGAAAGGGCCGCTTATAACCTTTATCCCCGGCGGAAATGGCCAGGCAGTTCAATCCCATTGTTGCCGCCTTGTCTGACAGATTTACCTGCGTCACCTTTGATCGGCGCCAGATGTCAGCAAGCCAAGTCAAGGTCAACAAGAAACTCAGCCCTCCGCAACAAGCTCGAGATATCCGCGCCATCATCAGGGCTATGGGATTTGAGAAGTCAATCCTCTTTGGCAGCAGCAGCGGAGGCATCTTTGCGTTCCAGTTTGCCCATGATTTTCCTGAAATGGTTGAGCACTTGATCGCCCATGAGCCACCTCTCATGACCCTCCTCCCGGACGCGTCTGCGTTGTTTGAGTGGCCCCTGCACCTCATGGAGGTCTATGAGACCCGCGGACTAGAGCAAGCAGCCAGCGAGTTTGGTGCGAAGCTCATCGGGTACGACGACGAGGGAATCCCAGAGACGGTGCCTCCGGAGCCAGAAAACCCCCGAAACTTTTGGGACAACGAGTTTCCCATTCTCTTGGGGTACACGCCGAACCTGTGGCGGCTGATAGAGAACAAGACTAGTGTCGGTGTGATGAGAGGCGTCAGATCAGAATTATCACGCGTTTTGCCTTGGAGTAATTAACTATATTTATGCTCAGGTACTGATTTCATCAGCACTGTTGGAGATGATACTATGCTGTTGCGGTAAACTGTGGCAGGGCTCAATTACCACGCGGAATGCTCGCCGCGCGGGACTATCTCATCCGTGCGTCTAAAGTTCGCCCAATCAAGTCTAGGGACGAACGAGTGACCACCTTGTTGAATTAGACACGAATAGTAAGGATAATTCCCATCTTGAATCGATTGTCTGCTGGGCCCTGGCTATGGGCGTAGCTACTTTATACTGCTCAACAATTTGGGACAGGATATTGTGAGGGATAATACTCCAGAGAAATGACAAGTCTAGATCTGGCATGCATAAAGTTTGGAGGGTGCGATGGCAGATTCACGTAAGATGTCAATCAGAGAAATATCTTTATGACCTAATTTCCTCTGTTCTTGCTATGCCCCTCAGGTAAGACGACTGGGCCGGAGATCCTTTTGGTATTTCCAGTTGAGCGCCCTCTTAAGACATATGATGGATTTCCGCCATGTGAAGATGTTTGCCGACATTTCAGCCCAGCCCTTGTATCTCGGTTCATTCATTCAGGCTTCAGCCCACACATTTTAAATTCGCCCCACTTCCCACACTTGACTCCGTACTATCCAAAAAGCGATTGGCTACTAGCCCGAATAGATAACCTTATTCTCGTCGAGAAACTCGAGAATGTGCATATCCGGATGTTTCATTGTACGCTGCCAGCCCAAGATGGTCGTCAGACACAACCGTGGATTGTGCTTAAAAATGAGGCAACATTTAACAAAACCCCAGAATTAGATTTGAGTCTGAGTCTTGCATAGTTGCTGCTTAGTCATACTGAACAGTCAAATATTGCGGCCCGCCCATAAGAGTATGTTGTGATGCTAATGGAGATGATCAGATCGATAATGGACCATTATTATCCCATTCAAGCTGGCTTGACGAAACTATAAGTATATCCGGCTGTCTTGGTGTCTTAGCACCTTTATCCAACAGCATTACACTCATTCAACCTTGCAGCCCAATCTCCATTCCTAGTCAGTGTTTCTTTCACTTGCAGAAAAGTCATTCCAAACCTCACGAATTCAACTCAACATCTTCAAAATGAAACCTTGTTTCGTTGCTGTTGTCGCCATGACCCTGTCGGTCTTTGCCGCCCCTACCATTCAAGACGACGTCATAGACGCTCAGAAGCGTGACCCCAACTTTGCTTGTGCTACCGTCGGAAATCCCATCAACAATCCTTGCTTGGAAGAGCTGAATGAGTTGAGCAAGGGGCTTCGTGGCGGAAAATAACGCAATCCCATTCAACATCCCAAAAACCTCCGAGGCGGTGTTGGAAAGCCAATCAGCATCCGCAAAGCACGCTGCGCCGATGGAAAACGAATCTCATTTTTGATATCGTATAGAGATACTGATACCTAATGCAAACTTCTCTTTTTGAATATATCTTCTTTCTTGATCCGACACAAACCAGGGCTGCATTTCTAATTCTTCCCCATTCGTGATTCCAAAAAACATAATGTCATTCCTCGAGTAGACTACGTGGTTATTTCGATCAAATGTAAGAGAGTCATCCACCTTGTAGCTGCCCCCTGACTAGCTAGTTAATATGGCTGGTTACAAAATACTAAAAGGCCAGATCTGGAGGCATGAGAATGTTTAATCTTTGCAATTTCGAAATGGCTTGCTCTAAACACTGATGACTTTACACCTTGATAATCTTTGAACATCACACATGCATAAATAAACAAGGGACCATTGGCCGAGCCATGACCTACTTTCTTCCTGCAATCATTCTAGACACCATTGGCAAGAGTATGTTCCAACAACTTGTTCCAAGTCAAAACTGATTTTATCTCAGAACAACCAAAATTCAATACCAGGCCACAGCGTCGTCACAATGGCTACGTTCCTGTAGGGTGTGCATCCATGAACGGCCTGTATCACTCGGGTTTCGATGCCGAGTCGATTTGTGTCATTGAATCTTAGTGTATTGGTGTCTCGATTAGATATACTCGTCGGCCATCTCGAAAAGGTGTCGTCTACTTGGTCACGTCGTGCCAAGCATCGTCCACTGGTCTAAATTCAATGCCCGTATGATTTAAGCCCATGCCCAACAGCTGCGAGCTCTCCTGTGCATCGGCCGATGAACGCCCTCCTACCATGTCTTGCTTTCCCACGGCAAGAATAAAAACAACACTCGGTTCGGCTTTAGTCACACCCATGCAGGCCGAGAATCGCCGACATTGGATGGCCAATGTTTCGGCTGCAACTTCGGAATTGTCCATGATGCATGAGAGGATGGCGTGTGCTTTGTTATTTGTTGGAAAGCGAGACCCAGTGAAATCCGCCTCGCTATTGGCTGCGGAGGCTTCCGAAGGGCGCTTGAACAATGCAGTGGAAGGCCTCAATCTGACATACAAGGCTCCGGCTCCGGGGTACAAAAAGAAATTCTTGTTTAAATGGACGAGGGTTTATCTAATTGATCGGCCAGCCATCGTGATCGCGATCTGGTCCGCCATGAAAAAGGCATTTCGGGGCCCTTGCCAAGGCACTCAAGCTGCTCGGCGAGGTGCTGTGCGGAAAAGAGGGATTTTCCATGACGCAAGTTATTGGCTCACGACCGATGCCAAAGATAGAGGGTGGTCAGATGACGAACCAGCCACCACCAGGCTTGTTGGTATTGGCGGAAGGGTCACACTGTACGAGTATGGCTGTATCTTCATGCATAATCTCCTGATTGCCTCGCCAACACTGCGGTTCTGACGTGTCATCCAAGGCGCTCGTGGTAATTGTAAATTCGTCCCGTCAAGCTCTGCTCCTGTGCAAAGATGCATCGGGTGGAGACAGGCCTGACGAGGGCTTTATGAATGCATTGTTACAAGGTCCTGGCAGAATCAGAGGCGTTCTTTGAAAGCCACCCTGATCGCCATCACGCGAACCGATCTGGTCGCCATCAACATCTGTCCTTCAAATCCCGCGATGCAGCAGGTTTATTCTCCGTGGGGCGAGGTCCAGGAATCAACGCTTCCGAGAGTGCACACTGCCGAATCGACGCCCTTTCCTCCAGTGATCTTTTCCTATGCTTCCAATGAACAATACGATGATTTAGAAGCGGCCACCTCTGGCTACTCGGCTTCGGAATCGGAGGAGCCGGCTTCAGATTCACCTGTGCCGACGCGAAGGGGCTTTCGCAATGGCCGAGAGGCAAGGTACGAGTTTCAGATCCCTCGCCGCCTCCTATACTAATGTCTCACCGATTCAACAGGAATAACGATGTCTTCATAGCGGTGATGGGTGTCACAGGGTCTGGGAAGAGTTCTTTCATCTCAGCGTGCTCCGAGACGCCCGCCAAAGTTGGCCATTCTTTAGAAGCATGTGAGTCCAGCACTCGACGAAGACTGACTAGCGGGGTATTGTTCGTGTTTTAATGTCCACTAGGTACTTCCACAGTTGATGTTTACCCGTGCACTTTCTTGCCTAATCGCACGGTATACCTCATCGATACGCCCGGATTCGATGACACGGACAAGAGCGATACCGAGGTCCTGAGAGAAATCGCAGCGTGGCTCGCCGATTCGTACAAGAACAAAATTATGCTCCATGGTATTATTTACCTTCATCGTATTACAGATGTCCGCATGCAAGGATCCGCTAAGCGAAATTTAACACTGTTCAAAAAGCTTTGTGGTGTAGATGCTCTCAAAAGGGTCATTCTTGCGACAACCATGTGGGACAAGATTGAGACAGACGTAGCTGAGAGGCGAGAGGCAGAGCTTATGGATACAGAGGAATTCTGGGGCTGGATGGTTGGCAAAGGAAGCCGCGTTCACCGGCACCGTGGAATGGGCCACGAAGCAGCGGAATCAGCTCAGAAGATCATCTGGCAACTAGTCGAGCACACGACAGCTGTTGCCGTAAGCCTACAGAAGCAGCTGGTCGATGACAGAATGACTCTAGATCGCACATCAGCCGGCCAGGAACTGCAAAGTGAGCTACTCAAGGAGAGGGCTAGATGGACCAAGGAGCTTCAACAGGTTGAGGAGGATATGAGGGCCGCTATGGAGGAAAGAGACGCCGAAACCGAACAGATCATGCGCGAGGAACGTGAAAGATACACGAAAATGATAGAAAAGGCCGAAAAAAAGACGGCTGCCCTCAGCCTAACTGTGGAAACTCTCATTACCCAACGCGATGAGCGCGTCACTGAGATTGAGAAGCAATTGTCCAAGGAGCGCAATCATCTCGAACATTTAAAACGGGAGAAGATTCAGTTACAAAAGGAAAGGGAGTTGGAAATGCAAAATCTGTCCAAGCGGGCCGCAGGCAGTCAAACCCCCATTGCCCGATCAAGGCATGGTGAGGCCTTCTCGCCGTTTTCAGTCTCAATTTTCGAATCCAATTTTAACTTGAGAAGCCGCAAATGTTCCAGAACGTGGGTACATGGACTTACACAGAATCTGAGAAACTGCTAATCATTCGAAGGAACATGTCGGCCCCTGCGCAGAAGGCACCGCCTGGGATCAAAATGAGTGCCACAATTGCCGGAGACCAAGGGTCGTGGATTGCGCGCTATTCAGACGGGACCTGGCGTAACTTATCATATCCCTAATACGATTTAGATAGATCCTAACAATATGTACAGGACGCAGCAGATTCTTTGAGAGATATTATCCTCATCTGGATGGTAAACTGCAGCAAGATGGGCCTCAACGGCTCGCGGTATGCGCTCTCGGAGCCGATCAGCAATATTATGCGAGGTGGATGGACAATACCTGGAGTTGCTATGCACACAACGATACCACAATGGTGGTCAAGGACGTGGCGAAGACTTGCAAGAAGAAGAACGCATATAAAGTCCAATCTGTTGCCCTTGGATTTGGAAATACTTATGTCATATCCTATGGACAGGTTGGGAGGTTGAAGTATAAGTGCGACTTGAAGACTCACTACCCCCAGCTTCAATTAGTCCTCGAGGAATACAAGTCCCTAAGCATTCTTGTAAGGATTGGCGGTCCGATTTCACGTTGCACAAGCTCACGTTTTCGCAGGCCGTTACACTCAACCCTCGGAATAGATCCGATTATGTTTTAGTCTTTTCAGACCGCGATCCAGGCTACAGGATATCGTGGTTTTCCTCGTACCCGGATATGGATAAGGAAATACGCGCATGGTCTGAGAAGGCTCGTGATAAGAAAGCTTGAAGTTTACGTGCGTGCTGTCTAGAACCTAGGATACTGGCATTTGCAAAAATCCGAGCTAGGTTGGTTGGGACGAAAGGATTTTCACGACCAAATATTGAACGTGTAATTGGTTGGCTTAAAGCGGAGTGTTATCAGGAGTCGTGATATATTTATTAACTTGATTGAGGGAGTCTTCAATGTCCTCATCCCTGTCTCCTTTTACCCCCATACTTTAGCTGCTCGCTTAACCAGCCCACACCCTACCCTATAGCGATGAGCTTTGTCAAAGCAGCGACCTTACAGTCGCCGCTGTAACGATCTGGCCGATTTCCCAAGGGATAAACCAATCAGAAGGCAGGGTTTATGTTGGCAGGAGGATTAGAGCGCGTAGCAGCGTATTAAGCAATATGAAGGTATTTATAAGTGTTATGTTTGGTAATAATCAATTGGTAATTAAGGTAACTAAGTTATATTAAAAGCTAATTAAGATTATTCCTTATAATTAGACTTAATCTGTTTATATATATTTATAGTAATTATAGTATAATAGGTATATAAGGTATATAAGATATAATATTTATTATGCTTATTACTTTAATTACTTTATTATTTTATTTTTTATTAATTAGATTAAGATTATAGAATAGATTTATACTTATATAATAGCTTATTTATAAAGAATATTAATATAGTTAGATATTATCTTAAAATATTTTATTATATAAGTAAGGGTTTTATTAATTATAATTATTTAATTTTATTATAAGTTATAATATAATATCTTCTTTTTATTAATTTTACCCTTAAGATTACTATAATAAGTCTTATTATTTTCTCTATAGATATCTTAATTTAAATCTATAAATTATTTTTATAATATTAATAATATATTAGGTAAAATAATAAAATCTTTTTTTATTTAAAAAAATTAAAAAATTAAAGATTTTATTAATTATATTAATTTATTTAATTAAGTCCTTAATATAATATATATTTATTATATAATTATTAGTTTATTATATATTATTACTAAGGATTTATTTTATTATTTTAAGTATATATAAAGTTATAAAAATTATAATTATATAGGTATTAAAGGTATAGCTTATATATACTTTATAGTAATTTTTCTTATTTCTTATATTAAGTTATATATAGTACTTTAAGTAGTAAAAAAAAAGAAAAAGCTATATTAATAGTACTTAAAAACACAAAGTAAATTAAATTCTTTATATTCTTCTTTAAAGGCTTTTTAAAGGGTAATTATAGAGACCTAGTCTTAGATTATAGTTATATTTACTAAGCTAAAGTATTTAGAGAAGCTAAAGGATAATTTAAAGGAGAAAAAGGCTTTTATTGTAGAGGTAGTAAAGGCTAAGGTTATTATAGAAAAGGGGGTATTATAAGGTATTATATTTATACTATATATTAGTAATATAGATTTTTTTTTTTGCTTACTAAAAAAATATTTTTAATATTTTTAAATAATATATAAGATTTTTAATAGATTTTTATATTATTTCCTTATAATTTTTTTATTTTATCTTAAAATATTTATTTTCTTATTATTATAATATTTTTTTTACTTTTTATTATTTTTTAATATTCTTAATCTATAATTTATATTTTAATCTTATACTAACTTAAATTCTATTACTAGGTTCTAAGAGTAATATATAGAAGATAGGGTAAACTTAAATATTATTAGGTAAATTAAATTTATAATTATTTTCTAAGATTTTCTTTTTAATTAGATAAGATCTAATTTATATAAAGTTAATTTTTTTATTTTATTATTTTATTAAAAGATTTTTTATTACTAGGTAAACTATATTTCCCTTTAAAAAGGATAATCCCTTTAGCCTTTTAAGATTATAGTATTAACTTATTATATTATATATAAATTTAAGTTCTATTTTTATTTCTTTATATAATTTCTATAAATTATTAGATTTAATTATAGCTTTAGCTTAAATTATACCTTTTAAAAAGGCTTTATAAATATTAAGGATAAAGCTAAAGTTAACTTTAGTAGGGATTATCTTAATACTTTTATTATATAATATATTATATATTAACTATATAATTAATAGTTTTTTTATTTAATTTATTTATTTATAATTAATATAGTATTATAGGTATTACTTAATCTCTTAGTTTTATTATTTTATTTATCTATTTATTTATAGGTAAAATACTATACTTAGCTTATAATTTAATTTTATTAAGCTTATAAGGCTTTACTAGAATTTAAATATAAATAGCTATCCTTTATTTAATATAATTTCTATAAAGAGTCTATAAACTATAATAATATATTAAAAGAATAAATAAGTAAATTTATTTTTATTAATTACTTTCTTATAAGAAATATAATATATTACTTTAATAAAATAATTAATAATAATAAAAATATTATTATAATATTAGCCTATTATAAAGTCTATAAATAAAAGAAGGTCTATAATAAAATCTATAGTAATTAATTCCTATAGTTAGAATATAACTAGGGCTAATTAGAGTAGTCTATAGGGTTTATGTTATGACCTATGACAAGACAGAGCGGTTACGACCGGCGGAATCCTTGCTTACATAAACAAGCTACCTTATACCCATATGCCCTACCAATTAGAAATAATCAAATAAATCCCATTTAATTCCTTTAATCATTACAATCAAATAGCATTAAACCAACTGTAACGGTCTGGTCCAAACCTTACTACAGGGTAGTTTGGTCTAAGGTATCCAGCAAGGTAAACCATAGGGTTTATATTGTAGGATGGATTAGGCATATTAGGTTTAAGTAATACAAAAGATAATAAGTAAAAGAAAATATTATATCTAATAATAGATTAATTAATTAAGTAAATAATTAAAGGTAACTAAGTTATATTAAAAGTTAAATTATACTTTTAGTAATTATAACTTCTAAAGGATTTAAATATATAAATTTTATTAGGATAATATTAAGAGTAAAAGTAAAGGCTTTTAGACCTAGTAATTATAGTAATTATAGTAATTACTTTAGTATTAAATAGTAATTATAATTATAGTTACTTTAGTTAATAGATTATATAATATAAATATCTATAGTTAACCTTATATTAATATTAGTAGGCTAGCTTCTAGGTAGATTAGCCTTAGATTAAATTATAATATAATATTCCCCTCTTAAAGAACTTATTCTTAAGGCTAATATTCCTTTATATAAATTAATATATTCTACTTTTTCTCTTCTTTCTTTTATACTAATATTATACCTAGCAATTTTACTCTTTATTATAAAAAGCTTATAGCTATAATTACTAAGAAAAACTATCTTAATATACTATATATTAGGTACTTTACTAAGGATTTAATATATATTATTTAGCTAGGCTATTTTACTAAATATAGTAAATATATTTCTTTTAGATATAATTATAATAAAGCTTATATCTTTAATATTATTTATATACAAAAAATTCTTTCCTTAGATAATAAGCTATTTTAGGTATTAATACTTTTTATAGTAAACTAAGATACTAAAGCTTAGGATAAATTAAAGTAAGTAAAGTAAAAGGCTAAGAAAGCTATATTAAAGGTATAAACTAAGTTAAATAAGGTAATTACTTATTTAACTTAATTATAAAAGTAAAAGTAATTATTAAAGGAAAAGGGGTTAATTCTCTTTAGTTATACTTTGATTAAATTAAAGAAAATAGAATAGGAAGAAGCTATAGCTACTACTAGTAGTAAGCCTTTCTTTCTTTACAAAAAAAGTTCTTTAGTTTCTTTAAGCAATATATAAGATTCTTTGGTAATTCTTATATTTTTTTATTATATTTTATTTATTTAATATAATAATAAATTTTCCTATTTATTAAATCTTTTTTTAAGATCTTTTTTATAGTATATTCTATTTATAGTTTAATTATTGGCTTAATATAAGAGCTAATACTAATTAAAATTATATTTATTATTAGTTTAAGAAAGAAAATATAAAAGATTAAATAAATCTTAATATCTATTAAGAGATTAAGTTTATAGTTATTTATTAAGATTTTCTTTTTAATAGGGTAAAGGCTAAGATACTTAAGATTAAGTTTTTTATTTTATTATTTTATAATAATATTTTTAGTAACTAAAAAAACTATATCCTCTTCCTTAAAAGATAATCCTTTTATTTATTTAGGATTATAATATTTTTTTATTTATATATAAATAAACTTAAGTTCTATCTTTATTTTAGTATATAATTACTTTATCTAATTAAATTATAATATTACTTTAATACTAAGTAATCTATTTATCTTAGTATAAAATATATTAAGAATAAAACTAAAATTAATAAATATAAAGATAATTTTAATACTTACTTAGTATAATATATTAAGGGCTAGCTAAGTAATAGAAAGTTTCTTAACCTAATTAGTTTACTTATAATTAATATAATATTATAAATAGTATTTAATCTCTTGGTTTTATCTCTTAGTTTATTTATTAACCTAAAATCAAAAGGCAATAATTAACTTATAATATAGCCCTATTAAAGCCATTAATCCTTACTAGAATTTAAATATAAATAGCTATCTATAGTTAGATATAATCTTTACTAAAAGCCTATAAGTTATAATAATATATTTAAAGAAGAAATATATAAACTATTTTTTATTTATTGCCTTTTTATAAGATATATAATAAGTAAATTTAGTAAAATAATTAATAATAATAAAAATAATATTATAATATTTATTAGTAGTAGAATTTATAGATAATAATAAGTCTATAATAAAATTTATAGTAATTAACTTTTAAGATCTTAAAATAATTAAAATAAATTATAGTTTATTATATAGTTTATACTAAGGTAATTTTATTTATTGGTAAAGTAAATATTATTTAATAATTATTTTTACCTTTTTCTTTATATAACCAAAGAAAAATATTTATTTAATATACTTAAGAATTTTATTAATTCCTTTGTATTTATTTAAAGGATACTTATAAATCTTTTTAATTAAATTATCCTATAGTTTATCTAAAACCTATAATTAAGGTATTTATTTATCTTTAGGTAATAACTTATTATACTCTTAGATCTTCTAAAGTAATAGATTTCTTTATTTTATTATATAAATATCCTTAAAGGTATTATTTCCTTTTTAGGAGGATAAGGTACTAAGGAGTAAGCCTTAAGGGATAGCTTTAAGGGATTATAATTGCTTAGGCTTTTATAAGGTGACTTTAGCTCTTTTTTTTTACTAAAAACTATATCCAAGGGTAATATAATTTGCGATTTATTATGCCCTTTAGATTATAGTAATAATCTTTTTAGTCTTAATTATTATCTTATTAATAAGTACTTACTCTAGGTAGCCTTTAGGGGTAAATTATAATAGCCTTTTTATAGTAATTACCTTATTATTTTAGTAATTAGTATATTAACTAATAGTATTAGCTTAAGTATTTTTAATTTCTTTAATATATATAATATAATAATTAAACTTAAATAAATATTTAGTATATTATAATTACTATTTACTTAATTTCTAGGTAATAGTAAAGTAAATAATATTCTTATAATTAATAAATACTATAATCTTATAATAGCTTCTAAGGAGATATTACTAAAATTCTTTAAAGGTATTAATAATAACTAGGAATTCTTTATTATAAATAGGATAATTAAGTTTAGTATTATATAGTTTATATAAGTAGAATATAATAGGATATAATTTCCTATTATTATTTTTTTATTTAATTTAGGCTTTTAAAGTAAAGTCTAAAAAGTTTATTTTTAATTTAATAGGCTAATTAAGGTTAAATATTATAAGTATAGGTTTAGTAATAATTATATTTTTTAATTAATTAAAGGCCTTTTATACTTTTAATCCCTAAATAAATAATATTTCTTTTTTTATAAAGATAATAAGGAGTATAGCTAACTATCTAAAGTTCTTAATAAACTTATAATAGTAATTAATAAATCTAAGAAAAGATTATATATCCTTAAGATTAATAGGTAATTCCTATTCTTTAATTATAGTAATTTTCTTTAGGTTTATTTAAATCTTATTATATAAGATAATATATTCTAGAAATTCTACTTTAGTAGTATAGAAAATACTCTTTTCCGGTTTAATCAGTAGATTAGTATCTTAAAGTGCTTTTAAAACCTAATAAATATATTACTTATATTCTTTTTTATTCTTAGAAAAGATAAATATATTATCTAGGTAGTAGATAATAAAGATATCTAAGTATTTATATAATATATTATTAATTATTTACTAGAATAATATAAGTATATTAATAAGTTTAAAGGGTATTACTAAATACTTAAATAGCTTAAATTTTATTCTAAAAGTAATTTTCTATTTATCTTTCTTTTTAATCTATATTAAGTTATAGGCTTTCTTTAGATTAAGTATAATAAATACCTTTATACCATATAGCCTATCCTTTATCTTATTAATAAAAGGCAAAGATATATAGTCCTTAATAGTAATATTATTAAACTATTAGTAGTCTATATAAAGGCAAAGTTTTTTATTCTTTTTTAGAATAAATATTACTAAATATTTAGCTTTAGAATTTAAGATTTATATATATCCCCTTTATAGTATATCCTTAATATACTCCTTTAGAGTATTAAGTTTTACTTAATTAAGATTATATATTAAAAAGAAATAGGTATTTACTTTATCTTTTAATATAATCTTATAGTTCTAATAACTAGGCTTAGGAAATCCTATTATAAGCTTTTTAGTAAATAATTATTTATAAATATAATATTATTTAGGTATACTCTTTAGATAATTATTAGTAAGATCTTTCTTTATTTTCTTAAGATCTTAATTAAGCTATTAGAATTATATATAGAGATAGGCAATTATTCTTTACTATTATCTCTTTTAATTAGCCTTATACTTATACTATATTCCTTTAGGTGGCAAAGTATCTATTATATTATTATATAAACCCTTTATATAGTTAGTACTAAAAGTATAAGATCTTAAATTATTATCTATATTACTAGTTATATTATACTTAGAGAGTACTTATACCTAGCCAATATACTAATTAATATATAAATTATAATAGTATAACTATAAATACCCTAGGACTAGGTTATATATCTTTATATTAATAATATTAAAAGAAATACCTTAATTCTTTTTATTAATAAAGACCTTAAGATAATTAATCTTATAGCTAATAACTTTACTATTATAATTAAATATAATACCTTTTAAATTAAAGATAATATAAAGATTTACTTTATCCCTTTATAAGATCTTAAGTAAATTTATAAGCCTTAGATATATATAGTTTATTTTTACTTTAGAATTAATTAATATAATATATTATATTCCTTTAATATATACTTTAATTATAAGCTACTATAACTTTCTATTATTAATAGTATATAAAAACTTAGTAGGGAGTTCTTTTGGTAATTCTAATGCCTAATAGTCCTAAATATAAATTAGGATTAGATTGTAATTCTCTAAGGCTACTCTAGGCACTATTACTTTTAGGTAATATTACTTTTATTGCTCTAATATAAAGGGTAAAACTTATTTTTTTAGCTACTTTTAGTAGCCTTATACTAAGTATTTATCTTAGCCCAAAAGTAAACTTAATAATCCTTTATTTTATATAAATATAAATCTTTAAGATAATAATAATAATACTTAAATAGCTATCTTAGTTAATATTTAATAATAATAATACTTTAGTCTTTTTATTTTATTATTTAATAATACTTATAAGTATTATAATATAAGATATTATAAATAGGATTATTATTTTATAGTAAAAAGTAATTATTAATAATCTTTTTTAATTTATAAAAAGAATAATAATAGTAAAAGTAATATAGCTATAAAATATTCTAATAATCTTAGTAATTAAATTAAATATTATAATTATTACTTAATACCTTAATACTCTTTAAATAATATTTATAAATTATTATATCTTTTACTTAAAGTATAATAACCTTTATTTTATAAAGAATATTAATCTTTACTTTTAACTATTATTAATAGATTAATTTATAAGTAAATAGAAGAAGGTCTTTTATATTAACTATCCTCTTTAAAGGGATTAATCTAGCTTAAATATACCTTTCCTTATTATATTCTAATAATTATTATTTCTTCTTACTAAAGGGTTCCCTAGTACTACTATAAGAGTAGGAATAGGTAATAATAGTAAAGACTTTTCCTTTTATGTCTTTCTTTATTCCTTTTAGTATAAGGGCCTAAGTAATAGTCTTTTTATTGGGTATAGGGGATTCCTTACTATTAATAGATAAATTATTTAATAGTAAAGTATTCTATGGTTTTTATACTTAAGTAATATTTAATTACTTTTTACTATAGGGTATAGGTTTAAACTTCTGGTTAGAGTCTAGTTTAAAGTACCTATAGAAGGTATACTTTAGCTTATTATAGTTCTAGTAAGTAATCTTAGAAAAATCTTTTCTTTATATATCTCTTAATTCTATAGGGCTTAAATTAGTTTTATAAAAGGTAAATATAAATTATTTTTGCCTTAAATTAATATTAAAGTAATTATATTTATTTTTATTATTAGTATTAAGATTTAATCTTTTATGCTATAAGAATTATTTATTATTAATCTTAATAGCTATATTAATATAATTAATAAGAATAGCTAATTAAGTCTTTTTATAGAGCTCTTTTTAGATTATCTTTTTTAGTTTATTAAAGAAGAGTAATATAAAGGTATTTTATCCCTATAATAGCTTAATAGTATATTAAATAAAAAAAATACTATAATTAAATATAAAGCCTATTTACTTTAAGGCCTTAATTTACTATTTAGCCTTAGATTTCTTATTAATAATATTAAAGGCTTTTTTTAGCTTTTCCTTTAGGTATATATAATTAATATAGATTTCTATAGTATAAGAATTATACTTAGGCTTAAATTTATTATTCTAATTATCTATTATTAATTAAAATTAAGTTTTAGTATTTCTAGAGAGCCTTTTTATTATATACTTAACTTTTACTTTTTTAAAGTAAAATAAAATAAAAAAGTCAAGGAAGTAATCTCTTATCTTAGTAAGGAAAATAAAGAGTTTATAAGAATCTTTACTAAACTTATTAAGGGGCATAGGCCTTAAGATCTTTCCTAGGTCCTTAGCATAAGGAATAAAGGTACTAGGGTCTTATTGGTATTAAAAGAAGGCCTATGATAATATAGGCTATTTATCCCTTAGTTAATCATTTCCTAGCAATATTAATTCTACCTAGCTAAAGGGCTATAGATTAGCCGATAGAATAATCAATATATTAAGAAATTATTAAAATATTTTCTTTATATTTATAAGGTATTAATTATTTATATTAATATAATATTAATTTTCTTTATTATAGTATTAAGAATTAATAATAAGTTAGTGTATAATAGCTTAAAGATATTTATTTTCTTAATATAGTACTTTTAGTTGCTTATTATCCCTTTTATTAAAGGATTTAACCTTTTTTATACTCTTATTATTTATAGGAGCCCTAAAAGTAAAGGTCTCTTTGCCCTTAGATTAGGAAAGTCTTAATATAATAGGTTAAGATACTATTATAGTAATATTACTTAAGGTTAATATAAATAATCCTCTAAATAAGAGCTTTTAATATATAATAATCTAGTTTAAACCTTACTATAGGGTAATTTAGTTTAAGGTATTTAGTAAGATAAATTATAGGATTTATATTATAGGATAGATTAAGTATATTAGGTTTAAGTAATATAAAAGATAATAAGTAAAAGAGAATATT
The DNA here is from genome assembly GCA_013406965.1 of Calonectria fujianensis. Classification (NCBI taxonomy): domain Eukaryota; kingdom Fungi; phylum Ascomycota; class Sordariomycetes; order Hypocreales; family Nectriaceae; genus Calonectria; species Calonectria fujianensis. Next base: position 173,272 of record VTGC01000024.1, on the reverse strand, counting down.
ATATCTAGTAATAAGTTAATTAATTAAGTAAATAATTAAAGGTAATTAAGTTATATTAAAAGCTAAATTATATTCCTAGTAATTATAACTTCTAAAGGGTTTAAATATATAGATTTTATTAGGGTAATACTAAGGGCAAAAGTAAGGGCTTTTAGATCTAATGATTATAGTAATTATAGTGATCACTTTGGTATTGAGTAGTGATCATGATCACAGCTGCTTTAGTCAGTAGGTTACATAATATGGATATCTATAGCTAACCCTATGCTAGTGCTAGCGGGCTGGCTTCCGGGTAGGTTAGCCTTGGACCGGATTGTAACACTAACCCCATTTAACATCTGTAAATATAGAGCTATATAATTAAAAGTATATAGACAGATTAAGCCTAACTATAAGAAATAGTCTTAATTAGCTTTTAATATAACTTAGTTACCTTAATTACTAATTAATATATTATTAAATATAATATTTCTTTGTAAATATTATTTATTACTTAGTATTATAATATATACTCTAATCCTTTTACTAATATAAACCCTATCTTTTAATTAGTTTATTTCTTAGGAAAATAGCTAGATTATTATATATTAAAAGCTTTTATTTAGTAGATTACTTATATTAACTACTAAGCAATATACTATAGCACCTACTACTCTACTTACTCCTATCTTTAGCTCCTTAAAGGCTATTACTAGGAAATCTAAGGCTAAGCCTAAAAATGCTCTTAAGCCTATTAACCTTAATAGAGATAAGAATATAAATAAGAAAATAAAAGAAGAAAGTAATAATAATAATAATAACTATAATAAAGATATTATAGCCCTAAAATAAAAAAATAATTACCTTATAATAAATCTTAAATTATTAATAGATTAAATTAAAAACCTAAATTAATATTACGAAAAAGGGACCTACCCAAGGTCTTACTAAGGACCCACTTGCAGTAGGTCCACCAATAAGATAAGGCCTATACACAGGCCAATAATTTCCCGGGATAAAATAAGGCCATAGGAATTCCCAGGGAATTCCCTACCTATTCCTTAGAATAAAAGAAGAGCTTATTCCAAGGGAATTCCTAAGAAATTCCTTTTACCTAAGAAATAAACTTATAGCTAAGGAATTCCCTAGTATATATTTAGATTAAAGGAAATTAAGGAATAATAGGAAAAAGATAATTACTAGGATTTCTTTATAATAATAAGATAAGATCTTAAGTATATAAAAATAAATAAAGACTAAGTATTATAAGGAAATAGACTTATTATATTAAATAAATTAATATTATTTATTTTTATTTTAAGTAAATTAGGTATTATATTTATATAGATTTTATATTATTATTTATTTATTTATTATTATTATTATTCTTATATTTATTTTTATAATAACTAATAATAATTATTATTTTCTAATTTATATCCTAATCTTATAAATAAGTATAAATAGGAAATTATACTATAAACTCCTCTTAGCCTATAAATAGCTACTAAAGATCTATATCTACTATACCTTAGAGGACTTAAACCTTTTAAAGTATAAAAAAAAGGCTAAATTAAAAAAGATTAAAATTATTAAGTATTTAAATTAATTTAACCTAAAATACCCTTTCCCTAGTAATAAATATAAGGTATATAAACCTTATATTAAGTATATACCTTATATCTCTTTCTAGAAATTAAATATAAATAAGCTCCTAAGTAATCTCTAGACTTAAAAATTTAACCCTAGATAAATACTTATACACAAAAGATTACTTAATTAAGCCCAATATATAGTATAAGACTTAACTACTTAAGCTCCTATTATCTTTATTTCCTTAGAAACTATATTACTAAGTAGATTCTTAGGAAGCCTAAAGGCAAAGCCCTTAAAAGACTAATCTAAGGTCTTACTTATATAACTCCTTAATAATAATCTACTAAAAATACTAATCCCAAGGGAAATTAGCCCTTTACTAGAAGAAGGGCTTCCTAATATAAATATATAATCTAAAGAGAGCTAGGCCAAAGAAGACCCTAGAGGATTATAATAACCAAAAAAAGGAAATTACCCATAAAAGCAATATATCCCATTTAATACTCCTTTAGAATAACTAAACAAAGAAAATAATTAGCCAAAGGCCCTAGATTATCTTTCTCTTTAAAAGCAAAAAACCTTTACTAAAGAATAAATAATAACCCTATATAATTAAGTAATAAAAAGAACCTTAGACCAATATACTATTAGTATACTTATTAATTAGGCCTATAGAATACCAAGAGGATTTCCCTTAGAAATCCCTAATACTAAAAACTCTTAATTATTCTACCAAAAAGCCCCTTAAGATATACCTATTAAGGGAATATTTAGTTAAAATACCCTATAAGCCTTAAAAGATTCCTTTAATAATTTAAGTAAAATAAATCTTATTTTATTTACCTAGAAAGATATTATTTACCTTATTAAATTATACTCCTAAAAAGCCTATAAAAAGAAGGCTCTTAACCTAAGGTTTAAGGAAAAAGAAATAAATATATTTAATCTTACCCTAAATAATTAAATTCTTTTCTAGGAATTTAAATATTTAAATAAAAGAAAAATCTAATAAATAATTAAAAGGTTTATTAATATCCTAGAATTATATACTAAATAGAAAAGAAATTACTAAGAGATCTTTTTATACTATATTCTATTTTTACTTAGAGAATCTACTTTTATATAGTACTTAAAGTATTTATTACTTAGTATTAAGTAAAAACTTTAAATTAATAAATATAAACTAAAACTATAGATTATATAGCTTAAATATTATTTTAAGTTATAAGCTAATATAGCCTTAGAATATTTTATAACTATAGAATATAATCTCCTAAAGATTATATAAAAAGAAAATCTCTAGGACTAAGGAGTATATCTAAAGGACTATACTACTAAAATAAAAATCTCCTTTAAAAACCTAGCTTAAGTAATATATAAAAAATTAAATAATTACCTAAAAACTATTTTCTTATTTCCTAAAGATAATAAATAATTTAATACTTAGTATAATTATTATTAATAAAAAATACCCTTAGTTAATATTAAGCTAAATATAAGAAAATAATAAAAGGTAAAATAAAAGAAATTAACTAATATTAAAAACCCTTTAGCTATAAAGACTAATTAAAAAAATAATAATAAAAATATAGCTAATAAAAGAGAAAATAGCTATACTAAATAAAGAAACTTAATAGTATACCCTAAAACCCTATAAACCATAAAATAGAATACCCTAGAAAGCTAAGTATTTACTAGGTAATATTCCTATTAAAATACTTAGCCATATAAGTATTACTACCCAGAGGAAAGGGCATAAGATTAATAAAATCAAAAAAACAATTAGCTAAGACCTTAGGCCTTATTAATTAAAAAAGCTAATATTATACTCACTTTCCAGCCAAGCTCAAAGACAAAGACTACCACTAAGCTCCTAGTAGTACCAATAAGACCAATACTCACCTATCTAAACTAAAACCAACAATAAAGAAATCAACCTAATAAATAAAATAATAAACTATTATATAATATTCTCCAAGAGATTCCTTTAAATAAGCATAAAGGTATTTACCTTTCTTATAAAAATATTAAGTAAATACTTATAATAGATAAGGCTAATAAGTATTTTGCTAATAATAAAATAAAAAGAAAAAATAAAAGAAATAAAACTATAAATAAAAAAGGTTATTTCTAATAAATCCCTAAAGAAGAATTCTATAGGAATATCTAAGAGATATAGATAGTAGCTAAAGCTACATAGGGATTACTCTAGCTTAAGCCTAGCCAAAAGAAAATCCCCTCCAAAAAACCCCTTTTACCAATTAAAAACATTAATACTATTAAAAATAAAGAAGAAATTATTATATATTAATTAACCAAGGTAATAGGCAATCTAAGAAAACCATTTAACTATACCTATATCAAGATATAGGCAATAAAGGATAATAATTAACAAAAATAAAAAAAGATTTATATAGATATAAGAGCCATTTACTATACTATAGCCAAAGAATTTCTTAAGTTCTTATTAAATATAAAATTTAATCTCTCCCTAGTTTATATATTAAATAAAATTAAATTCTAATAATCTATTAAATAAGTAAAGTTTACTATTTATCTTCTTAGATATTACTAAGGCTAATAGGTTATACTAAAAGCAATTAGAGAAAGATAGGTATTAAAGACCTTAAGTATAAGAATTATCCTAGGATAAGAATTCTATGCCCTATACCAAATAGATTTCTTAAACTCCTTCTAGGAAATTATAATAAGAATAGCTAAGAATATAAGCCTTCTAGCTAGGATATACTATTCTAGCCTATAGGCTAATATCTTAGTATAAATAGTAAAATCTATTATAATCTTATTATATTTTAGTAAAGGTATAAGGATAAAAGTAAATAGAATACCCTTAGGGAAAGACTTTATTTTATATCTATTAGCAAAAGGAGTAATAAAAGCTATTACCTAAAAACCCAAAATAGTATATATAATTAATAATTCCTAGAAATCTATATACTACTAGTAAGAATAGAAAATTAAATACCTTTTGCCTATAAAACCAAAATACTAAATCTAGGAAATTAATTAGGAAATTCTTAGGAAATTCCTAAAAAATAAAATCCTCTTAGCCAAAGACCTAGACCTAATCCTTAGCACTAGACAAGAGAAGGTGCCTAAATAAAACCAAGAATTAGGGCTATAGACCTAAGGACTAAATAAGCAAGCTAAGCTTAGCCTAGCAAGACCAAAAAAAATACTAAATTACTAACTAGCAAATAAAGCCTATCTAAATAACTAGCTCCCCAGACTAGCCAATTAACTAAAAGAGCTTATTAATGACTTTTTAAAGCTATAGAAAAATACTAGAACCATAAAGGTCCCTAAAAAGGATTAGATGCAAATACCCCTTATAGATAATTAGTATAAGAAGAAAATCGGCTCTAAACTATATCCCCTTAATCTAAAGAGCTAGGAATTCCTTAATAAGATATTCAATAGATTGCATAAGCAGGATAAAATAGAATAGGTAAATAAGCCCACCCTATTTATAAGTTCTATATTTATAGTTTAGAAAATAATTAAAAAAAAAAAAAAAAAAAAAGTAATTATAGATTTATAAGCCCTTAATTATATAATTATACTAAATGTTTACCTAATACCATTATAATAGAATATCCTATAATTACTTAAGGAAAGTCAATAATTTACTATTATTAATACCTAGAATTTCTTTTACTAATTCCTAATAGCTAAGGAATACTAAGATTAATTTACTATTATAAGCTATTAAGGATTAAAATAATCTAAGATAATATTTATAGGATTTAAGAATTCCCTAGCCTTTATATAATACTTTATAAATCAAGTACTAAGAAAATATAAAGACTATACAAAGACCTTTATAAATAATATTATTATCTTTTTAAAAATAAAGAAAAGATACCTAGACTATATCCAAAGGATATTTACTTTATTTAAGGACCTAAATATTACTTTATCCCCTAAGAAGTCCTTCCTAGGTTACCTTGCTATAGAATTATTAAGATTTTTAGTTAATAGATCTAGGATTACTAATACCATAGGATAGATTAAGGCCCTAAAGGAACTAAAATTCCTAGAAACCCTATAGTAACTAGAAAAATAGATTAGGCTAATTAAATGGCTTAGATATCTGGTTCCCTAATTTACTTATTATATAGTGCTATTATAGAAATAGAAGATAGACCTACTTAAGGAAGGATAATAGAAAGGAAAATTCCCTTTTAGCCAATAATATAATAGATATATTGCTAAAACCATATTCATAGATACAAAAAAAAAAAAAAAAAGCTTTAAAGATATATAAAATACCCTAATTAACCCTATAGCCCTTTACTACTTTAACCCAAAAAAAGACCTATTTATATAAATTAATACCTTATAAGAAAAAAGAATAAAAAGAGTACTCTTCTATTTAGATCCCTTATATAAATAAGATAAAGAAAGTTAAATTCCCTTAAGATAGATTAAGCTAATTATATACCTAAGCTATAGTCTAAAGGATATAGAAACTAGATATTAGCTAATTAAATTAAAAATAATAAAAATAGTATAAATATATTAAAAGACCTAGATTATACTTTACTCTACTAAAGGAAAGCTAGTCTATATCTTTATAGATTATTTAGTACTATATATACTTATAAACCAAAAAACTACCTTCTCCTAGAATATAAAAGGAAATAAAAGACTATCTATAGCCTTATAATACCTTAGTTAATACCCCCTAAAAATAAAATATATCCTAAGAACTACTAATATTTTAGCTAATACTTTATCCTAATTATCTATCTATAGGAAAAAAGCTAATAGGAAAGGGCTAAGGAAATTTAACCTTAAATAGAAAAAAGAATCTAAGATAGAGTTAGCTCTATACTATATTAAAACTTTTATAGAACCAAAATTACTTAGATAAATCTAGAAAGAATACTTAGTATACCCTAAATAAAAGATAATTTTTAATTAACTAAGATAAGAAAATAAAAAACTAAATTTAAACTTCCTTAGGATAAATAATTTATTATACCTTAAGGAAGATAGATAGTATATATAGCTTTATATTCCGAAAAAAGTAATTAAAACTTTAATCTAAAATACCTATATAAATAAATTCCATTAAAGGAAAAAAAGACTATACTAAGAACTAAAGAATAACTATATAATCAATTACTTTACCTATCTTATAAAATAATATACTAGCTTATATAATATTTACTATAAGAATTCTACTTTTAGGCAAAAGCTAGCCAAAGAATTAATATCTATATAATCCCCTAATATCCCTTTTTATATAATTACTATAAACTTTATTACTAGACTACCTATAGTAAAAGCCATAAATTAACTATAGCTTATACTAAACAAAAGATACTTTAATACCCTCCTTATAATAACCTATAAGTACTCTAAGATAATATTACTTATTCTAGGAAATATATAATATATTGCTAAGGACTAGGCTAAAATATTATATTAAGAGCTCCTTAGAAGTAACTAGGGAATTCCTAAGGCAATTATCTTAGATAAAGACTAGAAATTTATATTTGAACTTTGGTAAGAATTATAGAAAGCTATAGAAACTAAATTACTTTTCTCTATAGCCTAGTATCCCTAGATAAATAGACTATCTAAAAGAAAGAATTAAATAGTAGAGATAATACTTAGGTATTTTATAACTAATAACCTAACCAAACCCTAGGTTAATGCCTTAATACCTTTATAATTTAGCTTAAATAATTTATATATATTAATTATTTAGATATCCCTAAGTAAACTTATTATGGGAATAAGGATAGATAATAGTAAAAGATACTTAGGAATTTCTAATAACTTACTTAATAAGAAAGTACTATATAAAAAGGTATAATTAGCTATAATATAGTTATAAGTTACTATAAAATAAAGGTATAACTATAAATATTATTCTATGGAATTTAAGCCTAGAGACTAGGTATGGCTAGAATTAAGTAAGAATGGCTATTTAGTGGTTAATAATTAAATTGCTAAGCTTAAGGAAAGATATACTAGATCCTATAAGGTACTAAAGCAAATAAGGTACCTAGTATATAAACTTAAGATAAAAGATAATATAAAGATCTACTTAGTAGTCTTAGTTATATACCTTTTATTAGCTATAGAACCTAAAATTAGCCTAAGTCTAGTAAAAGTCCTAAATAATAATTTAATTAAGTAAAAAGATAAATATTAGTATTAAGAGATTAATAGAATTATCAATTATTAAATAACTAAGCAAAAGAAATATATATAAACTAAGTATATAGTAATATAGAAAGGCTTTCTAAGTAATTATAATCTTTAGCTTAAAGAAAAAGTAATTAATATAAATAAGGTAATTAGGGAATACTATGCAAAGAAAAAATAACTAGAAATACTTATTAATAAAGAAAAGAAAGGCATAGATAGGACTATGTAAAAATCATCCAAAAAGGGGGAGAATATCCTAAGACTAAAAGCCACAACTAAACAAGGACTAGGATAACTATAAAAGAACCTAATAAAAATATAGCCTTAACCAAAAGATAAAGAGAAAGGTTTATAGGGAAAGAAATATATAAATATATTTACTCTTAATAAACTAATTATTCCTAATAGCACTTCCTAGGAAAGAACCCTAAGGCTTAGATTATAACTAAGCCTAAAGATTTAGCTAATATATATAATATACTTATTAGAAATATAAAAGGAAGGATTAATATTAATTTACTATTTACTAAAAATCTATAAAAAAATATATAATTATTACCTAAATAACTCCTTTACCAATAAACCTAAACTATTATCCTTTATAATCCTAAGCCTAGAAAAGATTAATATTATTATTTTTACTATAGGTTTTAATACTAAGATTATTAAATATAAGGGCAAAAGACTCCTATAATAGGCCAAGGGACTTAGTCCTAACTATAAATTGGTATACTATATATTACTATACAAAAGAAAGATAAATAATATATCTTAGGCTAAGGGAATTTACTATAATCCCTTTAGTACTAATAGCTAGGCATTAAGACTAAGAATAAAGCCTATATAACCCCTATAATGCTAATATACCTAAGTAAATAATAATAAAAGCTTAGAGAATTCCCTAGGTTTACCCAAAATAATCTCTTATAATCTCCTTATACTATACCTTAAGTTAAGACCAATATCTTTATACTTAGATTAATAACTCTTTACTATATATTATACTTAATAAAGGTCTTATTTCTTTTTTTTTTTTTAAAATTCTTTTTCTAGCTAAAAATTTATCTTTTTATTATCTCTTTTCCTCCTAAATCTAAGGATATATATAAATACTCTAATATAATAAATATTATTATATCCTATAAATCTATAGTAATAAATATTAACTTAAATAAGTAAACTAATTTAAATACTTTTCTTATTAGGCCTAGGCTTATCTAAGAGTTTATTAAGACTTTTAATTATATACTAAGGCAAAAGGTTATAATTATATTAGTAGATATAGTAATTATTATACTAAGATTTACTATTACCTTTCCCTTAATAATATTTATAATTTTATAAATAATACTATTACCCTTAAATCTATTAATAAAGATAAGGAATTCTTTAGCCTTAATAATAAAGAGACCCCTAAAAGTATAAATAAACTTTTTAATATTAATAATAATAAGGAAATTCCTAAGGAAGACAAAGATATAGTTCCTTTTACCCCCTTTACCTATAGTCATAAGTAGACCCTTAGCTAAGATCCTCTTAATAATATAGAAGGAAGCTATATTCTAGATAAGGTAAACTATCTAAAGACCTATATTAGTACTAGTAAACTTTGCCTTATCTTTATTTAAATCCTAAAGAAGGTTATAGAGTTTAAATAGAAAAGTAAAGACTAAAAGTCTATTATTACTTTGCTTAAGTCTATAGATAAATTAAAGGAAATAATTACTATAGTAGAATATATATATAGTTAATACCCTAATATATTTATTACCCTAAAGATTAATATTAATTTTTATAGCTAAAAGACTATTAACCTTATTAACTAAAGAGTTAATTGCCTTTAGTTTAGTAATCCTCCCTAGGAAAGCCCCCTTAAATATACTATTATAGCCAATTAGGCTATTAACTTAAGAAGCTATTCCCTTACTAAAAAGTCCTATCTTAGTAATAGCTTAAGAATAATATATATAAACTTTAAAATTAATATACCTTTCCCTATAATTATTTAATATATAATTAATATTAATAAATAATCTTACCTTTACTAGGTAATTATAATATATAATTAATTTATACTATTTAGAAAAGCTAAAGTAATATAAATCTTTATAAAATTCTTTTATATTATTTACTATAATATTAATAAACTAAGGATTTCCTTAGTATAAGTTATTAAGCTTTATAATTTCTTGGCAATTTATATCCTTTACTTAGACTAGCCTATAGTTTTACCTAATAAAATATTTACTAGCTTCTAATATCTCTTTAAGGACTCTATAACCACTAATAAATTATACTATACTATAGTATTAACTAAGTATCTTAAGATTATTATAGAATATTAGTCTTTAAATGGCTAAGACCCTAGTATCCTAATACCCTTATTAATTAAGTATATTAACTATATACCCAGTAAATATTACCTATTTATCTTTATTATAATCCAATAAATAGTCTAAGGAATTCCTAGGCCTATTACTCTTAGTATTAACCTATAAGATATTAATAACTATAAAAAGACTATTATCTATATAATAAAGGTATTTAAGAAGCTTAGCTTTAATATATTTAAAAATAATCTTATCTTTATCTATAGGGAGATCATAGAATAAGAACCCTTAACTATTATAATAAGCAATAACCCTTACTAAGGACTTTTATCCTAACCATAAGAAATAATCCAAGAAATAAACTCCCATTGGGAATCCTATAGAATATAATACTAATACTCTTCTTTATTTAAAATCCTTCTAAATAATATATATACTTAGATTTATCCTTTTATATATTCCTTTACTTTATTTTTTTTATATACTTAATATATATCTTATTTTTATAATACTTCCTTAGATATTACCTAGAGCCTTAATTTACTTATTTTATATATCTTCCTTGGATTTTATACTAAGTAATAGTTTATTTAATCTTTACTTTTTAAGCTATATTACCCTAGGAATTCCCTAGACTAAATAAATAAATATTAGATAAATAATTTATTAAATTTAATATAAGTATATTAGCCCTTTTCTCTCTATATATACAATAAGTATCCTCTTCTATATAATATTTATACTATTATCTCTTACTATCTATATAATATAAAACCTAATAAAAAATATTTTAGTTATAACTAAAATATACCCTTAATTAGCTTATTTACTAAAAATTCCTAGAGCTAATATATTATTATATTAAGAATACTACTAGGTATTTATAATTTAATACTATATAAGTTCTATATACTAATTAATAAAGATTTATCCTTATATACTTACTAATATAAAGATCTTATATAAAAAGTATACTAAGGGTAATATATATTTTTTTATTAATAGGAAATTTATTATAAAAAAGGGACCTACCTAAGGTCTTGCTAAGGACCTACTTATAGTAGGTCTACCAATAAGATAAGGCCTATATATAGGCCAATGATTTCCTGGGATAAGATAAGGCTATAGGAATTCCCAGGGAATTCTCTACCTATTCCTTAGAATAAAAGAAAAGCTTATTCCAAGGGAATTCCTAAGAAATTCCCTTTACCTAAGAAATAGACTTATAGCTAAGGAATTCCCTAGTATATATTTAAATTAAAGGGAATTAGGAAATAATAGGAAAAGGATAATTATTAGGATTTTCTTATGATAATAGGATAAGATCTTAAGTATATAAAAATAAATAAAGACTAAGTATTATAAAAAAGTAAATTTATTATATTAAATAAATTAATATTATTTATTTTTATTTTAAGTAAATTAAGTATTATATTTATATAGGTTTTATATTATTATTTATTTATTTATTATTATTATTATTTTTATATTTATTTTTATAATAATTAATATTTAAATAAATAAAATATAATCTAATAACTCTATATAGCTATTAATATTCTAGGTAAAAATTAGGTTAATACTATAAAAGGATATAAATAATATATTTAAGAACTTAATAATTTTTCTATTAAAGAAAAAGACCCTAAAGAAGTTATTAAGCCTAAGGAATCCTTAATCTAAAAAGGAAATACTAATAATTTATAAGAATAGTTTACTTAAATCTAGAGTTATTACTTAATATATTTATTTACCTTTAGGAATAATAAATGCCTTAAGATCTAATATATAATAGGAAGATTAAAAGGGAAATTACTTTATTTCCTTGAGAAATAGTTAAAAGACTTTATTCTTAAACTATAAAATAAAATAAATACTTATACCTAATACATTTTTTCTTTATTTAATATCTTTAAGAAAGAACTTATGGCTTATTATAATATAATTAATAAATAATAAATAACTTTCTAAGAACTTAATAAGTTATACTAAAAAGGGTTATATAGTAATTTCTTAGTTAACTTTAACTTTTATATAATTAAGCTTAATTAGACTAAAGAAACTATAATTAATAAATTTTATAAAAGATTTAAAGAAATTATTTAAGATAAAATATTTAGACTTTTTAATCTTTTTATTAAGTTTATAGACTATATTTCTTTTACTATTTAAATTAATAATTAATAGTATAAAAAAAAATAATAAAAAGATTAAAAAAGAAAAAACCAAATTATAAATACTAATATAAAATGATAAGAACCTAATAGTATTACTTTATATAGAATATATATAGGACCTATGGAAATAAGAGTAATATAGTAATATAATAGATCTTAAGTTACCTATTTTAATTATAATAAAAAGGGATATATTATATAATATTACTAATTACCTAAAAAAGTATATTTTAAAGGTATATCAGAAGGTAAGACCTTAAGAGTAATAACCCAAAGAATACTACCAGTAAACCTAACCAAAGAACTAATATAGCAACCTATACCAAAAGGAAACTCTTAGAATTATATTAATAAAACTATTACTATACTATAAAGATATAATATATATTAATATAAATAGGAATCCCCTAGGACCCTTGAAGAAAAAAGGGATTAATACCTATAAATTAGCTATCTTAAATATTAAAACTATAAGCTATTCCTATATCTTAATAATTTAAAAAAAAATATAAAAAATAGGTTTATCTATAGGCTTTAATAATATAAAATACAAAAGAAATATCCCTATATAGTAAGATATAGTAAAATACAATAAAAATAATAATACCTATTAGCCAATAAAAAAAGCTAAATATAATTACCTTCTATAAGAAAATACTTAAGATTAAAATATTTACCTTATAGTAAAAAGAAATATATATTTTATTTAACTAAAAGTTATAATATTTAAAATAAATAACCTAAGACTAATAAAAAACTACCCTACTTACTATAAACTTATATAATTTAATTACTTTAATTATTCTTATATAGAATACCTTAAATATAAGGAATAAAATAAGTATTTCTCTATATAAGTAATAGATATTCCTATATATTATATATATAGATCTTAGTATAATAATTATCTTATTATAAAATAAATAAGAGAATTTAATAATATTATTATTTTTTCTTTCCTAATAGACCTTTTAGATTATAAAAACAAGGAATAGTTTAATTGCCTAGACCCTATATGTAATATATATAATAGCAAAAAAGTATAAGATTAATACCGAACTATCTTACTATTGCCAAAAAACCAATAATACCCCTTAGAGAATTAAAGCCCTAAGAGTAACCTAAGTAAATACTTATGGAGTTATCAAAAGAACTCTTATAAAAGATTCTATATAAGGCTTTAATAGGAAAGCCCCTAGAATAATTAGAATTAAAAATCTAAATTAATAGGACCTAGTATACTATAATAGTAGATAATAGAGTATAGCTTAATTATATTAGCTCTAAGGTAATTAATAAGTTAAGGTTACTATAGAAAATAAAATTAAATTTTTATATTATATATAATCTTAAAGGTATTATATTTAAGTATAATAATAGTCTAATAGATAAAGAGCTTAATTATTTTAAAGTCTTTATTTATAGAAAAAACTAAGGAATTAATTTTAATATTATAGATATAGGGAAATATAATATTATTTTAGGATACCTATAGCTATATTAATATAATCTTAATATTAACTAGTATATTAGCTAGGTATAAGTATTTACTAAGTATAATATAATTAATAATATTTCTAATAAAAAGAGATCTTAAACTCTTAACTTTAACTAAGTAAAAAGCCTATATAATAATATAATAAATACTTTATTACCTAAGGGAATATAGTATAAATATAAGAATAATTAAAAATATAAATAGTAATATAAAATTATTTATATTTATATATAATTTTAGAATTTAAATTCTAATCTTAAAAAAATAAAGGTAAAAGTAATATAAAACTAACTATATAATATATTACCTAAATATTATATTTATAAATAATTATTTACTAAAAAACTAAAAACTAAATTACCTAAGTTTAATTAGTAAGACTATAAAATTATCCTTAAAGATAAAATTAAAATTTAATTTTATTTTATTTATAATTTTAATTAAATATAACTTAATACCCTAAAAGAATATATTAAAGATATACTTAAGAAAAAATATATTTATATCTTAAACTTTAAAGTTAATTATTTAATTATATTTATTCCAAAAAAGAATAGAAAACTATATCTTATAGTTAATTATAGGTAACTTAATAAGAATATTATTAAGGATTAGACCCCTTTACCTTTAATTAATAAGATAAAAGATTAATTATATAGTATAAATATTTTTATTACCTTAAATCTCAAAAGAGCCTATAATTTAATCTATATTAAAGAAGAATATAAATAAAAAACTATTTTCTAAATAAAGTTTAAATTATTTAAATACCTTATTATACCTTTTAGACTTATAAATATACCTATATCTTTTTAATAAATAATTAATTATATCCTTTATAAATACTTTAATATCTTTATTATTTATTACCTAGATAATATTCTTATTTTCTCTAAAAGCAAAGAAAAATACTAAGAATATATTTATAAGATATTAAAAGCCCTTTAAGATAATAAATTATTTATTAAACCTAAGAAAAGTAAATTCTATATATAAGAAATTGAATTTTTAGGATATATTATCTTATTTAATAAAATTTATATAGACTCTAAGAAAATAATTATTATTAAAGAATAAAGAATCCCTAAAAATATAAAGGAAATATAAGCCTTTCTTAGATTTATAAATTACTATTAAAAGTTTATAAAGAACTTTAGCAAAATTATAATTCCCCTTATTAAATTTATAAAAAAAAAAAAAATATTCCTTTAAAGCAAGAAAATATAAAAAGCTTTTAATATAATATAAAATATAATTACCATAGAACTTATACTTATTATATTTAACCTAAAATAATCTATTAAGCTAAAAATAAATTCTTTAGACTTTATATTAAGAGCTTAGATTAAATAATAAGATAATAATAATTACCTTTACCTAATTATATTTTACTCTTATAAGTTATATAGCCTTAAACTTAATTATCTAATTTATAATAAAAAATTCCTTATTATTATTAATACTTTTAAAGAATTTAAATATTATTTATTAAAAAAAAAATATAAGATTATAGTATTTATAGACTATAAGAATATTTTTTACTTTATAATTACCTAGAAGCTTAGTAAAAAATAATTTTATTATACTAAATACTTTTTTAAATTTAATTATTAAATTATTTATATTAAGGAAATTAAAAATAATTATACTAATATTATTAACTATTAATCTAATTACTATAAAGAAAAGCCTTAAACTATTAAGAAATTATTATAACTTATACTTAATAGATTTTATAAATAGATATTAATTAGTAGAATAATAATTAAAATAAAGAAACTTATTATTATAATATATATAGAAAGATAACTATAAAATATCTCTATAATAATAATAATAATACCTTTATAGTAAATAGAATAAGGAAATCTATTGCTAAAGAAGATTAAAGAATATAATTTTGCTTTGCTAAAAGATAAGTTAATAGAGCTACTATAAGTACCAAAGGAAGACTAAATAAACCTTTTGCAAAAAATATATAAGTACCCTTTCTATAGATACTAGGGAATTAATAAAACCCTTAAATAAATTAAATAAATATTTTCTTTTAGTAAAATAAAAAAAAAATTAAGTAAATATACAAAGAATATAACCTTTATTACTATTCAAAAAAACTATAATATAAACTATATAAACTATTATAATTATCCCCTATTATATAATAACCTTAGGACTTAATTATAATAGATTTTATTATAAATCTTCTCCTTTTAATAAACTTTACTATAAAAGTATATTATAATAATATTTTTATTATTATAGATTACTTTATAAAAGCAATATATTATTTCCCTTATAATAAAATAACTACTAAAGATTAATTTATTTACCTTTTCTTTTAATATATTATTATTATATATAGATTATTAATAGAAATTATATTTAATTAAGGATAATCTTTTATATTTAAATTCTAATAAAGCTTAATATTATTTATAGGATTTAACTATAAGTTAAGTACTATATTCTATCCTTAGACTAATAATTAAATAAAATAATAAAACTAGAAAATTAAGTAATACCTTTAATACTATATAAACTATAAATAAATAAATTAGGTCAAAAAACTATTAATTATTTAATTAATATATAATACTTTATATAACTATAATATCTAAATAATCCCTATAAAAGTAAACTTTAGCTTTACCCTTAATATATACTAAATTCCTTTAAAAGGTATAATTTAGGCTAAAGTAATAATTAAATTTAATAAACTATTAAAATTATATAAAAAACTTAAAATAAAACTTAAATTTATTTATAATATAATAAAATAATATTATAATCTTAAAAGGCTAAAGGGATTATCCTTTTTAGAGAAAGATATAATTTACTTAGTAATAAAAAACCTTTTAATAAAATAATAAAATAAGAAAATTAACTTTATATAGATTAGACCTTACCCAATAAAAAAGAAAATCTTAGAAAATAATTATAAATTAAATCTCTTAGATAATATTAAGATTTACTTTATCTTTTATATTTTACTTTTAAAACCTAGTAATAAAATATAAATTAATATAGACCTTAATTATAAACTATAGATTAAGAATATTAAAGAATAATAGGAAGTATAGAAAATCCTATAATAATAAGTAAATAGTTACTTTAAAATAAAATAAAAAGGCTATAAGAAAATAACCTAAGAACTTATTAAGAACCTAATATACTATTTAAAGATACTAAAGGTATTCCTTTAGAAAAACCAAAAGGGAAATTAATAGTACTTTAATTAATAACCTCTATATCCTCTAATAATTATATTTCTAATAATACCAAAGACTCCTTATATTCCTTTTTCTTAAGCTTATTTAGATTCTTATAACTATAAGTAATTATTTCTTTTACCTTTTCCTATAAATAATATTCCTAAGTATACAAATACTATAAACACAATATAGCATCTAGTAAATCTACTTTTACTTTTTCCTTCTCCTTCTTAATATAGTCCTTTTTATTAAATATATACTTAACTATACAAAAAGTTAACTAAAAAGAATACCAATAAAACCAAAGTACTATAAATAAGCTTATATAGAAATACTACTATAATTATATCCTAAATACTTTTTTAATATATAGAATTTATATTTACTTTTTCCCTTTGCTATAATACAAAAAAGATTTCTAGCACAAAAATATATAAAATATCAAGGCATCTTAAAACCAAATTTACCAATTAATTTTATAATATCCTAATAATAAGATTCTATTACTCTAGGATATAGTAATATTTTAAAAATATAACTTAATATTCTATTAATATAGAAAAATATTTAAAAAACTAAATTAAGTATATAATAAATGCTTATAAAGATATAGCCTAATATCCTAGCTTTAGGGATAAGACCAATAAAAAGGAAATATTATATTATAATCTATAATAAGATAAAGTAATTATAATTAGCAAAATCCTTACTTATATAAATAAGCTACCCTATACCTATATACCCTATTAATTAGAAATAGTTAAATAAATCCCATTTAACTCCTCTGACCATCACAGTCAAACAGTATTAAACTAATCCTATTCAATATCTATAAATATAGAGCCATATAATTAAAAGTATATAAACAAATTAAGCCTAACTATAAGAAATAGTCTTAATTAGCTTTTAATATAACTTAATTACCTTAATTACCAATTAATATATTACTAAATATAATATCTCTTTGTAAATATTATTTATTACTTAGTATTATAATATACACTCTAATCCTTTTGCCAATATGAACCCTACCTTCTAATTGGTTTATCCCTTGGGAAAACAGCCAGATTGTTACAGTTTATACCTAGGTTTCTTTAAGTATTAGCAAAGACTATACTTTTTATATACTATTTTTACTTTCTTTTTTATTTTACTAAAGGAAAATATCTATTTAATATATTTAAGGGTTTTATTAATTCCTTTATATCTATATAAAGGGTATTTATAAATTTCTCTAAGAAAATCTATTTAGTATTCCTTAGGTACTTAGAGTAAATCTATATATTTTTCCTTAGGAAGATTAAGATTATACTTCTTAATTTTCTATAATAGTAAATTTTTTTGTTTTACTTACTATAAGAGTATTTCTACTTTACTAATATGCCTTGTTTTAGGGTATCCTTTTATTTAAATAATAATAATAAGTTTCTTTATTTTAATTATTATTCTATTAATAGGTATTTATTTATAGGCTTCTTTAGGGGATAATTAAAATAATTATTTCTTAGTCTAAGGCTTTTTTTTATAGTAATTAAGGTATTAGCTAATAGTATTAGCTTATTTATTTTTTATTTCTTAAATATAAATAATTTAATAATTAAATTTAAAAAAATATTTAGTATATTAAAGTTATCTTTTACTAAGCTCTTAGGTTATTATAAAGTAAAAGATATTCTTATGGTTTATATATACTATAATTTTATATTTTTCTTTAAGTAAATAATAATAGAATTCCTTAAAGGTATTAACTATTATAAAGAATTCTTTATTATATATAGGATAATTAAATTTTATATTATTAAGTTTATATAAATAAAATATAATTAGGTATAATTAATTATTATTATCTCTTTATTTAATTTAGGCTCTTAGGGTAAAGTCTAAGGAGTCTATTTTTAGCTTAATTAATTATTTTAGATTAAATATAATAAGTATAAGCTCTAAGATAATTACTTTTTATATTACTTTAAATATAATTTATATTTAATTTTCCTATATAAAGTCTTTTTCTTTTTTTATAAATTCTAATAAAGGGATTATAATTTTACTAAAGTCCTAAATAAACTTATAATAATAATTTATAAATCTAAGGAAAGCTTATATTTTCTTAATATTTATTAGTATTTTCTATTTCTTAATAGTAATAATTTTCTTTAGATCTATGTAAATTTTATTAAGTAAAATAATATATTCTAAAAATTTAACTTTTATAGTATAGAATTTGCTTTTCTTAGGTTTAATAAGTAATTTATTATCTTAAAAGGCTTTTAAAACCTTATAAATATATTCTTTATACTTTTCTTTATTCTTAAAAAAAATAAGGATATTATTTAGATAGTAGATAATAAAAATATTAAGGTATTCTTAAAGTATATAATTAATTATTTATTAGAATAATATAGGTATATTTATAAGTCTAAAAGATATAATAAAATATTTAAATAGTTTAAATTTTATTTAAAAGGCGGTTTTTTATTTATATTCTTCTTTAATATAGATAAGATTATAGGCTTCTTTGAGATCTAAGGCAATAAAGATATTTATACTATATAATTAGTTCTTTATTTCTATAATCAAAGGTAAAGGGGTTTAATCCTTAATAGTATTCTTATTAAGTTATTAATAATTAACTATAAGATATAGCTTTTTATTCTTTTTTAGTATAAATATAATAAAGTATTTTGCTTTAAAGTTTAAGATATAAATATATCCTTTTTTAAATATATTTTTAATATATTCCTTTAGAGTATTTAATTATACTTAGTTAAGATTATAAATAGGGTAGAACTAGGTATTGGTTTTTTTTTTAAGGATGATTTTATAATCCTATTAGCTAAATTCTAATAATTTAATTTTTAATTCTTTAGCAAATAGTTATTTATAGATTTAATATTTAGATAATATATTTTATAGTCTATCTTAGGCTACTTTTATCTTTATTCTTTTAAGGTTAAAGTTTAAATACTAAAGCTATATATATATATAGGTAATTTTATATTATTATTATTGTTTTTAATTATTCTTATACTTATACTTTATTCCTATTAGTAGTAGTATTTTTATTGTATTATTGTATATACTTTTTGCTTAGTTAAAGTTAAGAGTTTAAGATTTCTTATTATTAAAAATATTATTGGCTATATTATACTTAGAGAGTACTTATACCTAGCTAATATATTAATTAATATTAGGATTATATTAATATAGCTATAGATATCCTAAAATAATATTATATTTTTTAATATTTATAATATTAAAGTTAATTTCTTAGTTTTTTTTATAAATAAAGACTTTAAAATAATTAAGCTTTTTGTTTATTATACTATTATTATATTTAAATATAATACCTTTAAGGTTATATATAATATAAGGATTTAATTTTATTTTTTATAATAGCCTTAACTTATTAATTAACTTAAGGCTAATATAATTAAGCTATACTTTACTATTTATTATTATAGTATATTAAGTTCTATAAATTTAGATTTTTAAATCTAATTATTCTAGGGGCTTTCCTATTAAAGCTATATATAAAGCCTTTTGTAAGAGTTCTTTTGGTAACTCTATAAGCTTTTACTTAGGCTACTCTTAGGGCTTTAGTTCTCTAAGGGATATTATTAGTTTTTTGGTAATAATATAATTATTTAATATTAATCCTATGCTTTTTTGCTTTTATAGAGATTATATATAGGGTCTAGGTAATTATATTATTTTTTATTTCTATAGTCTAGTAGATTTATTAAGGGAAAGAAAATAATAATATTATTAAAATTTCCTATTTATTTTATAATAAGGTAATTATTATAGTTAAATCTATAGGCATAGTATATTAGGATATCCGATATTTATATAGAAAAGTATTTATTTTATTCTTTATATTTAAGATATCCTATATAAAAATAATTAAAGTAATTAAATTATATAAGTTTATAGTAAGCTAAATAGCTTTTTGCTAGTCTTAGGTTATTATATTTAAATATTATTATTTCTGGCTAGATAGGGTATATCTTGCTTTTTGCTGTAAGGTAAATATTATTATTATATCTAATAGTATCTTATAGCAATTAATTATATTTTTCTTTTTCTATAATCTAATAAGCTCCTCTATTTTTATTATATTTTATTATATTCTACTATTTAAGGATCTTTCTATTATATTTTATATTATTAAAGTCTATAGGTAGGCCTATTTCTTTTGCTCTTTCTAGGTTATAGAGTTATAGAAATAGTTTATTATCTTATTGCTTAAGGTAGCTAATTTATAGGTAATAATCTCTTTTTTCTTTAGGGATTCTTAGAAGGTTTTAGAGTTATTAGTATATATTATATTATTATATTATAGCTATAATTTTACTATTATATTTTTAAGGGTTTCCTTTTAGCACTAATTACTATATTAATCCTATAAATTATGGTTTTTAAATTATTACTTTTAGTTTTTTACCTTTTAGTATATTATTAAAGTATATTTTTTTTAGAGTATAGTATTATTATATAATATATCTAGGTTTTTTATAATTATAGTAAAGGGTTTTATAAGAGAATTTTTATTTACCTTTTTATATAGCTTTAATATTTATAGCTCTTAGGTAAATATTATAAAATATAAAGATATAGGGTTTTTTATTTTTTGTAATATTAGTTTTTATATACTCTTAATAGTTATTAATTAGCTTTTTATTAACTTATTTTTATTATTATTTTTTATATTACTTATTATTAACTTTAATTATATAGGTAGTATATATAATAAAGGTTTTAGAAGGTTTTAGAAATTAATATATTTTATTTTAAATAGGTTCCTTAAGTTATTAATAAAACTTATAAATAAGGGTTTCTTTAGTCTAAGAGAGTTTATTTGTATAATAGTAGAAGTTAAAAAGAAAGTTAGTATAGGAGCCCTTTTAGTAAAGCTTTTTAAGTTCTCTAAGTACTATTTATTTCTTATTAATAATTCTATATAAAGAAATAAGTTTATTTTTAAATCCTTTAAAGAAAAAGAAAAGGTTTTTTATAGATTTTATAGTTTTTTTTTAGGGATTTATAATATAATCCTTAAATAGCTTTTCTATTACTTTTATAGGTTTTTCTTTTAATTATTTAATAGTATATTAGACCTTAAAGGGTTTATTATTAGTAAAGGTAATTAGATATAAAGAATAATAACTTTTAATTTAGGTTAATTATTCTTAGAGAATATTATTATTGCCTTTTTAAGTAAATAATTTCTTAGGCTTAATAATTTTACTAGGGTTCTTAATATAAACTAAGAATTATTTAAGTTCTTTAATATATTATTTATAATTCTTTATAATATTAATTTAGCTTTTTCCTAAGATATTAATAATATTATAGAGTTTTTTAATATTATTATATTTATTTATATAGATTTTTATTATATTAATTTTATTATTAAGAAAATTAAGTTTTTTAATTAATATATTATTTTTAGCTTAAAATTCTTTAATTTAATTATTTAAATTATTATTATTATTTTCTTTATTTTTTTTTCCTTTTTCTAAGGAATTTATATTTTTATTTTTATTTAGATTAATTAATTAAGAAATAGTTAAAGTCTTAGGGCTAGCTATAAGTTTTCTTATAATAGGGGGTTTAGCTAGATTACTAGATAAAAAAAGGATAGCTAATATTATTATAATATATTACTTAGTAAATAATATAAATAGTTTATTAAATAAAAGCTTTTAATATATAATAATTTAATTAATTTCCTAAGAAATAAACTAATTAAAAGATAAGATTTATATTAATAAAAAAATTAAAATATATAATAGTATATTAAGTAATATAAAGGTATTTATAAATATTATATTTAGTAATAATTAATTAATAATTAAAATAACTAAATTATATTAAAAGCTAATTAAGATTATTCTTTATAATTAAACTTAATCTATTTATATATATTTATAGTAATTATAGTATAATAAGTATATAAAGTACATAAAGTATAATATCTATTATGCCTATTACTTTAGTTGCTCTATTGCTCTATCTCTTATTGGTCAGATTGGGACTATAGGGTAGGTTTATGCTTATGTAATAGCTTATTCGTAGAGAATGCTAGCGTAGCCAGACATTATCCCGGGACGCCTCGTTATGTAAGCAGGGGTTCTGCCGGTTGTGACCGCTTAATCTTGTCATGGGTCATAACAGCCGCTTTGGAACATCACGAACATGCTAGTCCAAAAGCGTCACATCAAACCCGGATCCGGGTTATGCTGGAAACGGCAGGGATAGCTTCACAAGGTATATTAGAACTAGATTGGTCCCTCTAGATTGAATAAAATAATCGCGTCTCAATGTACACCTCCTAATTCACGTGTTCCAACAAGCTTTGTTAGAACGTGTAGGACATAACAACACCTCACAGTGTGCTTTTCCAGTCTCGCATGGTCATAGCTTAGAGGTGGGTTGGCACAAGCGAGTACGTCGTATACAGGGATAAGGTGCTCGAGCGTCGGCCCACTGGAGCTGTCACTATCTCGGCCTAGATCCGAACTTTGGCTTTGCACTAACGAAGTTTTGCACATGGATTGCGGGATGAAAATATACATACTTCAGCCGCTGTAATTTCAATAACTTGCTACTTGCACTAGATTACTTTTCTATTACGTAGCAAAGTTTATAACTGGTTTAATGTTTCTTTATTGTAATAGGAGGGGCGATGGGCATTTATCTCGGGCTCACTAACAAGCAATCTCACTTTCCTGCTGGCAAAAACGCCTGGACCTCAATTTCCAAATGTACCTCCGGCAACAAGAGGTTTGCCACGTCAACCCCAGTAAACAAAGGTCTGTTGTCCCCCAGGAACATCTTCATAACTTTGAGCAGAGTCGGTGAGGCGTGGACATTGAAATTTGCATGGTACGTGTTGATCTGCAATTGTAATTAGCAACTTTGGTCAGTTAAACGAAATCGGACGTACTTTGTAAACACAACCCCAAACATCATGTCTCGACCCAGTCAGACCGGCTTCCCGCAGAGACAGCTCAATATGATCAAATGCTTCGATCATCTCCTTTTCGATGTCCGTTGGCACACTTCCATCAGCAGCAATGCCAGCTTGGCCGCCGACGTGGATGATGGATGCGCCGGGAGGAATCACGCAAGAGTGGGTAAAGCCTAGGTTTTCCGAGATTCTTTCTCCAGCTCCAGGCCAGTTGAAAAAACGGACATTGTTGGCAGTTGCAAGTGTCTTTGGAAAGAATCGGGGCATTTTGGAGATGAGAATGGTGTAAGATAGAATCTGATCTTGGATGGATACGGTGTGGTAATGAGCCAACTATTGTTTGGGGCCCATCCAAAGCGTCCTTTTAATACTTGACACTTGCTCCGCCCTGTACCTTGAGAATAAAAAGTGAAGTTTCAATTGGCGAGCTTTGTAAGCTGTGCTGCTTGATGGAAACATCTCTCAAAACGGTTCATAGCGGGGAGATTATGCGCCGGATATTAGAAATCAAGATCTTGACCTGAAGCTGAGGAGGGCCATGCAAGGCGAGATGATGAATAAAACAAAGCTAGGCGGCATAGCGTGATAGCATATCCCTGTTTAGTGTTGACGTGGGCTTTGCAAAACTCAAAAAAGCCAGTGTGGCCGAGCTAGTCGCTTTCTTTGCGGGCAAATCGTTCAGGGATACGCTAGGCTAACGAACAAAACCGGACGGAATTCGGACCCAAGTGCTTGAGTAGTTACAAATCAGAATTCTGTCGCTGACATTACAACATGCACCTGGGCGCGGATCCAGGTGGGATGGGAGAAAAGATCGGTGTACAGCGGGATTGCGTTTGCCCCAGGCTCACTGGTCGGTCTGCTCAAAAGAGGTATTCGAGCATAAAAACAATATAAATACCAAGCCCCCTCGACGCCAGTGCTAAATTCTACATCCACCTCAGATTTCTATCCCATTTCTAGACCAGAGCCCCAGGATCTTTGTCATCGCCACCATGAGTACCATCAAGAAAGTCGCCATTGCCGGGGTAAGCTTCATACTAAGCCTACGACATCCCTGAAGACGCTGACATAAAAGCAAGGCATCTGGAAATCTTGGACCAGCTATATTGACGGCTCTGCTGAAGTCAAACCTGTTTGAAGTGACAGTCTTGACTCGACACGGATCATCGCACCAGTTCCCTGCTGATGCCAAAGTCCAAATGGTGGACTACTCTTCCGAGGCTTCGTTGATGGAGGCTCTCAAGGGTCACGGCGGCGTCGTCTCGACCCTGTCTCACACTGCAGTTGA
Source organism: Calonectria fujianensis (assembly GCA_013406965.1). Lineage (NCBI taxonomy): Eukaryota > Fungi > Ascomycota > Sordariomycetes > Hypocreales > Nectriaceae > Calonectria > Calonectria fujianensis. The sequence continues at coordinate 148,030 of VTGC01000024.1, read as the reverse complement.
AACCCAAAAGACACTGATTGATGCTTCCATTGCGGCGGGTGTACAGAGATTCATCCCGTCCGAGTTCGGAAGTGATCTATTGAACCGCAAAGTCGCCCAAATCCCCATCTTCGCTCCAAAGCTACAGGTTCAGAAGTACCTTGAGGAAAAGGCTGCTAAGCATCCCGAGTTTTCGTACACTCGTGTTTTCCCAGGTGCATTTCTAGATTGGGGCCTTGCCACAGGGATGCTCGTGAATCTGAAAGAAAAGTCAGCTGTCCTTAGGGACGGCGGAGATGTTTCTTTCAGCGTATCAAGACTCGCAACAGTTGGCCAGGCCGTGGTGGGTGTATTTTCCCGTCCCCACGAGACTGCTAACAGGGCTGTCTACGTCAAAGATCTCAACATCACTCAAAACCAAATCATCTCTCTTGCCAAGGCAATTGATCCCAGCGGCGAATGGAAAATACAGCATGCAAGCACCGAGGAAGAGGAAAAACAGGCATATGAAGGTCTCGCCCAGGGTAGACTCGACTTGGACGTCATTTCGAAATTTCTCTTCCGAGCAGTCTATGGAGATGGATTTGGCGGAAATATTGAAGAAGACGACAATCAGCTGCTTGGAGTTCGAGGTCTCGATACTAGTGGATTGAAACAAGTTGTAGAAGCTGCGATGGCATGATACCAGCCCCCGACCAGCTTAAAGCCGTCATTTTAGAGTAAAAGTTGGCAGGTAACATACAGATCAACTACCACATTCATCATTCCAGTTTAGATACTCCATATATTGCGACTCCAAACTCGTGCCATACAAGAGCTCAACTTCTTAAACAAATCATGCAGATCAAGTAGTGCTATTAAATACAGCTTGTCACAGCTACCTTAGAGCTGTCCTTAAAACAATATCCATCTTTTTGCAATATGGTTATTGAGCTCGGTTCCCGATAGAGTTCAATGATCGTCTGTATGCAAGAGCGCGGCTTTAGGTGAATACTTCTTTCGCCATCTTGCCCAAATCGCACAGCCTGAGTATAAGAATAGCATTTGCTTGATACTACTGCCTTACCCATGAAGTCCAAAATCACGTGTCACTATAGCCTCAACATCAGCACGGTCAGAGAGCCACCAGGTAGGCGAATCTTGTTAAACCCACAGGACCAAAAAAACAGCGCATGCGCACTTTTTGGTCCAGTGGGCCCAACAATTAAGAGTCTCAGAGTTGCACAAAGCAGTCTGTGCGGCTGTAACTACCGGAAGCCCCCAAGTTCGAACCCCTATAGCCTAGTAAGAGAGGAGTCAGCAAGACACCTAAGCTTCCTTACTGGGGGGGTGTGTTGAACCGGCTGTGGGTGAAAAATGAACCTGACCAAAAGAACAGCGCATGCGCATTTTTTGGTCCAGTGGGTTTAGCAAATCTCAATCCTGCTGTATGACGCATCAAGCATGGTTACCGGCGATTAGTTTTGCCGAGGCCGCTCTCCATCCCCGAGCGGCGTTCATCATGTGGCCAAAGCCGTGCAAGAACCAAGCTAACCAACCCAATTCCTCTGAACCCATTACCACCTTGTCAAACCGATTCCATTCAACTGTCCACTTGCTAGAAGGATAAGTTGTCGGGCGAGTCATGCCAGAGTTCCGACCTCGTCGCACCCACAACAAGTCGCGTGGTGGATGCCACCAGTGCAAGAGCCGGCATATAAAATGCGATCAGCTCCGGCCAGAATGCATGAACTGCCTGATAAATGATCGGAAGTGCTTGTACGCGAACAATCAACTTATCGCTGCGCCAAAAGCAGGCAGTCTTGTCCAGCCTAGATACTATCCACAGAACCGTCTTCTGTTCAATCTGGAGCACATGTCGCTTCTATTCAACATTACGCAGAACCCAGGCAAATTCATCATGTGCGACGAGTTCTCTCATGAAATTACATGCGCATTCATTGAACCAGCCTTGAAAATCCCCTATGTTATGGACCAGCTTCTCGCGTTGTCCGCCCTCCAGCTGAGTCTACAGAACGCATCAAATTCGACAAGCTATTTTATGCTTGGCATGCAACTCCAAGCGAGAGCACTATCCCTTCATAACTCTCGCACAATGGACCTTTCTAACGATGGGATTATTCCACGGTTTGTCTTCTCGATCTTACTGGGATATTTTAGTCTGCACGGCACTCTCTCTAGTTCGCAAGACGGAATATCCGTCTTTATTGAGAGGTTTGGAAATTATATCCGTCTGATACAACTTGGAAGACAGATGGCTGGACAAAACTGGGACGTGCTAATAACATCAGCAATACAGCACATTTACGTGTCTGTTGGGCTTAATCCTGATCATGACAAGACAATTTCTGCACAGGTTGATTCCGATCTGAGAATCATGGATACGATGCTGAGCCGCTCGTATATGGACCAACACGATCTAAATGTGTGCAAAGACGCAGTTGTATCGCTTAAAATGGCATTTACGTTATATGAAAAAAACAAAATACACGTGCAACTACGGACGCAAGCTGGGTCGGCGTTTCTCGTCTTTGTTCCATTGGAATTCTTAGATGTTTTACAGAAGCATCAGCCGGAGGCGTTGGTTATTTTGGCTTATTACGGGATGCTATTGCATAAATGTCGCGAGTTCTGGGTGGTGGGAGATTCAGGGGTTTCATTAATTAATCTTGTTACCTTGAACCTCGGTCCGGAATGGGATCAATTTGTGCATATTCTTAAACAAGTTGTAAATTAAGTTTAACCACGCAAAACTTGAATAATATAATGATTTTTGTCCCCCCTAATACGATGTAAAAGTGCTCTTTCAATCTACTCTCTTTACTAGTAGCATCCATAAAAGCATTGCAGTTATTTGTCAGCCCATACATGGCAAATCTTGACATATTTTAATGCGGTCCGTTCGCTACTCACTGCCCAACCTTCAGATCTCTGTATGCCTGGCCAGCTGCGGTCATCTGTTTGTGCAACGTCTCATTTTCTGGTTGGACAAACCTCGTCGCACGCACCGCCCTGGTCGCGCTACTCTACGAGTTTGTCCTGATCATTCCACCGCGTGGATGAAAGTCAACTTCGGACTATCAGCTTCCTTCTGCGACTCATATCACTTGTTTCTCAATTATCCCCCGCCCCTTGACGATTGAGGTGGCCTAGCACCACGTCAAGCCCATCAAAGTTCTGGAATGGCACCGCCATGTATCAGGGCGCTGTCAGTGGAGTTGGGATGCCTCATGAGACCTTATGTAGGCCGAGATGGGAAAGATGGAGAGTCGCCAACATATCTCCCCTACTCTGCTTTGAAGGATTACTGGAAGGGAAATAAGCTTAATCGCGCCCTTAGCGAATGCTCCACTACCATCTCTGAACGGCCCGATGCCATCAGAGAGCATTTCTTACGATTATTCTCTCTCCTTGTTTGTTTATGTCAATCGAAACATCTCAACTACTTCACCCAATACAACCTCCCAGATAGTAGCTTCCCTCTGGAGGAGTTCCCGCACCAATGGCCCGACACACCAGATCACCGTGCTCTCTTTCTTCGAATCAAGGAGGAAAAGTGGAAATTTTTCCCATTATTCTTTGATCAAAACAAGTTGCTCGGCCAAACAATCAATGCTAGACATTTCCTCCCCATTCAAACCAAGGAAGTAATCAGAGAGGGGTCTTCGGTTATAGTGTACAAAATAACAGTGGATGAAAATTGTACAAATATCAAGCAGGTATGTTGAACCAACGTAAAGCCATCTCTATGCTTATTTTCTCATACAATATCAGAAATACTTTGTGATGAAGAGCTACAGAGACTGATACTGCGAATATTAAGAAAGGGAAAAGAAAGCCTTCGCCAGCCTAGAGACTCATCTTTCTCCATACATCGTTTCATTCTATGGCTCATTCATTCAGAAGCGAGATTCGTTGACACCCACCTATAATCTAATATTAGAATATGTCGACGGAGGCAACTTGGAAGGCTTTTTCGTGAAGACTGAGCCTCCACAGACTCCACATGACACGTTACAATTCTGGAGTGCCTTTGTGGGGATTTTGGAAGCTCTCTTCCATTTCCACCTGGGCACAATCTAAGCAAACAGATTCAAGGGTGAGTGACTTACTACGATACAAGGACGCGACAGACCTGACAAGCTGCCAAAGGATTCACCAAGACATCAAGCCAGAAAGTATACTTGTCTCAAGGCAGCTATCAGGCGGTCCTTTTGATTTCGTTCTCAAGCTTGCGGACTTTGGCCTTAGTCATACACAAATGTTAGAACAAGACGCCGCCAAGAAAAAGAAACGCCCAATTCCCACAAACGTTGAACCAGCAATGTCAAAACTAAGAAACAACTTGAAAGACCGGGATCACATATTTTTCATCGACACATCCGACACCATGCAGGACAACTTTGAAGAACTAGTGGAAGCCTTCCGAGTTTTTGCATACATAGCCAAGCAGATTGATACGAATGGTGTGGAATTATCATTTTCCTCAGACCCTCACAAGCGACATACCGGAACGACCACAGATCTCCTGGACAAGTTCAAAAATCAAAGCTGGGACGGCATGATCTTTGAGGACAAATTCAGGAGGTTTATTGATAAGCTTGTTATTCCTCGGCTCTACTCCAAGATGTCCAAGCTATTCACAAGACTCGTGCCAAAGCCTCTCAGCATCTTTATTTTCACGGATGGAAAATGGGGCATTGACAAAGAAAAGGCAGCCGGGGTCGAAAATCCAGTCCAGCGAATCATTGACGAGATTAGGAAGCGGAATCTGAACAGGACACAAGTGGTACTTCAATTTATACGATTCGGTGATGATAAAGATGGCCAGAACTACTTATCGTACCTCGATGAGTTGGGAAAAGGGTGTGGTTGGTAAGTGGTTTTCAAGACAGGTTAACCTCGCGATGTATGTGATCTAATGATTTATTTTAGCGACATTGTCGATACGAAGTCGGTCAATAGTAGTCTTTTTGAAATATTTCTTGGCGCTCTCGACCCTAGTATCGATGAAATTGGAGAGGGTCCCTCCGACGCAAGCCCCTCGCAAACTGCTCCTTCAGGGTCAGTGAATCGGAACTCCAAGATTGGATGCGATTCGCTTTATTAATACGTAGGGTGGCGCATTGTCTATGAGCACTAATGTTTGGGATACATTGCGAAAATACAACCTCATATAGACAAAGATGAGACAGCCACTGCCTGTGAAGCCAATGCGAAGGCACTCTATTTCTTTTCTCTTTCCCTTCTTTGCCAACTTTTTTACGGGCGTATGGATGGCTCGTTTCATTTTTTTGTCTTTGGACTTATTGGCTCAGACTCCAAAGCATAGTTATATCGTGGCCATGATCGATAACTTATTAGGGCGTTCGACATCATATGAACAAGCATCTGAGAATATGGTAATATATCACATTGACGGCTACGGCAAAAGTGAAGTGACACTTCGCTAATGCGTAGTGCAATGGTGGCCTATATCCCGTTTGACACAATACAATCGAGTTTTCTAAATCTAAATAACCCCTTTGACTCGTACAGCCCAAAGGGTATTTGGGCTATAATCCTTTTTTTTTAATCTGCTCGCTGTACAGGCTGGAGCTGGATGTATACAGAAATACAATCCAGTTTTACTTAATCATACAAGACCCTGATGTTGACGATTGTCAGCCTCGGGATAGGCAAAGCTGCTTGCCCTTGTTGGGTCTCTATCACTTGGATAGCTGTGTCAATAGGTGCAAGTGATAGTGTAAATAGAAGCTCTTAATTTCTAACTATGGAAGGGATCTAGCAGGGTCTTTTATAGCTACTGTTGCTAGCCGTTGGAGGCTGCCTCCGGCCTCGGGGTCTTAGGAATGGATCGGCATGACGATCGAACGCCTGCCTCGATCGCAAATTGGCTGTGTACGGCAGAGCCCGTAGTCAGCAGATTGACAGGTCAGCTGTGTGTGTTATTTAGTATGGTGTTTCGGGGCTAACTGCGGCCGTGACTATCTTCCTTTTACCCATTAACCTGATGCCGGCTATTCTGTGTATCTGACCTACACAACAGCTGTCGGTTGAGACTATTGAGACTACCTGTGAGTGTGACAGTCTCCCTCCTCTTCCAACAACTCCTGCCGTTGTTGCTGCCGCTGTTGCTGCCGCAAATGGATTATTAGAACAAATTTTTATTAGACCAACAAGATCCAGTTTTTCACCTCTGCCGTAAAACAAGCTTCTGTGAGGGAGACGAGTAACGGCAAAGTTTCGAGTCTCGCGAACAATTAGAGCATTGATCCCCCCCGGAGCAGCGAATCTTACGCCGTTACACTCATCGCGGGCGGAAGACTTTCGTATTAGTTGGGTTGGTTCGGCCATTTTCGTTCGCTATTGAGAGGTACAGCCGGTTGCAGAAAACTTGGGTGAACGTGGTGAGGGGAACGAATGGAGACATAAGTCCGCATGCACGGGAGGCACTCCTGGTCGGGCTTGGCTTGCGATGGTCCAAAATCTCCGACAGCTTGATTATTCAGCACGCGACCCTGGGTTGGATCGCCCCCTCCCCAGAGGACGAGGCACAAGATGTATGCCCAGTCCTTGGGCGGTCCTTTTTACTATTGTAGAACGAACGGTTCAAGCTAAAAAGGCAAATTTACACAAGCTTGAATGACATAAAACTTCACCGATAACCTTACCATGCATCGCGGCCTCCCATATTAGATGCAGGCTGTCTGCGTGTGGTTAGCCTATGTCGAGTACGTCTCCAACAAGCGAAGCCACGAAAATTACATCAAAAGTGTCATGCATCCTGTCATAAATAGATTGACTACTAGTGTTCATAAACCTTGTTCATTATATGGGGATTAATATGTTTGATTCCAAGTGTTGCAGGGTTGGAACTCACTGGTACTTGGCTTTTAGCATTTGGATGGAAACGGAGCTCTATTATGGAATAGTAGGGACTCCTTGGAATATCGATATCGGTTGTATAAAGCCCATTTCCGGTTCCACAGCCAAGACTCGACTAGTCAAAGCGGATGTAGTTCCGAAGTTCCCACGTGATTCAGTGGCGTCCGCCTACAGTAGTGCCTCCGAGTGAGTCATTGATTCGGGGCGTATTTAAAAGCTGACTAGGCTGCCTAATACTGTAAACAAAGCATGGTGGCCTACGTATTGAATCAAAGATGTCGAATATTATAATACCGCCCACACCCGCACGCGAGTTGGACCTCGTCGGTAAGGTCGCCGTCATCAGTGGTGCCTCTCGTGGCATTGGACGGGCGATTGCCTTAAACCTTGGATCGCGCGGCTGCTCAATCCTTGGAACCTGCACTAGCGACCAGGGTGTCGCAGCCGTTTCTGAACTGCTCAATGATGAGATTTCCACTCAGGCTTTTGAGGCTACATCGCGAGAAAGGCCCGCAAGCTTGAAAATCAAGGGCCTTATTGCGGACATATTTTCTCATGAATGTGCGACTACGCTCGCCGAGGAGATAAGGCTGAGTTTTGAGGGACGTGTGGATATTTTTGTGAATTGTGCCAGCGACCCGATGCCGGGAATCATTGGGGAAATGGGGGTTGAGGAAATTCAGCGCAGTCTGCTTGGCAACGTGCAAACGCCTGTTTTGATCGTCGAGGAGTTTGTCCGCAGGCGGTATTTTCAACCAAACAGTCGAATCATCTACATCTCGTCAATTCGTTCTCGACAGCCATGGAGTATGCAATTGATGTACGCAGCGGGAAAGTCTGCCGGAGAGTCGTTGTGTCGGACCTGGGCGCAAGCCTTCGGAGGAAAGGAGGAAGAGGTATGGGATCTGCTCCATAATTGCCATGCCCCGATGATAACATTGGTGTCTAGTATTCGTTCATGGCAGGAACAACAGCAAATGCGGTAACTGCTGGCTTGACTGAGACGGAAGCAGTCGTCAACTGTGGACCAGAAGCAGTGAAGCGGTTTCAGGACGAATTCTTCCCGTCCCAAAGCATCCCGCGTTTCGGACAGCCCAATGACGTTGCAGATGTTGTTGGGCTCCTATGCAGCTCCGATGCCAGATGGATCACGGGATGTGTTTTAAGTGCTAGTGGAGGTGGTATTAAGATTGGATGATATCGGGAATCTTTCCTGATTTCCAAAGATGGCTACATAATGATAAGCTAGAGCTACCGTAAGAACTCACGAAATTTATCCATGCTGTTGAGCCTGTACCCGAGATGTTTTAACTAAAGGTGGCTAGCACAGCAAGCCTCCTTGCAACCTAATGGCTATAATTTGTCGCCACGAAAATAAGTCTAGGCTATTCCCTATTTTTGTTTGGTATGAATAATATCAACGGTGATTTTAAAAAGCCACGGACCCACAGCATGGATGAATTCCGTGAGTTCTTACGGTATATCACTGACTTGTCAGCAGTAACCTGAATATTAGTATTAGGGACCCCGAAATCGCACCGATAAAGCTGCTTTCGGAGTTGATGCACATTTCATGCACAACATTGACTGAATATTTATCCTGTGGCATGGGGGATTGTATTATCTCTGTTCTGATTAATGCTCTGCATTGATATTCAATTTTGCCGTGATGAAAGTACATCTCAAAAATATATGAATGCCAAATAATTAGTTGTATCTAAAAAAGCTTTCTGCTAATTCACTCTCCTATTGGCTATTGATTTAACAAACATGCCATTGAATTAAACCAAGTTAGAATCAGACGGAGTCATTTCGAGCGGTCCATTATGAACCTTTAGATGATGCTGGGGACGAACTCCTTTGCTCTGCCATTCGCGGACTAGAATAACCAGTACAATAGACAACTGAGATCCAAATATCCAGATGAGCTTTGTGGCGAAGCTTCCGGTGATAAAGTCTAGACTCGGCATCCGGTTGAAGGCATACATTAGATAGTAGCTCAATCGAATGAACTGGAGGACCGCTGCCGGCCCGGCCATAACGATGAGCGTCTTGACAGCCTCATAGTTGTCATCTTCTCGGTGGTTCATAACTCGCTTCCCAGCCGGCCAAAGCCAAAACAGCACTCCAATGATGGAGGCAAACATTATAACATGCCCAACCTTGTTCAAAGCATCAATCCGAACCCCCCCAGGAGCATCTGAGTCAGCCTTTCCGCCATAGTCTGCCATAAAGATATCGCCGGCGGTAGTCAGATGGGTCAGACCGAGGATGGCTTTTCTTTTCCAGCGTTTTGGCGGAGGGGGCATGAGACACAGGCTATGAGAGGTCAGTAAACATTCAAAGTATGCTTCTTCAATGTGTTCTTACGCTTCATAGATAATCCCAATGATTGCGAGGCTCAGACAGGCAATTGATCCAGCATTCGTCAACATGGTGACTGTGTTTGCCTCTAGCTTTTCTCGGCGCATAATAGAATAAGGATCGGCAATAATTCGAATGGGAAAGAAAATAATAAATGTGGGCAAGCCGACTAATCCAGTCTTTCCATGTTTCCATGCGATAAAAACGGCAAGTATCATCAAGAGAAAGAATATGATGGCAGAGGCAATGGCCAAATGAATAGAATGTTTCGAAGGAATGTATTGTGTTGTAGACATAATGAAATTAGTCGACAAAAATGCGAAAACGACTCAATTAATGAAAGAGTGACTGTTGGAAGGGAATTTAAAGTGCAAATGAAACAAATGACTGAAACTGCATGAGATCCACTTCTACACGGATCATGGATTGTAATTTATAGTAATCACTTTAATGTCATGTTCTCTGACGGCCTAGAGTACGATCTACTGCTGGCGGAGTTTCCGCCAGTTTCCATAACTTGGTCATTCAATATGACTCTTCTGCTTCATTTCTTGTTGGTTGGATTGTCGCCAAGCGAAAATAACGCTTCAAGCCAAGACTAGAAGTCCGCGGACAATCTTTTCAATCGCAATTCATACTTCCACCACCCAATCAAGTTTTGCAACTGCGCGCCAAGCCCAGAAGTCCGCGGACAACCCTTTCAATTTGGTCTGCGCGCTCGACAAGCTCTGGTTGGATATTTTTGGGACCCCAGCCTGGACCAAAGGCACGCTGTTCTGCATAGAGATTCGTGTGAAGATCAGTAGTAGATGTGTATGTGGACCGGAATTGGCTTGGAATTCTTCCTACTAAATTATGGAGATGTTTCCAGTAAGGCTCAATTCCGTCTTCAAGTGATTGGACGAGGTCCTTTGCATATCTGAACCTGCCTCTCTCTTGCTCGGTGGCAGATTCGGAGAGTTCTTCTATAAAGATCAGCTTGTGCCGTATTTAAGTGGTTTGCAGGCGAGATGCTTTGTTACCTTTACTGGAAGAATCATCAACGGAACACTGTTCCAGCACGGCTTTGGCTGCTGCTGCCGCCGTCGCTGCTGCAAAAGGTTGCCAGATTTTACTTTTGTGACTATCAGCATAGTAGCAGGCGCCTTTCACTACAATACAAGGGATCTCATCCCAGGCGCCGGCGCCCTCCATCTCAAAAGCAATAAGTTGTGCTCTCGGGCAATCGCGTCCCGGAATTCCCCCGACTTGAGGACCATGTCTCCCGAGGCAACGCGACCAATGAATATTTCGGGAGCTTGCGCATCAGCCGATTCCATGTTTAGCTTAATTCTTAGGCGTGTTCTGGAGATTAGTTGGCCATCTTCGCAGCCGAGATCTGCGCATGATGCGTGGGCCGCCTCGGTGCAAAATCCATCCAGTTGGATCTCGCACAACTCGCACGGTGGCAATCCATGATGCTTATGTTGATAGTCTGGTGGGAAGAGCCTATCCTCGGTGGGGCCAGGATAGTGGTAGCTACAACGATAGCCTTCTGCCACAGCCAGCTTCTGGATGTGCTGTAGGTGAATTTCGGTGTTTTGCTGCAAATTGCGATGGCCGAGCTCAGTCTTCAGGTAGGCGATGAGATTTAGAATACTTCTGGTTGGTCTTCCAGGAACACCTTCAATGGCATGTTTGACGACAAACCGGTTTGGATACTGTCTACCAAAATCGTGTTGAACAATGGCTTCACTAATAATCACATCCCCCAGCAACACTTCGCGAGTGCCCGAAATGGATACACCAGCACACACTCCGACAAGCAAGGCAAGCTGAATGTCTGGGTAGCTTAAGCGCAAGCTCGCTGCGAAAATAGCGATGGCTGTTTTGCCCATTCCCGGAAGCAACATCAACACGACATTATGTTTCCCTATGCGCCCATTCTTGTATAAATTCGCATCTCCCGGTGAGTGCCCATATCCTTTGCCATCTTGATCCCAAAACTGGTACACCAAAAGGCAAATAGCATTATACTCGATTGGTAGAGCGCAGATGATTGCGACGCGGCAATCGTCGCGACGGGAGGGTCAGGGATGGGCGGGGCGACGCAGCACGGAGGGGTCGTTGGCTTCTCGACGCTATCTTGAGGCAGCGAAGGTAGAAGGCTCCGGAGCGGATATAAGAATGGAGGGAGTCGATTCTTCCTCTTTTATATTTTTCGAACTTGCCATAATCAGGCCTTGTTACTAGTCGAATGCGGCTGCAAATCGGTATCGCGTCGCGGGAACCTCGTCACCACGTCAGTGCGGGGTTATCGAGCTGGAGTCCGCAAGATTCGCGTCTGCGTGAAACTTATGGGCAATTGAGTAGTTGGTTTACGACAGTAAGAAGCGACCGCAAGAATGGAGGGCGAAAGAAAGTACGAAGTCATGTTTTGCGACAGGGCTGCATAGGCAAATGGTCATGTGGGGGGGAGATTGGGGGCCAAATAACGCGCCCATTCCGCAGCGGCTTTTGTATTTGGGGCTGTGTACAAGGCAAACTTTTGCCGTCGTACTAAAAGACGAAACGAAAAGGATGGTCAATCTTGTTGCTCTTCCTGCACTAGGTCATGGCTATTTTGTGACCGTCAACGGAACAAGGATCAAAAAATCATGCAATGATTACAATGCAAACTATCCAATTATCTAATTACAACCGCGGTTCACTCATATTCACAAAGACATCGCTTCGAAACAAAACCACGCCTTCGAAGGAGACCATTACCGAGAAACTTAGAACACGGGCGCTTTTGAAACAAGACCGGAACCAGATCACTGAGAGCAGCTCTAATATGCGGGGGGGTTCTTGTCTGGGCCGTTTTGGCCGTAGTCAGTGGGCAGTTCGGTAGGCGCCATCGGTGGGTGCAAGTCCGAGCTGCCATGACCTCTTGCGGCATCCCACTGGTATCCCGCAGGCGGCGACTGCGGGGTGACTACACTGTGGGAGCCTGTGGTGCTGCCTCCGTAGTAAGAGTAGTGTGGGTGCTGGCTCTGTGGAGTCTGTTGAGCCTGGAGGGACTGATGGGCGTGTAGTTGTGCCTGTTGTGCCTGCTGCATTTGCTGCGCCTGTTGTGTTACTTCCAACTGGCGCCGCTCTTCACGACGCTTGAGGACGGATTTTCCAAAGCGGTACCAGAGGAACAGGATGATGGCCAGAGCCGCGACGCCACCAATAGCGATGCCCGCGATAGCCCCGGCCCCTAGCTTTGTGCCGTTATCGGAATCCGACGTTGATGAGCTGGTCGCGCCGGGGATATCGCGAGTTGGCGTGCGTTCGGGAATCTTCGGCCTGCGCGTCATCAGAGCCCCGAGCCCCGACTTAGTCGTGTTAAACCCGTTCTTGGGATTGACGACTTTGGCGCCTCCGTTTTTGTCTCCGCCAATAACGTTGTAAATGTCGTACGGCACGACATTGGTGGTAACGTTGGGGTCATACAGTGCCCAGTACGTCTCGTTGTCGCCTTCATTATTGAGCGTGCCAGTCCACAGGTTGTGCATGGCCCAAGCAGCTGGGGCGCCATCACACGTGGCATCGTCTTTGGTGCCGCCAATCACCATCAACTGCGACATTCCCTTGACCATGTTGCAAGAAGCGCCATATTTGGCGGGATCAGGATTCGTCGCGTTTGTATTCTTCGGGTCGGGAAAGATCTTGACCCAAGTAAACGAGGGCAGAGTCAAGGTGTATATGTCGCCATAATAGTCGGCGTCCGTATCCGGAGGGTGCACTGCCACCCCTCCCCAAAGGTAGCTGTTTTCCTGTTAGCATTGGTCTTCCACTGGGTTGTAATGCAACATTGAAGACATACATGTTGAAGCTCGACTTGTCGGGTGCCCAAGCAACATCCATGCAAAACTGCCGCCTGTTTTGGGGCGCCAATCCCGTTGTCTTCTGCATGTACCATTCTTTGGCTTGCGCATCAAAGACGAAAATCTCGTTCAAAGGCTGGGCAGCCACCGTGCCGTTATCATCGGTACCCATGACACCTCCCAGATATACCAGCAGTCCTTGAGCATCGCCAAGCGGTATCCATACCATTCCACCCTCAGCTCTGCTTGGATAACTGGGTATGGGGGGCAGCGAAGTGAATTTCTTCTCTTCGTAGTCATACGAGTAGAACTCGGAACTCAAGACTGCTTGTTTGGGCCCCTTGTTCATTGACTTGTCACTGATCCATCCTCCATAGTAATAACCCATACCCATCTCTGATACGCCGACACCGGCACCGAATGCGCTAATGTTGGGCGTGGAGCTGAGATCAGGCTCCCCAAAGTCGTCCCACCAGTCGTTTATGATATCGTAGCTCTTCAGACGGTAGTTTTGGGTCGGATATCCCTCGTTCCACTCGCCGCCGTAGAGGTAAAATCGTTTGTTTACAGCATCAGGCCACAAGATGCCTCCAGAGACTGTTGGGACACTGCAACGCCAAAAGGTTAATACCAGCTTTCAGGTGTTGAGATAGTACTTGCCTTTCGTTCTTGTCCAAACCAATCTTTAGTTCGGGCCATAGTTCACTATTCCTCTCCACAGTATGATTTAAGTCATGATATCCCAACCCATCATCTGAACAGTCGGGTTAACCAAGCGCCCTTAAGCCATGTGTGGATGAACTTACTAGAATAGTTTGTCCCTGTGGTCTTAAAGTCTTCATAGTTGACCCATCCACCATCAATGTACAGCTTGTCATCTATGACAGTCGACTGATGTTGGAATCTCCGACAAAAGTTTTTGTTCAGATCATTGGCAGAGGAAACCCGGTTGGGAGTGAGCAATAATAACAGTGCGAGCATGACTTGCCGTGGGCAGCCAAGCCAACGCTGCATGTGATTCGCGAGCGACATACTCTCTGCCTGATGCTACGCCAAATGACTGGGCTCCTGGTCTTGGTCAGGTCATCAGAAGAGTTTGGAGACAACGTCCTGCCGGAATTCTGGGGGAGCCAAATATTTTGATCGAACCCCTCACAACCTAGCTAGGCATGCCAGCAGAGCGGGAGTCCTTCACAGCGGCACCATTTTGTAGGGCGGCGCCACTTGCATCTCCACCGTATAAATTGAAAACATCCAGCCAATTATGTGAGCCCCTCAGAGACACGAATGTTACCGGCGTTGGCCAGCTGAAAGGGAGGTGTGTCGCGGATGCATCGCCAAGACACCAACGCCGTCTGAGCCCCAGCCGCTATGAACAGCCACCACGAATTTTGGTCCTGGCAGCATGCTTTATGCGACTGCAGATACCGTCTTTATACTCACAGTGCCGAAGTGCCGGTCAGCCCTAGAACTCCTCAGCAACTCCTCCAAACCAAGAGCATCGACGACCAGATCGAACCGGCACTGGTTTCTCACGAGGAATTTTCAAAACACTCATTTCTATCTATTCACACCATTGGAAGATATCTCAAACCTCGTCTCACAAACAAAATGCCCTCGTTTTGAATAAATAAAAAAGAACGCTAGCTCGCACCCAGATTCCGGACAAAAGTTGCTTTGTCAAAGTCCTCAAGGTGATTTTTTTCAGCGGCCTTGCTTGACTCCATTTGCAGACCTCGCCAATCTCATCAATAAAAAGGCCTGCCGCTGTGTGAAGCCAAAAATAAATCATCAAGTCACTACCGTGCAAAGTACTCGTGCAGTGCACATGTTTTGTTCTACTGCAAAACAGGACAGGCACCAGGAGAATGGAACAGCGAATGCCCCAGCAGACCGTAGCCCTGGGACTTGCATTCAAAGGGGTTAATTGCATCCAGGGCTGAGGAACCTTCCGCCTTGAGCGGGACACGTAATAACTGCCGTGCCCACCGTCTTGGGCTTGGCGGAGCGCTCTAGGCCTCCACAAGGCTGGATGAAATGCAACTTGTGGGGGGGTGGCGTTTTACTGCGGCCCCGTCCTGCACCCTATAATAAGCTTAGAAACAATTGATAAAGCGCAGGGCGCTAGCAGGAAATGCTAAATATGAGTCCCAAAGACAATTCATTGTCACCCATAGACATGTTTCCGACGTGGCTGATGACCCTGGTCCAGCTGATGCCGTTAGCTAGTCGTGGCTTTGCGTTGACAGGAGGCTATTTTCGCATTCTGATTCCCGCAACCGTTTGGGTCAAGAGTATTTGCTCTCTTTTTCTCTTCTACTTAGTCATGCGTTGGCGCAGAATGTGTTTACGCCCCAACCACGGCAGTGAAAGGATCGACCTCGTACATTTGACATGAGGAACACTACCACCAGCGCAACAACCAGTTTGACAACGGAGGTACCCAATAGCTTTTGACCAAGACTGCGGACTGGGGTGCATGGCGCACTCACGATCCCACAACCTGTCATGAAATTGCATTCTGTTCATGCCGTCGTGATCGCGGAACTTTCCAGCTCGAGCGCCTTGTCACCATTGCGTATCATCCAGGCTTTTGTGCAAGCCATGGTACAACTAAAGACAGGATCATCAGGAGGAAGGATGTTTGTTTCGTTTAAGCATAAGCGCTAGCTGGGTGGTTGGCACCAGCCCCGCCACCAGATTAGGGCAATCCAGCCTTAATTCACAATCGCTAACCCCTTCGCAGACACCCAACCATTGGGCGGCTTATGTCAGCCATTGTCCACTGAACCAAAACCGTCTGTTGGACAACAAGGAGTATTTATATCAAACGGGGCCTTCTGGAAAGCCAATAACACACCTAGCATGAGTTAAACTTCATGAAAATACGACGACTAGCTGCGCATATTCACATGAGATCAGCGCCCTATATCGGCAGATGCTGGTGCCTGGTTCTCTTGGCTCAATCTTGAGTGTCAGCTGAGTCCTAGATATGGTGGCTTTTTTAGTTACACCACCATGCCAGCCACAGTGTGCCACAACACACGCAAACTGTATGAACGCATCCGGGAGCCCCACCAAACAGCCATCTCACTTCTCCGTCGCGTTTATACCAGTTTTTGATGATCATCTATAATATTGAAAATACTACTGAGATGGTTCGGAAGAAACTTTTGGATTGTAACTCCTTTTTCATGGCTGTAACGCTCCCGGATATTCAGCACAGTATCGAGTCTGAAGTTTATTTTCACTGGCATCTTTTGAGTGTGTCCTTTTACCCCGCCGCTCCAGCCCCGCTCGCTTACCTCGACTTGTTCCTTACCCTACAGAGCTAGCAAGAGTCCAAGACGACTACATTTTTTCAATTCAAATATAAATTAATCCAAGTAATATTATTCTACTCGGAAATACCTTTGTTTAGTCACATATTAATGGATTATAATAGCGTATTTCCAAACGGAACATACAGAGATTGTCCCGCTAGCTTCTCACTGCTTAGTCAGTTAACCCACTCCGCCAAGACCAGGGCCACGAAGATAATATCTCACTCCTCCACAGCGTATATGCCGCACGCTGTCTCTAAACGCGCATAATTGTCACGGTTTAGCCCAAGTCAAGAACCATTGCGCTTGAGTTGCGCCTGTGTGCAAACATGGACCATTTGCCGAGTCCCAGAAACCCTTCCTATGTCCTCAAAGAAATTCCATACTTGGCAGGCGTGCTACAGGCTGACGAACTGATCAACTCAGTCGATATCTCGTTTGCAAGCGATGATGAACATTCAAAGTTTCTCCGAGAGGGAACCAAGGAAGAATATGTCCATAGCCTGGCTACTTTCCAATTCCACTGCTTCGTGGAGTTTTATTTGCTCTTCTTCGGGGTTTTTGGGATTCCTGTTGTTGTTGACGACATCATGACCCGAACCAGGAAAGATGCAGATGGACAGGGCATCACCACGCGATCCTTGCCCCGGCAACTTGCATTATTGGAGGCAAAGGTCCGACAAGAATATGACAACAATTGCGATGATGAGCATGAAGCGCAATTCGAAAAAGCAGACGAGCTCTTGACCACGGTCAATAATTTCTTAGACACTCTTCCCATGCAATCTATCCGAGAGAACGAGCGGAGCCTGTGGCCAGATTCAGTGGGAGATGATCTGCTCTTTGATAGAATCCATATGTCTGTCATTTTACTAGGCCAGGCACTAACAACAGGAATCAACTTTCTCAACATGTACCCTCTGGCATGGGTGCACGGACCCTGGCTTCATGAAAAGATGATGGCCGCGGGATGGTGCCGAAGCGAGACCTTTTCACTTTTTGAACAGTATCGAGGGGACCCCGCGTCTATATTTTACTTTAGCCAGTTCGACCGGCGCTCCTTGCGTAGGAGTGACGAGCATCGCAAGTGCACTGATACCTTTAGGTGCAACCGTGAGAACCTCGATCGTAACACGTACCGAACGAAACATTGCGCTGAGTGTTCGGAGGTGGGATATGACATGGTAACATCTGACACCATAGATATGCCGGTTGTATCGGATATCGTGCTGCGAGGTAACACACCTCTTGTGCTTTGGCATGGCGGGAAAGAAAACTCCAGGAAAATGGAAATAATAGAAATCCAGGGCCAAGGTACGCTAGTTAGGTGCTGATATATGAACTGACGAGCATTCCATGCTGACTGGATTATCAGATGTCCCGTATGTCTGCATTTCGCATGTTTGGTCCGAGTGAGTAAAGCCCACACTTAATGGACCGAAACTGCAAATGTCCCACGATTAGCAGACCAACAGTCTTTGAATGCATCCTAACACATGCGGATTCTTATGTTAGTGGTCTGGGTAACCTTTCAAGCAACGCGATTCCACAATGTCAGGTTCAGCGACTTAACCGACTCGTTCAAGATTTATACGGCCCCAGTTCGGGCCCAGTACCGTTCTGGCTTGACACCCTCTGCGTGCCGCTACAACACCCGGCCCGTAGAAAGGCAATTGAGACGATGCGCCATGTGTATACAAATGCTGCAAAGGTCTTGGTGCTTGATTCTGTGATGACTCAGGTCTCTGTAGCAGAGAGTGATGTGACAGAGCTGGCAGCTCGCATCAGAATATCTACGTGGGGCCGCAGGCTCTGGACCTTCCACGAAGCTTGCTTGGCAAAGACCCTATTCTACCAGTTCGGAGATCGCGCCATCGATTTGGCAGACTTGAAAATGGAACAAGCTACACAATGTGCTGCTATACGCGCGGACAGCCCCAGATCCACTGGTCATTCATCCGAATCGCCGGATTGGTACGTCAACGGCCAGCTGAGTAGCATAAACCCCATCCTGGAAGGGTGCCTCATTTGGATCGGCCGCCAGGCGAGCGTTGTCAATGATGAACAACACTCGCATTGGGGCCTGGTCACTCTCTTGAGCTGCCTTCGATTTCGGTGGACAAGCTGGCTCGAGGATGAAACCATTTGTCTCGCCGGCATCCTGGGAGGGAATAGCATCTCCGAGGTCTTGCAGTACACTACAAGAGAAGATCGGATGCGGGCATTTTTATCTACTTTCAGTTCACTACCCTCAGACATTATGTACGTAATCCGGCCACGGAGTACTCAGGTAGGATTCCGTTGGATGCCTCTCACATTCTTGGGCGAGAGCGCGGAATCCAGTCCTCAAGAACAACCCGGACATGCTACCTTGACGAATGAGGGACTGAGCCTTCGCTGTGAGGGTTTTCTATTGCAGGATACAGTCCTTCTAGGGGGCCTCTGGGGTATCAAAACCGCCACGATTGGTGGAAAGCCGTATGTCATCCAGCCCGTATCCGACGTTGATCTCCGAGACTACGCAGGCCGAGACCTTGCAGTGATGCTTCGAACTGCTCTTGTTTGGGCCGACACGCCCGCTCCAGGACAGATACATGGATATTCCAAGGGCATACTGACAACTGTCAATGAACATCGAGATGGGGTATTGGTAGTAGGTTATGTGGGCATTGTGGATGTGCTAAGAGGAGATGGTAAAGGCAGTCGCACCGTAGAAGGTCAAAACTCCGAGCTTTCACTGGATGCGACTTTACTCCCTCGAACTCAGCATTGGGTTGTTACATAATTTTGGCTCCGATTGAAAAAGTATTTTGGTTAAAAGAACAAACTGCAGGGTTCGCTGGTTAATCTAGGAACCAGGTCACAAAAGCGGGATAGAGCCTGCTGGCAGCATCAATCATGAACCGCTGGGAAAAGGGTTTAATAGACAAGGCGGCTCACAAGCGCAGGGGAAGCAATTACCATCGTCTTTGCCTGGACCTTGAATGCATCACCCCTAGCCAGGCATCCAGTTCCTGCTTGATACATGGACAAACAGAAGTTGCAACAGAGCTATCTCAGCCCCGAGTTTCATGGCGGGCTTCATGGCTGCGTTCCGTGGCCCGCTTTCGGGGAGATTGATCTGTAACATTTGCTGGCGGGTGCGTGCAGGTATGTCTTTGTTGCCGGGCCCTGCGGTGTAGACTAGAAGCCTAAGAGATGACGCATTCTCTGGTGCAGCCAACAAGCTCTAGTGATAAGAGCTAGAACCTCCTGTTCTCGGCTGGAAGCATAACCTTATGGTAAAGCCTTCCAAGTTACCTAAATGTCAATAGTGACAGATTGAACCTATCCTGAACCTCTACTAGGATGGCGAAGTCGTGTCCGAGTTGGTCAAGCCTATCTTCCCATGGAATGATATTACTGCAAAAGTTTTACAGCTTGCTATGAAACATCCTCCTTACACAGAGTTAGAGTTATCTGCACAGCCCCAAGGGCGAGATCCTCCTTCGGCTTTGTAGGAGTCAATAATTCCAACCACTGAACCACATGTGCCACCGATCATGAGGAAGGTTCCAGCAATAATCATGAAAATACTCCAGCAGACCATCATAATCCAACGAGGGGACCTCTGTTCCCTACCTTTGCTCCAATTATCGTAAAGCCACATGCACCTCATCGGCTGGAAGCATTGGAGCGTGCCCAAAAGTGCTCCAACAAGAGAAACAAGACCTGAGAAAACAGGAATACCGCTTGCGACTAGATACCCGGTCAAGCCAATAACACTAACACAGCTAAGCTAGGTGATCCAGTGTGTGGGTGTGTTTGCGACGAGGTGATTAGAACCACGTAGAATTTGGACGAAAGGATATTTACTCGCCATCTGGAGGTACTGTCAGCAAGACTACCAAACCCAACGGAGTCTTTCCTCACATGTATACTCAGCGTTGAGCCGACAAGCAAACCTGGCAGCGCGATCCCATAGTCAACTTGCTTCACAGTCTTTCCAGCTGAGCCAAGAGCGGGCAAGGCAACGTAAGACCCGCATTAGTAGTAGACCACAACACCTACGGTAACGTAAACGATGGTCACCACGCTCTGGCAAAGTACCAATGCCTTTGTGTATTGGCGGGGATCACGCATCTCGGCAATGATTGGGAAGAACAGTGGTGTACCAGCATAGGCGAAGATGAATGTAGAAAGTGCCGACATGGCTTGGGTGAAGCTTGGATGTTTTATCAGCTCGTAGTCGGGAACCCAAACGCCCTCTTTGGGTGCATCATCTGGTCGATCTTGTACGTCGACAGCAACGGTTACAGTAAAGACTACGAGTGTTAGCGTCTAAATTCTTTATTCTTTTGGGGTCCATGGCTCTTATATGAATGAAGCAGCAGTCTGATAATGAGTGGATCGGTATGACCAGAGGTAGGTGACTTACTGGCAACCAGGGGAGCTATGAGGCTGGCCCATGCAAGGAAACTTAACTTGTTTAGAGTGCGAATACTGGAAAGAAAGATGACACATATGGCGGCCACAGCGAGAAATATTGCGGTTCAGGCACCGTGTGTTGAGACCGAATCGAGTCCAATCGAAGTACCGAGCATGCCAGAGCCACCGCCAAAAACCAAGTCTTCAGGCCATCACTGGTTAGAATTCTTTATGTATCGGGATATCTTCCCATGTTTGGAGATGACTTACAAAGAGTGAATCTAGCCCCGAGAATTTCTCGTCCAACACGACCGAATATAAGTCCACCCACATCGTCGATGCCGTAGACTTCGCGATGATTCATTTTGAATACACCAACTACGTGCATGGAACAAGTAATCATGATGGCTATACCTAATAAACCAATTACTCCTGGTATTAAGCCCAATGTGTCGAAAGCGCCTGGGATCGACAAGACGCCCAAACCTATTTGGCTCTTCATCATCAGAACGGATGTTGCCAGCCATTCAAACTATAGGTGTTGGGTGGTACTCATACAAGACCTAGAAGCCGCACATACATTACGATAGTTGGGTCCGTCCTCCTTGATCGCACCAAATACCGCATCGTGAACAACAGTGTCGTCCTTTCGAATTTCTCCCACCTCGATTTCGCCAGGTGGACGTGCTATATCGAAGCCATCAGCGTCTTTCTCATTCTTGTGCATGTTTGTGATGATTCAGATGAAAACGATGTGGAGGGGAGTAGAAGCCATGAGGATGAAACTGAATTTGAGAGAAAGTGGACGTAATTTATAACGCAGATGGTGGCAATAAGTACTAATAAGGGCGACAGCGTGGTCTGTGACAAGTTGCACCGTGCTCCATGGTGACATTACCCCAGATTCCCCGGACAAGGCGGGTCTTGGCATGTGAATTTTGTGGATTTCTCATTTTGGGGTATATCTTGTTCTTATAATCCATTTTCGCTCCCCATGATTCAATATCTCGCTTGTTGTACGTAAATGTGGATCATCTGATCCTTTTGTGGCTCAACGTTGCAACGCTACACCGCTTCTCCAGGGCATCTCAGCACTGCTGTGGTGCGTTTCCAACCCATTGCCAGGATGTGCCTTGCGTGTACATAAGCACTAGGTTAAACTTATTCCTATTTGGCTTAAAGTAGAAACCGCCGAATACGTGGAAGAGGGATTTAATAACCCTAAGCATGGGGATCTTGCCTTCGACATCATTACTCTATTTCCACACGATTACGATTTGCTATCGACTAGAGCTCTGATGTTTCAATGCCGTCTAGATCATGGTCTAAATCGAGACCCTCCAGCAAAGCATCTGGGTCGATTAACTCAGCCAATTGACAATGCAATGCAAACCACGATGCATCTCAGCGGGGGACAAACAAGTACCGGACTGCTAAAGACTCTTCGTTTTGTCAACAAGGCCTTTTGTTGAAAGTAAACAAGGTAGATGCGTTGGTGAGAAAGGAAGGTCTAACGTCAAGTTGGTTTATTTAACTGCAACTTGACCTAGAGTCCCGGCTCAGGGCTGGGCTAGAAGACAGAGGCCCCAGGTGATTTATCCTAATTTGACTTTTCACCACCCGATCGGGGTCAAGCTCAATAGCAGCAAGCTATGTTCCTAAAATACTTTCGATCACCGGCCTGGCACAACTAGTATAAAATGGCCTAGTCTTTGCTTTTTGGCTTAAGTTTTGAGATGAATCGAAAGAACCATTTTCGAGTTTCAGGCACAATCTTTCCAGATGCATACTCTAAAGTCTCCTGATCGACATCTAAAACTGTTGAAATCCCTCCCGTATCACCACCAATCGCAACCCGTCTTTGCTTTACCCGAGGTCTCTCCGTCAGTTATGATCCACAGCTGAATTCAAATTTACCATGCCATGAATCTTCTGGACGTGTCTCCATGTCGGAGGACAAGCTCTGTGTCTTCTGCAATCCTTCGACGACATCTCAGTGCTTATTCTCGCCAGTACAATGGTTGTGGCACCTCCTTGATATTACGTAAGGTATTTGGCTTTGGGCAAATTGCTCTGGCTCCGATCCGGTACAGCCATTTTATTTGGTTCAGTGGCATCATTCGTTTGACAGCGGATCTCAAAGGTAGAATCGAATCTGTTCCCCGGTTTCAATATATCCCCGGAATGAGTGGTTGGCAGCAGCCTTTTTTCTCCACTTGGTAAGAGACAACTTTTGGAGAGGCATTGGGATCATGTCCTTGAAGGTCAATCATTCGTCGCTGCTGCAAGAGCAAGCGAAGGTGTTGAATGTCCTTAACAGCCTAGGATGGGGCGAAGTTGATTGTCTATAACTAGTTGAAGGGATTTAGCTAGCCTGGTATAATACACAAAGCTAGGAATTCTGGGCTAAAGTGCAGGTAAAAAGAGTACTACCTATGGCCTGGACTAAACAGGTTGCAGGCACGGAGGGGCCATCCTAGTGACTTCTTCACTGTGAATGGGAGGGTCAAGTGTCTAGCCAGGCAACCTATTTCATACAAAAGGGGAAGAATTAGCGTTTTACAAGACACAAAATGTCATTGGTAAAGTTTAATAATATTGCCAAAGACCTGCTCTAGCACAATGTTCAGTCTAAAAGAAAAAGAATGACAACACCGCAACTATGACCATTGGCTAACCCCCTGCAAAAACAGTAGTCGACGCTTGCACAGTCCCTCCCCTAATGATTCCAGGTTGTGGACGTCTTTCCTAGTCTGAATTCTAATCTACATCGACATAGTAATACATCATAACCCCTTGTTCAAAAACGGGGTTGCGTCATGGTATTTCTTGAATCACTTGGGCCACGAATGCTCAGGCCCAATCTTTGGGTAAAGGGTTTGTCCAGGGATGGGCCACATGAGCCTTGTAAGCCTTCTCCAAAGCCGCGACTCTCTTGGCAACATTCGCATCCTTTGACTTTCCATGTTGAGCTTTGATCATGGGGACAAAGGTTTTGAGAGCATCTGAATCCAATATTAGCCTATTGTTGTGATATTGCATTATTACTCACCTTCCGCTTTCTCAATGGCAGTGTTCGTCTGTTTGTAAACGAACTTGCGCCATTCCTTGCCGAGATTAAGTTTGTTGTATTGTACCTTAATTATGTCCTGCTTAGGCTTGTCCTTCTAAATGTGATTTTAGTAAAAGCTTCTAAAAAGATTCCTTTCAACGTACCATCTTGTACAACCTATCCTCAATATCGTCACTATAGCCAGCGTATCAGTTAATTAAATAATTAATGGCAGAATTTGCGTCCACTTACAAAGATTTGCCAATGCGAGTAGCTT
This sequence comes from Calonectria fujianensis, assembly GCA_013406965.1. NCBI lineage: Eukaryota > Fungi > Ascomycota > Sordariomycetes > Hypocreales > Nectriaceae > Calonectria > Calonectria fujianensis. The sequence continues at coordinate 123,907 of VTGC01000024.1, read as the reverse complement.
CCTGGATAAATCTGTTATGAACGATGGTGATTCTCATCTGCAATCTTAGATTAGTCGTTTTCCAAGGTAGAAAAGATGTCTGGGAGCTGATAAACCATACATATTTAGTAACCAAGATGATATCCTTGAGGGCGTTGACGGCAGAGTTGAACATTTCGTCAGCTGTAAGCTGAGCATGGCCCTTTTTAGGTTTCGATTTGCCGTTTATCAACTTTTTCATCTTGGCAGGATCTACTGCTCTTTTTTCGCTCCTATATTTATTCTCCAGTTCGTTATATGACCCAGGGCTAAAAAGACTACGCGATAAAGATTTGTAAGCATCACAAAGTATAAAATAGGAATGCGGGGAAGAATCAACATACGTTTCCTTTCGAGTATTTATATGGTGTTCCAAGAGAACCAACTCCTTTTCGTAGTACTTGTTGTTCGGAATGGATTGGATCATAATATCAATAGGTTTACCTTTGATGCCATTGTAATTGATCGTCATCTCCTCGTTATCCCACCAAAAATCAAGGTATGTGCAATAGTTCCAGGTTTTCTTAGCCCTGTCAATATCTGACCCAATGGCCTTTTTTGTAGCTGGGTTATTGGGCTTTAAGGATGTGTATGGAGTTAGGGACTTGCTTGTCGTCAGAAAATACTTCAGCAGTTGATATTCCAAGATGTGTTCTGAGGCGTAATTTCCGCTCTCTTTTGGCGGAGTATCAGATTTGTCGCCGCTTTTGGGGGTTTCGACTTTATCGACCCTATAGTTATCACAGTCGTTATTTGGTTCACCATATGTTTTGAGCCTCCAATTTTCGTCTTTGGCAGCTGCATCGACCAAGGGGCCAGATGATAGAAATTCAATCTTTGGAACGGTCAATTTGCCCTGTTTGTCCCCGTCCGTAATGCAAAATTTGAATTGCTTTTTTTCACCACGCTCATTTAGATTGGAATGTTTGATTGAAAAGAGGTCTCGGGATTCGACCGTACTGTCGTCACTTGTCACGTCTGAGCGAAAGTTGCAATCAAACGTGGCCTTGGAAGTGCCCTTAGACATGCCCTTAGACGTGCCCTTTGACGTGTCCTTTGACGTGCCTTTTGGCTTTGGCTTTTCATTCAAAGTCTTGTCGCTTTCTCTTCCAAGACAAACATCGTCGTCGCTGTTGGAATAAAAGAAATCAGGATAATCATCGTCGTCCTTATCAAAAAGGCTGTTATCCGAATTGAGAACCTTCTCTCTCTGCTGAGCTCCCACTATAGGGAAGCTTGACTTATCAGATCGAGAATCAACCCCATCATTGTCCAGAGACGTCAATTGATGATCTCTAGGGATAACAAATTTGGCTAATGCTTCCAATGTCAAGGTGCATATAACGGACATGAATCAAAGAGAAGACTTCATGTTTGAAGATGAAGCCTATATATGGCAACTGAATGAATAGGATATTTGATTAGTGATGTCTGGAACTTGGTTGCTGTTTTCTGAAAGAGAAATGCAGAATGATGCGCGGCCTTATATCTGCTTTGCCGATGATAACATAATACCAATAAATGAAAACACAGACCAGAGTAGCAACGTCATATTCGAGAAGGATTCAACGGAACTGCGAATACCCCTTAATTCCCAGATTTGTTCCCTGAAGGAAGTAGGCTGACTTATTCCTCCTCATACTAAGGAGGAATCCAATCCATATTCCTACCTTCAAGCCAACACATCATCTGCTAAACAACATCGTATCAATTAGCGCCTAAAGATAATCCGTTCAGATGTGTGTATATTTATTCTGCTTATATTAAAGCTTTCGCATGATGCACTATTCACTATTGCTCTCTACAAAACATATTAACCTTGAAAAACCTTACAATAATTGTACATCCCTTGCTTATTATTGGTAGTGTATTGATTTCTGGCATAGGGCTGCCTGGATTAGTGAAGGATTACTCCTGAAACAATTAGGAATGTAGACCAAAAATTACGATTGTTGGTCACAAGTTTAGATGGTCAATCCGGATTCTGAGGATTCCGCTCCACTCTTGCAACATGCTCGGCTTTCGTAGGAATCCGAGACCCAACTCTCTTTTTTCCAGATGCGAAAATGTCAGTGCTCAGAGCATTCGAACTTTCATCGGCCTTTCCACTGTAAATTGACCTGTACAATCTTAATTAGATAATGGCTCCCCCTCAGATGAGGGCTCGTGCTTTCTTGGAATCTATGGTCAATTCCTTTCTGCTGAAAATGCTTTATTTTCCTTCCTCTAATCTTATTCCCAATTTAACATCTTATTGCCACAATTGAGCCTTTATTTGCCGACGGATGATTGACTCTGTTGGGACTTAATTTTGCATACCAGCAAATTCAGCTCCTCCTGATCTTTCGCATCAACATCATGCTCGGGGATCCATTTAGGATCATCACTGCTCATCATCTCATCCCTCTCATTCTTCCATTTTCCCCACTCGTAGACGTTGAACTGGACATACCCAAGATTTGTGCTATCGCCCATGCCAGTACCGTGTCGATAACCATCGCCGCTCCCCCCTGGTGGTGGGCAACGAAAGTAGCGAAATGCGTTATGCTCAAACTGATGGCTACAGGGCCACCTAGGCTCAAGGTAGTGATGCCAGGGCTGCTTATATTCACCTACCAGCAAGAAGCTTGCCAGTATCGTTTCTTCTGGTGCTCCTTCCCATGCTCCTGTGCCAACCTTGAAGACTCTCAACGTCGTCATCGATTTGCGCCAATTATTGAAGATGACATGCCATCGAAGAGGCAACTGAGTTATAGACAGGTTACCACCTTTCGAGCCATACCAATTCCTCGGCAGATAACCAGCGTTTGAGATGCAGATATCGTGGCTGCTCGCATCTTGCCCCACAGTCTGACTGGTATCATCAAGAGCTCCTCTGATTTTAATCTGAGCTAGAACAGAACAATTGTCCAAGTAAAGCTCTTCAAGGCCCAGAGAGGCGACCCAATTAATCTGCCATTCGTGACTAAAAACAAACTTGCCCAACGCGAGCACCTTGAGATTCGGCAGCCCTTTCCCTGCCCCAAGCGTGCGAAAGTCCAGCTTGGGGAACCACCCCCAATTTTCATGGCAGTATAGAGACAGCTCCCGCAGATTGACGGCCACTGGCGGAGATAACCATGTTGCGTGCAAATTGTCATAAAATTCCAAGCGATCAGGACCGGTCAATACATGATCCCGGTCCATACCTTCGGTCTCCACTGTAACGTAAATCTTGAGGTCGACAAGAGTGGGTGATGCCATGACGGACTTGAAGGCTTCCGATTCCGTCAGAGGATCCATGCTGTAAGCGGCAAGATTGGAAACGGTCAGGGTGGTGAGAGAAATGGAGTCAACCCTAGTTTGGCGATGATACTGACACTCCTCTTCCGGGTACTCCACTTCGAGTTCCCATTCTTGGTCGAATTCTTTCTGCTCGTCAACAGACCATGTGCCAGCTAAGCACCTAAACACGGGAACCAAAACCCTTTCTCGGAGCGCATATGATTCTGCGTCGTCCGCGTTCGCTCCAGAAAAACCGCAATCTGGGTTGAATCGCAAGTGGAGGGCTTGCAGATGGCTCAAGTAGCGCAGGTAGGGTAACGCACGCAAAATCCCAGGGTATCTCGTAGCCGTCGCCCACACGGTATACAAAGTCACAACCGACCCACGTATCGCAAGTGAGTTCTTGGACTAGCCGACGCAACCTTTCAGACTTGGAGATTTGAATAAAACGAGTGGGAAATTCGCCGTGTGCTTCGAGTCGAAGGGATCGAAAAGCCAATGGCGTCGAAACTGTCTCAAAGTGGCGATTGACCAGCCGGAGGTACAGAAGCATCTCCTTGGGCAACACGGAGAAGATTTGCGCCACCACCTCTGCAGGTAGCAGGGTGATAGGGTGCGGCTGCAAATCGGGCATTGCACGTGTGATGTCTAAGGATGTTTAGAGGATCAAAAACAGACAAAGTATTGACGGCTTTCGAGCTGTTATAAGGAAGACTGGACCAACAACAACCACGTGATTTAGTTTAGTGGAGAAGTAATCCTTCCATTAAGAACTGAGACGTGGTCTTTGGACTTGGCAGCATGCAGTGAAGTATGGGAGGATAAAAGGCTAATTTATCGCTTCTGAGTCTTGCGAGAATAATTTGGTGGATGAATTTTGTCGGAAATCTTCTCCGGACACTCTCTCACCAGAAGGTACTTGATATCATTCCATCATCTTGCTCCAGTTTATGTTACCAGGCAAGCCTAATGTAATGGCCTGATCAAAGCAAAGATTCTTATAAATAATTAACTTTATGACCTAATTTTCAGATCATCTGACCGAAAATATAGCCTTTCTTTTCACTAGGGGAGAATATGGCTTGTTCGATTCTGTGGTACTGAGGCCACCTTCTAACAGTCCGTGCACGCCCAGAGGATGAAAATAAAAGCCAGTTAGGCTAGTCAACAGCCAATCTTTTACGAACTGACCAGCCAATCCTGGGGCCCAAACGTGGATCCAGTACCGGAAAGCGGTATTGGATTGGCGTAGTTTGAGCTGACGCCAAGTTTTATGCTGATGGAATGCCTTGATACCCCTCAGGAATAAGGCCGTGGAAAAATAATACCTACTCAATATGATAAATTGTAACAGAGTGAGTATAGATGCCAACGAATGATTTCCACCATGGCGCTGTGGTCTAATCTTGTCATTATTTGAAGCTGAATTTGCAATTCGCATCATGTGCCTACAGAATAAAATCATCCAGCTCGTCCAGCGTACCAAATTCTCCCCTAGACTCAATTCCAATATCTTATACGACTGCTTTGCCCAGCTCTAGCGAGCTAATAAAACCAAGCAGTGTTGCGTTTAAGTCGCTGGCACGGGCTGGCAATAACTCTGTAACCTGAAAATGCCCGCTGGTTTCGGAGAATTCTATGGCTCTCGGGCATTGCCCCCCGGCGTAGAGACGACTGAAAGAATGAACTAGACCATGTCGAGCTGGTCATGCTCTGCCGCTCCTTCTGCCGCTGCATCGGGGTCAGCTTGGCGATCAAGGAGGAGGCGCATCATATCTACATCGCAGAGCGCAGCCGCAATACGGAGAGGTGTCATATCTGCATACATTGATTAATTGAACCAACGCCCTGTTAGACCAACTGTGCACGGTGCTCGCTGAATGCCAATCAGATATGAAGAATTTGTACTTTTGGCTTGAAGAACAGTTTGGGGGTTTCTAATATGCGACACTACAACGAACAATCTGCCGATATCTAATTTATCTTATGTTACTCAAGTTGACAACTTAGGCCGTATTGCTACAGTGTAAATAACTCCGCTCACAACGCAAAACGAAATGAACCCGAGGCCAGCAAGGGGATGTTGAGTAATAGAGGTGGCAACCATGAAGGCAATTGCAAGTGAGGCAACAAGAATTACCAGCCAATAAGCCTTGACTATCGGCCGATGCGGCTCGTCTCTGTTTATGGCTGGTTTCTCTCGTAAACGGATAGATAACAGTCCCATGAGAACGACGAAAACCACGCAGAATTGTACAATACCTGGGAGATGAATGGTCAGTCATTCCACTACACGGTCCCTGAAGAGTCAGGGGTGGGTTCTGACCGTTAAATGTAATCAAGGAGGTGAAGTCGCCTACTAAAATGTATGCAGATGCTATCAAAGAATTGAAAATAATGCCAGAACTAGAAGAATTAGTAATTTATGCTGAGACAATTGGGTGAGTTTATTCTGACAATGGAACCGTGCCGTCTCCCAAGCGCGTTGGACGGTGCAAGAAATTCAGAACGTGCTGCCGAGGCCTCATGCCGCGCACGTCGCTAATGCCGGGGTCGTTATCATCGTCGGAAACCGTCTTCAAAACCAATGGCAGGAACCGACGCTCTGCCGCTGCCTGAGTCAGACGCCCGGCGGTGAAGGTCTTGATATTCAAACTACAGAGACTGGAAAGGCATATTATCACAGCGTACAAGACGGCGCCCGCACGACCGAGGAAATGTTGGCTGAAAGTCTAGCAAGTAGTATGAGCAGGTAGTCGCCCGATATATAGCCAGGAGAAGGTGGGGCGGAAGGAAGAAGATACCAAGCCAAGGGTGGTGGAGTCAATGATCTCGCCAAATGATAGCGTAGCGAAGTATGATATGTTAGCAAAGACGCAGAGCGTGATAACAAGAGCCATGGACACGTTTATAACACGTGGAATGTTACGGCCAGGATCTCTAAGCTCCCCACCCACTAAGCCAAGCTGGTCTCTCCAGATTAGCTTGGAATGGAATTGGATCGTGATACGGCAATAAAGGTGTGTTGACATACCGACTCCCAGCCAGAATAAGCCCACATGGCCGCCAGAACCGCGTCGGTGTAGTTAGTTGGGCCCTTCTGCCGGCGCCATAAGAACCTGGGTTGTGCGTTGACCGGGGACGACGGTACCAAGCTAGGAAAGAGCAGGACGCTGAAGCCCATAACGATGATGAAGCCAACGCCAATAACCTTGGAGGTCAGCAAAGTCTTAGTGGAAGTATTGCTCAAGCGGTTGCCAGTGCAGTTTATGACCGTAACTAGCGCAAGCACGGATAGTGCAACTAGCTTCTGGCGTTTGTCAAATGAACCAGTATCGCTTGCTGTATCGAGGCCAAGGGCATCGCAGACGTATTCTGCTATGAAGAATGCCATAATAGCAGCTGAGCACGGCTTAACGACGAAGATGTAACCCCACGAGGCTATGAAACCAAGAAAATCCCCAAAACAGTAAGCGATGTACTCCTGTGGCCCGCCATTGACGGGTAAGCGTGTTCCCATCTCAACGTAGCAGGACGCGCACGCCCATGCTAGCAGGCCTGCGAGAGTCCACACAAGGAGTGCCGCCGGCTCAGACCCTGCGTCACGAGCCACGAGGGATGGCGACGCGAAGATGCCCGCCCCGATCTGCAGCCCGACCACAAGGGCGATGCCGTCCGATAAGCTGAGTAAACGCTTCTTTGGCTCGTCAAGATAGTCGTTGCTGGCGCGTTCGGTATTGAGGTGATCGTCATCACGTTGATGAAGGGTCGCCGAGGGCTGCATCGGCGGCTGTTCGTCGAGGGAAGAGAGGAGGGAGGTTGCGATGGGTGCGTCCATGGCAGTAGCGACCGCTTGAAACAGGGCTTTTATTGAGGGCCCTCCTCTATGCTGCTGGTGCCAGTTACGCTGCTATTACTGGGTTTGTGGTGGTTTCCAGTCTTGGTAGGGACAGCGAGAATGATAGCTATCCGCAGATCAAACGTCTGTGCGGGGTCGGCGTTGTTTTATTATCACACTGGGGCAGAATGTCACATGGTTTTGCATTTGCGTGTTATGGCAGGTCAGGTGATAAGGTATGCCGATCTTACCAGCTACATGGCCATACTTAGGATCGGTCGCTTTCATTCTCCTTCACCTAATTATAATATGTTCTTGTTTGACAGATAGATGTTAAAGATGGCAAGTGCGTATTGCAGCATCATCATCAGTAAAAAACACATCCGAGAACCACACATGTTTTTCCAAGCCAGCCTCTTTCTGTCCATTCATTGGACGAGCTGGATCATCTTTACATGCTAGCTGGGAATAGCGCATACCCATTGGTCCCTGGCATGCAAATTAACTTTCCCGAACAACGGTGCTGGAATGTCTTAATACTGGGAATTACAGTTGCGGCCTTTGTGTTTTGCTAATTCGCAATGGTCCAATACATCATACAGGTATCCCAATCACGCTTAGATGCAACTGTTCCAATTGAACGAAGAGGTGTAAACTAGAGGGCTAGGCTTGCATTTTGTGGATTTGCTGCCGTGTTGTCGGCCAATTTCACTTGTTCCATGGCTTGGCGCTAGCCGCGGTAAAGTACTGGTACCTGAGCATTTGCCGTGTCTTGGAAGGCCATATCGCCCTTTCAGTTGGCTAGGGAATTACCGCCCCAGGCAGACGAAATGGAGAAGTGGTACAAGTGGCTATTAAATCAAAGTTAGTACATAAGGAGGTAAGGGCCCCACAGCGAGTCCCACAGCTCCCGCACACCAGAATTAATCAAATGCATACATTCTACCAGTAAGTTATCCCTACGATATGAATTATTGTCTCGTCCATTCGTCACGGCAGTCGGGTTAACCTGGGCAAGCCCGGTGGAACACATGGATTCTGTTGGGGAGGTCAGCAACGACGGTTTCAACAAGCGCACATCAATCCAGGGCCAACAGTCTTTCGGGCACACTGCGAAAGAAAGACGCCAGAATCGTCAATTTTGCGAGTATTACAGCTGCGTCCTCCAACGCACACAATGCAAAAAATGCTCGAAATACCAAGGCTTTGTTTACAAGGATTTGCTTGGGGGGCTGCTTGGCAGTGGGAATGCCCCAGAGTGTAAGAATCCGTGCATTCTTTTACGTCAATTGACGGTTAGGCCAAAAGATAAGTCAATAATCGCAATGCTTGCGAATACCGGCACGGATAACAGCTGTTAAATGTGACCGGCTCGTAACACCTATTACATCCTTGGACATCCAGTACAGTAGAAAGACTATATGCAATTAGTGTAAGTGGTGAAGCGATGGGCCTTGGTGGCAATAGCAGTACCACCACCAACAACAGTATCAGGAGGGCCATCTCGAGATTCTACGGACAGTACTTCGTCAAATCTACTATCTTCCCAGACGAATATGTCACACTCACAGGTGGTCTCGATAGCCTCAACCGACAGTCACGATGTAGGTCAAATACATAGGATAGCTGTTATCGTAAAAGGGGTAAAAGGAAGATTATTGCGGCCGAAATTGGCCCCAAAACACCATAGTAAATAACATACACCGCCGGACTCCTTATCTGTTGACCACAGGCTTGGCCAAACACAGCCTGTTCACTATCAAGGTCAGGTTGCGATCGTCATGTCGATCGAACCTTAAGACCAAGGCCCCGGCCGGCCGTTATCAACAGCCTCCAACAGCTAGCTGCAACAGCAGCTATAAGAGACCTAGATAGATCCCTTCCATAGTTGAAAATCAAGAGCTACAATTTCCATCAGATGCATAAGAGCCATAGTTGTCTGTTGATAGAATATGTCCTTGTCCACGGTAGCATGGCACGCCGCACGCATGCTGTAGGACTCTATAAGCACCCTGATTGACTTTGAGGCCATGAACCTGTTCTATGTCCCCTGGTATCTTTACCTGGTCACGCTGACCTGCTGGGTGTATTACCATGTGCGTCTGAACTGAGGTCGACGGGCCGCCTTGCAGATGAGTGTGAATCTGTCTAAGAACGGCAAGGATAATATTGACTATGAAGATAATGAGATAGTTTAGGATCTGTAGGCCGAGATAAAGGTGTTGTTAGTGAGTATAGCCGATGGGGTGAGCCACAGTAATACGGTGCTGGCGTGGGAGCGAAAATGCACCAATGGGCTTGTGTGGATTATGGCGGATGTCCTTATAAAGGTGCGATGGGGCATTGTGCACTCTGGCGTGGTGGTCTTGCGTAGCTTGGTTCCGTAGCAGCTTATCAACCAGTATGATGAATATGAAGATTAATGTAGCGAGCGGTATTGATAATGAGAAATGCCTTGGTAGATGATCAACTGTTTGTTTTCTTCTCACATGAAAAGTGACACATTGACGGCTGTGGCAAAAGCTAAAGTGAGAGACTCTTCGGATGCGCAGTGCGAATGGCAACGACATGCAACAACAACGAGGATTCCCCGTACGATGCCCGCATTGGTAGCGGGCGATCAAAACCGTTGGACCCTATGCGTTATGACCGCTGACTGATCTGATGCCTTCAAATTGATTTAATAATTTAACAGTGAACCTGTTCTATTTCTGGTAGCCAGTAATAGTGATCTGTATCCGCGTTTGTCGTTGTCGTTGTTGTTAACTTCGAACTTGGTTGTTCCAAGTGAACGTAGACGAACCAGTAGGTGGCCCTTTTCAGCAGCCCACGCTCATGCAGTCTAACCCCAACCATGTCCTGCATTCATATTAACCCCAGTGCCTTGCAGGAATTAGACAATTCCACACTCGTTGCTTTGAGAAGTCGATGAAAGCGCTGTCACTAGAGAACCAGAGCGCATTTCACGGTTCTTTTTTTTTTTTTTTTTAGATAGATTTGCAAAAACCAGAGATCGGACCCCTTCGCGGGAAGGCCAGCCTTGTGTAAACAAATTGGACTTAATTGGAGGAGAAATGGGAACGTGGCGTGTTTCCATTTCAAGCCTAGACTAAACTAAACCCCGTCCGTATATTTCAGCCCTGCCCGCTAGCTCTCGCCTGGGTCAGCAACTACCCTTTACGGGCAAGCCGGCGCCGGCGCTAAGAAGGGGGATGAATTAACTGACTGTCACAGAAATATCCCCGAGCATGCGCCGTGAAACGTCCAAGAGCACTACTGCGTGGTGCGTTTCGTCGTCGGGTAGTCGGCTCCGGCGCTTTCCAAAGCTTGATTCTGGCTAAAAACACCATCAGCAGCATGTGGGTTCTGCACAGACTCTCAAAGTTTCTCCTTAATTTACTGCCAATCATGAACTGGTTCGTGAATTACCCCCACATTCTTACTAGCTGCCCAGGTGCTGAGGCCGCCACACGCATCAAAGCTGCACCAGGTAACGTACGATTGATTTGCGCACAGAAGCCTTCGTTTATTTGCCCATAGATCTTCTGCGGGCTAAGAGGCACTCGAGCCCAGTGCGAAGGAATCGGCGTCTTAAATACATTTCTGGTCTTTCCCTTTTCTTTTTGCTTGCACCTGGAAAGCTCGGGAGATCGATGCATCCAACGTCAATCCTTCGCATTCGCCATCAGTATGCGGGCATCGAGATGGCTCTGGTGGCTAAGTGGGCTCGGTCTGTTACCAATTGTGACAGCCCAATCCTCTCTCGGCGATGAGATAGCTAAGATACCCAACTGTGCTGTAAGCAGTTTTCAACCCAACTTTCCCCTAACTATTGTTCGTTTGTTAATGGTCTGGCACCTATTTAGCTGGATTGCTTTATGAAAAATATTCCCACATCCTCCTGCACTATGACAAATCAGACCTGCCTCTGCACCGATCAGCGCTTCATAGCTGAGATGACAGCGTGCGTGAGAGGCGGCTGTCCTGTCGTGCTAGCCCTACGTATGTTTATTATTGATCTTGTACGTCTGGTAATAACCCAAGAAATAATACATAGAAACCCAAAACATTACAATGTCATTATGCAATGCCCCTATCCGAGATAAATCACAATTCTGTCGAATATTGTTGATTGTAGCACTTGGGGTGGGCAGTCTATGTGCTCTGCAGCGATTTGTCTATAAATACATAAAGAAAATTGGTTTGGGTGCTGACGACTGGGTCTTCCTTTTAATGGGCCTCAGTGCATACGCAAGCGCTTTTCTGATCTTTTACGGCCTTCTTGAGAACGGCTTCGGACATGATCTTTATACTCTAACACCAGACCAAATTACAACATTTCTACAACACTTTCACACTATTGCCCTATTATATTTTATCCAAATCAACCTTCTCAAGATTTCTCTTCTTTTTTTCTACCTTCGGATTTTCCCAACCCAAAATGTCCGCTATCTTCTATGGGGAACCATCATTTTCTGTGCCTTGGTTGGAGCCACATATGCATTAATTATTACTTTTATTTGTTGGCCAATAGACTTTATTGGAAAAGGTTGGGATGGAGAACACCGCGGAAAGTGTCTCAATCTCGATGCTGTTAGCATATCAGGTGCTATCAGCAGTATTGTTCTAGATATCTGGATATTGGTTGTCCCGTTGTCCCAGCTCAAGTCACTGGTACTTGATTGGAAGAATAAGCTCTTGGTTGCGAGCATGTTCGTTGTTGGCACCTTGTAAGACCCAACTATATCTTATGACTAATTCAGGATCTAACTGTTATCAGCATTACAATAGTAAGCACACTGCGACTGCGCTCGGCACTCCAATTCCGTACATATGATACAAATCCGACCTGGAACTATATGCCTATCATTACGTGGTCTATTATAGAGATCTTTGTGGGGAGTGTTTGTACATGCATGCCATCCATCCGCATGTTGTTTGCGGACATCCTTTTTCACAGAAGTGACGCGAAATCTAGTGACCAAGTTCGAAGAGAAAACCAGATTGTGGTATCAGAACCACATCAAAACGCAATACCCCTTCGAAATGCCGTTCGTCGAAGTCTTTATGCCTTGAGTTCATTTATCGAGGTTGATGATGTCGCCTTGGTTCAGGACGAGTTCAATCAAAGCAGAACCAAATCGGACGGTTCTTCTAGATACTCCAACGGGCTCCAAGCCTCGCAATGTGGTAACATTTCCAACCACGATTTAACCCTCATCATGGGAGCCCCAAAATGTGGAGGCAAGAAGGAACCGATTTTTGGGATTCGCGAGTCCTGCTAACGACCAAGGCAATTATATGTGCCAATTGGTTTGGTTTTGTTGCGTTGTCTTTTCTACTCGCCACAATATATAGGCTGCCATGGATTCTTCCATCCAAACCATTAAATGAGGGCTGAGAGGACATTCTAACAAATGATAGACCAGATGAAAATAATGATAAACTGGGTTTAGAACCAGTGTAGTTGAAGCATGAATACGAACCAATATAACTTTCTGTTCCTACGACAAGCTTTCAATTCAACACATGATCGTCGTCCGAGACATGTATTACAGAAGGACCTCGCAGGTAAACATGAGCCTCGAAAGACGCGTTCAATTCGAAAAGCACGGCCCGACTGAAAGGAACTCGGCAAAGAGATCGAGTCACATTGATCAAGGCCGAGGATGAGGTCAATGCTACGCTTGGGCCGCATCTGGACCCTGGGTGGGTGTCCCCACACGCGCTGTGACACTCATCCCATCCACGTGCGTCGCGAACATGGCTTGTAAAAGGTCCGTTCATCCAGGGAGACGTAGCCGATCCTCACATTAGCGGCAATGATGGTTCAAAGAGCAGTTTTCCACTAGCAGCCTTGTTTCAGAGCAGGGGAATTATAATTATGGCTGATAAGCGAGTGCCGTTTTCTTTGGCAAACGAGACGGATGCAGATCTGAACGGTCCGGGCCACCCAATTTTCTCGCCGAGCAAACAAATGGCTTGTTTGGGACCCCTGGAATCACCATTTCCACTACCGAGGCCGATCGGCGTGTCTTTCCTTGGTTTTAATGGACGCGAAATTGCCACCAGGCTTGCAGTAACAAGGTCACTATTGTTTTCCTGCCCATGCTCGTTCGGTCACCAGTCAATGCCAAATAATACTTGTAAGATTAATAAAACCAGTTCATGTGGCCAACCCTGCATATTGATTTTCCTTTTCCTTTTAAATACAGAGTGAATTCCTAAATCCTTGGCCATCCAACATCATCAACCCGCCCCAAAATTGTTGATATCCAATGTCGTCATCACGCGCCACATGGAAGCTCAGCCTGGCACTCTGCCTAGCAGCAACACTAGCAATCAACGCAGAGCTCTCGCAACAAGATCTTATCCTCGAACTGCCGAAATGCGCTGTAATTCTTTTCTCGAGTCCCGCTTTACTTCCTGAAGCTAACACCCGGCACAGTTAGCATGTTTGATAAACTCCACCCCGGTGGACTCTTCATGTCAACCGACAAACAGAACCTGCACATGCATGGACAAAGACCTTCAAAGTAAGGCCTTGGCGTGCGTAGTGCAAAACTGCACTGCCCCAGAGGCCCTCAGTTAGTCTCTGCCAATGCACTTGCCTGGCTATCGCTGACCCTTCTTCAAAGCGACCAAAAATTTGACCGATTCATATTGCAGCCCCGTTAAAGACATTTCGACGGGAGGCTCTTCAAAGGGAAGCTCTTCGACCGCAAATTCTTCAACCGGAGCTTCTTCGACAAAAGTCGCTTCACCTAGCAATGCATCACCTGGAGATTCTTCGCCTACGTACGGTTCCAATCCGTATAGCTCGGTTGCAAACTCTGTTCTGTTGAATACCATCGGAATAATCGGTGGTTTTTACATGGTTGGAGCTTGGCTTTGGCTTTGGTAACCATCCAGGCGCGTTGTAGACATCTTTGATATTACCCATTATTTGATGTTAACTTGGAAGACGTCATAATTTTTCTTCAAATGTGATTGGCGCCTGTAGTGTACCTGTTTTTGTTGGCACTCAATCAGAAATGCACAGGTACACTCCATCATGGACGAGCAGTACCCTCAACGAGGATAATGGTTCGATTCATTTATACAGCGCCAAAAAAAGATCGTAATTTCCAATCCTATTGTATAGCTCTAATTATATGCTACCTATGTGGCCTGGTTCCTGGATCACCCGGTTAAGCTCCAGCTTGTATTTTTAGTCAGAATTAAGCAACGAGGATGCCCCGGTCGCCACCAAGCCTGGTACTGATTCATCGCTTCTCAGTTGACAATGCTATAGGATACCGGACGGCAACCCATATTTTCAGAGAACTGTGCCGTATGTGCGGGAAGACAGGTCCAGAGTGGCCGTAGAGTCCGCTCGCAAGCGCCCAAGATGGCTTATGCAGAGTAGAGGCCCATCTATCGAAACAAATAATTGGTGCAACACTAGAGGAGACGACCTCATCATAATCCTAACAATCTTCCATTCCGGACATGTCCCATTTTTCGCTGATATCGCACCAGCAGCATTAATTTGAAGGGGTTTCATTAGAGACCTTGGCCCACTTTCTTATTGGTGTCTTCCTTGGGCTGCATTAGCATCTTGCTTGGTTTGCCGATCGGAAGAGAAAGGTGATTGACAAGCTGGATGGCACCTTGGTCGGACCTTACCTCGTTCTTGTCGTCTTTGAGATGCAAATGTAATGAAAACATACATGGTGTTTTGGATTTGAGCTGTGCCTGTGCGGTTAATGTAAAAGGCACCTCTATCAAATCGCGTTCAAAGATTCAACGGCACTTGACACCTGCGCATATTTGATTGCCAAGTTCGGATGCGCCCCAGCATGTCGCTCTTGTGAGTTCATGTCGAGAGGTGGCGTTTGAGCTGATAGCGCTAGGCTAAATTAACACCTAGTTAGAGGTCGTGGGCTTGTGGGTACATATGTGAGTGATATGTAGGTTTTACCTTTCTCGTAATCCTTGAGGAGCTGGCATAGCAAGCCGTTTTCAAGGACCACGCCCAATTAGATTAGCCTTCGTTTGAGAGACTTCTTGTGATTGTGATATTAGTTGCTAGATGCATGAGTGGTGGCTGCTTCCTGGCTCCCCACAAGAGGATACGCACTTGACCCTTTTTCTTTTACGAACAAACGAGGGAGATATATGTTATCATTCTCGAAATTGAACCCTGGCCCGCTTTGAAAACATAAATAGCTTGGACTCTGCCTACTTTCAACAGTTTCTCGCACTAAACGCGTCTGTTTTTCGCACACAGATATTGGTGCCTATTCTTCTCCTTGGACTTTCTTTCAGAGCTCCAGTTGGACTTTGAGGAACCAAACATGTCTGTCGACAGCCCTTCCCACAAGCAACCCCAACGGGACTGCCACCATGGATGTCGAGAAGCCTTGCAACCTCGATGCTGTTCCCGAACTCCTCAAAGATGTTGTGTCCGCTGCCGGCGCGCTCAGCGACGGAACCTTCCATGCTCGGCACAACCTCCTGTTGAAGCGGAGGACTCTGACATGGGTCGTTGAAACGACCCGAGAAACAATGCTGAGGCACTGCTGGGCAATGGTACGTCAATGGTATGGCTGTTTCGAGTTCCTTGCATTCTTGCTGACCACCTAAAAGACAGCCTCTATTGGGTCTCTTTCATTCAGCGTGGATTGCGGATTATGGGTAACTTTGGCTAACAGGGGCGATGGGCCGCAAAATGTCCACGACTTGGCAACTGAGCTCGGAGTAGATCCCATTCTCCTCGGTGCAGTCCTCCATTCCCTTTCCCTTCCGCACCTGGACTTGTCTAATACGGAATCATCAGTTCGCGTCATGCGGCACTTGGGAGCTATGGGTTATGTTACCGAGATTGCACAAGAGGTGTATCAGCCCACCCCCTTCTCCAAAGCTCTGAGCATTCCAACCGACGGCGACGGATTTACTGGATTGTGGGCACATCATTTTGACTTGATGATGCCTGCTTCTGGCGCTAACCCCGTCCGTAGGACTTGTACGACTGGCGGCAGTGCGCTCAAGCTCCACGGGTACTCGCGCAAAAACGGATGGAAGAATCCCTCGGATTCAAAGAATACTCCATTTATGTAGGCCTATGGCACTGACAAGATATTGGTGGCTACCTCCTCGGCCGGGACCTTGGCGACTTGCAGCACAGGTTACCCCCAAATATCTGGGAGGCTGATTCTGGAAGATCTCCCTCCCGCCATTGCTCAGATCAAGGGCCTTCACCCGGCCATTACGCTGATGGAATATGACTTTCTGACCGAGCAGCCCGTTAAAGGTAGGGCCGGGCCCGAACAAAACAAACATGTGCGAAATAGCAGCTGAGAACAAACAAATCTAGGTTCCCGCGCTTACTATATGCACTCCATTCTGCACGACGGGCCCGATGATGTCTGCCAGAAGATCCTCCGCCACATCACCGATGCGATGAAGCCAGGATACAGCAAGCTTCTCATCCACGAAAACATTGCCCCCGCCACGAATGCGTCTTGGGAGACGACGGCGCGAGATATTCTCATGATGACTCTATTCAGCTCCGAGGAAAAAAGCGAGGTTGACTGGCGCAGCTTGTTGGAGGGAAGGGCAGGTCTGAAAATCACGAAAATTTGGAACCTGGGTTTGGCGGACGAGTGCCTCATTGATTGCGAACTGGCTCGAAACAACTCAGACGCTACCCAAACCTCCTGTTGGGAGTAGCGGTAGAGTTTAGTCTAGTTTATTGGAAAGTTGACTTGCTGTGCCGTGTGCTGTTGCACCGGCTTTTGTTCTTGTGAGGCAAGGCGTTCTGAGAAACCGTCATCACTTCTGTGGCAAGGCTAATTTTACGACCGAATTCCCCCCCCCTCCCAAAGAAAGCCCTAGAATATTATTCTGCTGCCTAAAGTTTCGCCTCAAACGCATGATCACCTGCCGAAATCACACTATTGATTGACTGATCCGGTAGCCGCTGTTGTCAATCACTCAGCATTTGTCAGGTCAACTAGAAGGTAGTCTAAAAGGAGACAAGGTGACCTCGTAGCTATATAAGAAAGAAGGAATATCCACTGTAGTCTGGAAGCATGTAAAAATGTTGCAGCGAAGTAAGCACGATCAAGCAGCTCCAGATTATTCCTAAGCATCCCTTCTGGAACGCTTGGAGCTGTACTGCTCAACAAACGGTTTGAGGTTCCAAACAATGTAGAGATAGTCGCCGCCCCGACTGACATTGATATCGGTGGAAATCTTGTGCCACCCAGCAGGGGGGTGTTCCCTCCTTTCCTCGGTCCTCCACAGGCCCACATCAGTAACGAAACTTGGAAATGAGATCAGAGTTTTGAACCAAGAATAAAACACATGGAGAAACTGACCATGCTGCCTCGATATTGTTCGAGCAGTTCAGGTAGCGAAATTGTCCACGGGCACCTTTAGCAAGGTCGTCGCTTCGGCCCATATCCGCCATCTCAGTGACGTCGACCCATATGTGATCCACAATCATGGAGGGGGTTGCAGATCGGTGTGCCCGAAGCCAGACATATCTACGCATCCGTCAGCGTAAATTTGTATTGCATTCTTGCAGCGCAAGCAGAAGCAGTAACGGAGGGCGGGCCTACTTTCCGCCAAACCCTTTGTTTACGTCAGAGGACCTGCCGTGTATTTCACACAAGGTGTTTTCCGGCTTTTCCCCATCATCAGTGTAGATGATCTTCCAAGTAAGTCCAACTGGCCGACTGAACGAAACATGGAGGTGTTCTTACTTCAATTTCGGAGACGAACTGTGTAAAATCGGAGGGGTTTCCGAGAATATTAGGGATACGAGTCATGGCTGGACAAAATGGAGGGATGCAGTCTCAGTTGCAAGAAGAGAAAATGCGGATATGCCGCCTGGAGGTTGCAAACGATGAAGGGAGAGTGCAAATGCGGGTGCGGTTTGATGCCCATTTGTACTCTTACGTCAGCATTTCTGCGCTAGATGAATCTGGCTAATTGTGGCTGGTTGTTTGTCAATAGTGGCTGATTTCGAGTTCAGCTGGGTTGAGTTCATTCAAGTTAACCCAATCGACTTCATTTGTTGGTCATCCCGTTGTGGCTAGCTTTGGGCGGTTGCCTGAAGCCTCCACCAGCACAGCTGATCTCCTGCGACGTCAGACGTTGTTCATTGGCTGGTTGGTCCATCCTCTTGGGATCGTCCGTGCACATGAGTCGTTGTGTCACTGTGGCTGTGCATCATTGCCACGAGCAATGCCGCTTACCCGCCGGGTTAAGTAAGCAGCCGCTTAAGCCCCCGCCTCTCCTTTGGAGAGGCAGTGATATTACCTGTATCTAGGTCTATAACTATATCTTTTTTAATAAAAGCTAATATAAAGTAAATAAAAATATAAGAAAAATATTATAAGATAATAAAATATAAAATAGATCATTATATATTTTATAAATAATAATATATAATAAATTTTACACAAATTGTATTTTGGAGGCTATTTGTTATGTGCCTAAATCGGGTACTTAATTAGGTGACCGGACTCGGCCTATTTAGGTTGAGTCTATTACTAATGCCGATAAAAGAATAAGCATTATATAATTTATATCTTAAGACCTAAGAAGAGTTATAAGCTATAATAATAATGCCCTACTAGATATAATAACTATAATAGTAAATTCAATAGACTAAGTACTAAATTTAACCCCTAGAATAAACTATAATAAATAGTAATAATTACTCTTAATTAATTAGCCTTAGTAATTATTCTTAATTAAACTAACCCTATTTAAACTAGCTATTTAAATACTAATATTAACTTTAGATAATTTAAAATTACTATTTATAAAAGCTAATATTAATAGTAAAAGACCTAAAATTATAATATTAACTTTAAATAATCTAAAACTATTACTTATATATAATAATATAAATATATAATATTAAGATATTCTCTTATAAAAAAAGAAAATAAAGGATATAATTTAAGCCTAATAACCTTAATCTAGGGATTAAAAGAGTAAATTAAATATTATTTAATATAAAACTATATAAGCTTTATATAGTCTATTAATTTTAGGTAATTATTATATAAAATCCTTAGATATAATTAGGGAATAAATAACTTTATAAATCCTTTTTCTTTAATAATCTAATTAAATTCTTATACTAAGATTTTAATAGAGAATAAGTACTCTAAAGAGAAAAGGCCCCTATAGAAAAGGATTCTTTAATATACTAAAATAATATTAATCCTTTAGTAATTAAAACTACCTATAAAATAGTAAATATTATTATTTTAAAAGTAAGATTAATAAACCTTTTGACTTTTAAGCTAGTATTTGCCCCTTAGATAGGCTTTCTTAGAGCTAGAAATACCTGACTAAATATTGAACCTAAGAATATAGGTAAAGATAGCAGAATAAGGAAGACTATAGGTCTAGTAATAGAAGGGAATTATATTAATCCTAAAAAGAATATACTATCTTTTCCGAAGTAGCTTATAGGTCTTCCTTAAAGGAATCTAATAGCTAATAGATAGATTTTAGGATTAAACTTAAATAAATAAGTTTTATAAATTAATAATATAATATTTAAAAAATAAAGATTTTTATTAATTTTAAATATAAATTTATTTTTAAACTTAATATTCTAATAATTTAGCCTAATTAGCCTAATAAAATAAGTTAAAATAATAAAGCTTATTAATATTATACTAAGACTAAGTATTAACCTAATAATAATTAAATCTTAATTATTATTAAAATAAAGATTAATTCTTATTAAAATAGGATTAATTCTAGTATAAAAAGAATTAATTTAAAATTAAGATTTAGATTATTTATACTATATAGGTTATTACCTAAACTAAGGGTATATAGATTTAACTAAATAAGAAAGTATAATGCCTTAATACTATAAGATTATACTAAAATAATATAGCTTTAGTATAAACTTTACTATTAAAATACCTAAAACCAATTAAAATATAAGTAGTTTTAATTTACTAAGAAGAATAAAGGCTATAAGACCAATAGAATAGGTAAGCCTTTCTAGAGAAAGGGTAAGCTAAATATCTTTCTGGGAATCTAATAATCTAGCTAATATAATTTACTATATTAATATTAGTTTATTTTAGCTAAATATTAAAAATAATAGAGCTAGGTTAAAAGAGATATTCTATAATAGAAAGTAAGTTATTTATTATAATATAGAAATATAGATTAAAGCTTTTAAATCTTATTATAATAAATATAATATTAAAAGATATAATTATATAATATAATAAATAATAATCCTTTTCTAAGGATAAGTACTTAAATAGTAATTTAATTAATTAAATAAATAAAAAAGATAAAATATTAAATTAAGTAAAATAATTATACTTTTTTATTTATTATAAGCTAAATTTAATATCTAAATAAAGAATACTATAAAATATCTTAAAATAGCCTTTTTCTTAAAAGAGAATATTAAAAAAGGCAATTCTCTTAGAGATTTTATAACCTAAGTTTTTAGAATAGCTTAAGTACTAGATTATACTATTAACCTAATACTCCTCTAAATACTCTAGACTAAATTAGATCTTAAGCTAAAATTATACTATATATCCCCTAATATAATAAATACCTAATTAAAATGGCTAAGAAAGGTTAAAGAGAAATAAAAAATAATTAAGGAATAATTATAACCATAGAAGGTCTATTTTAATCCTAAAATAGAAAGTAAGAAGGCTTTCCTTGGGGAAAAATCAACCAAGGATAAAGCAAAATAAGCTTACTAGAATTAACAGGATAAATACTAAGACCAGAGATCTTACTATCCTAAGTAGTTTAGGCCCTAGTTGGAAAGGGACTAGAACTAGGATAAAATTGGCTATAATAAGCTAAATAGACCTAATACTAAATAGTAGAAATCCTTTTTACTATAGTAAAAGGATAAGGATAGGTTATAAGATCAATGGAGATTGAGGTGATTTTAGTACTACTAATAACTAAAATGTAGATTACCTAGAAAGGTATATTTAGCTAAAGTAAGGCTATATAAAGATAATATAAAGTTTAATAATTAAAAGTAAGAACTTAAAGAGTAAGACTTTATAGTAGTCAAAAAAGGTAAGGAGATATTTAAAGCCTTAGATAAAGAAAAGGCTAAAGACTTAGAAAGTAAGGACTTAGTATTTATAAAGATATACCTAGCTATAATAGATAAACGCCTTAGCTTACTACCTTAGGTATTTAAGTTATCTTTTAAGGTAGTAGAAGTAATAGGAAGACTAAATGTAATTAAAACCCTAGAAATTAAAGCTAATATCTATTTAAAGATTAAAATAAGATTTAAAAGTAAGGGTAATTTTTATTAAGTTTATATTAATATTAATATATTAATTATACTTATAGATAAATTATAATTAGAAAAGTATACTAAAAATATTACCTAAATTAATTAGTCTCTAAGGTTAATAGTTAAAATAAAATTAAGTATTACTATTACCTATAAAGCTAGATTTAATTTCTATATACTAGGCTTTATTGAAAAAAATAAATTCTAAGTATATTTTATAATTACTATAAATATAATTAATATATTAATACCTAGAATATTATTAGGAATAAACTTCTTATATAAATATAAAGCAAAAGTTAATTTTATTAATCTATAAGTTATTTTTAGATCCTTTAGATTATTAATTGCAAGGGCTAAGATTCTTTAAATCTAATTAATCCTAATTAACCAAAAAGTAATAAGTACTAGGATAATATAAATACTACTAAAAAGCTTGGCTTTAATTAAGGCTAAGTAGGCTAATCTCAGTAAATACTATAGCTTTAATAGGGACCTAAAAGCTTATTACTTTAAAGCTAAGAAAAAATAGATTTTAAATATAATATTAAACTTATTAATTCCTAAGTTAATCTAAGTATATAATACTTTTAATAAATTATTTACTATTAAAAAAAATAAAAAATTAAAAAAGATTTATAATTATTCCAATAATAAAAAAGGAGTTTTTATTATTAGTAATATATCTTTAGAGGACATTTAGGAAATATCTTTCTAAATACTTAAGAACTATCTAGCTAAAACCAAGAAAGAAACTAGTAAAACTAAAAAAGAAAGTAATAAACTAAATATAAGAAAAGTCAATAGAAATATCCTAAATTATAGTATAAATAAACCTAAGAAAATTAAATCTATTAAAAATAAATTTAGAATTAATATTACCAATTTTAATAAAAAGATAGCCCTTAGAATCCTTAAAATTATAAATAAATATAATATCTACTAAGATCAAGGGATTATTCCTATGCTAAAGGAGCTTAAAATGAAAATAGAGCTAGTAAAGGGATAGTAGAATATAAAGAAAATAACCTGAAAATACTCTCTTAATATTAAAAACTATAAGTTCTTTAATAAAAAGTACTAGGTACTATATAATTCTAGTAAAATAAGGTATTTAGATAAAATAACTATAATAATATACTTAGCCTTTATTATATAGAAAGGTACTTATAGTAACCTAAAGAGAAAAGGTAAAGTTATTATTAATTTAAGGCCCTTAAATAGGGCTTTATTGCCAGATATATATCTATTGCTAGATTAATCGGATATTATAGTAAATATACAAAGAAAATCTTGGTTCTTCTTAATGGATATAACCAGGTTTTTCTATTAGCTCTTAGTATATAGACTATACTATAATTAAATAGTTATTATATTTAATAAAGGATTAGAAATTTCCAATATAATTTTAATAGGATTTAAGAATATATTTACCTATAGCTAATAATATATAGACTATTTATTCTAAAAATACTAAAGATTTATTTATATTTATATTAATAATATAATTATATTTTTTAATATTCTTAAGGATTATTTAGAGTACTTATATATTATGCTTAAGATTATTAATAAAAATAAACTATATATCTCTGCAGAAAAATCCTTTTATAGATATCTAAGTATTTACCTACTAAGATTTATTATTAATAGTATTAGAATCTATAAAACTAATAATAAATTAAAAGCTTTTGCAAAAATAGAATATCCTATAAACCTATTGCTATTAGAGACCTTTATAGGTATAGTAGGCTTTCTATGAAATGGAATACTATAGTATAATATTCGGATAAAGCCACTATAAGAGTAAAAAATAAAATTACTTAGGAGATCTAAGTAAAAAGGGATTTTAGCTATAAAGCTCTTAAAGTAAGTTTACAAGAAAAAGGTAATAACCCTTATATTTATACCAATAGAAAAGGAGATAATAGCTTTTAAAGATATATAAAACTTTCTTAGTACTTAACTCCTTTTATATTATTATAATCCCAAGAGACCTCTATTTTTTAAACTTAATATATATAAGACTGGTTTTAGTTTATTTATTTTCTAATTTAATATTAAATAGGATAGAAAAGTTATACTAAGAAAAGATATTTTAGCAGAAAAACTAAAACTAATTATATTTTTATTAAAATTAATATTTAATATTAAATAGTAATATAGATCTACTAAAGCCAAAATAATAGTAATAGCATAGGCCATAAAAAAGTTATAAAAAATAGTCTAATTTAGCTATTTACCTATTAATATTATTATAGACTATACTATAATAAAAGGGATTCTTATATATATATCCCTAAATATAATAGATCTTAATAAAGCCAACTTAAAGCTTACTAAATATACTAATTATCTTTTTACTTTTAACCTATGCATTTTCTATGTACCCAAGGAACTAAATATAGTTCCTAATACTTTATTATACCTACCGGTAGAGAAGTTATATTACTGAATAGTAGATAATAGTAAGTTTAATGAGTTAAATATAAAAACCTATATAGCTAAAGCTATATTAGCTAAAATAGCTATAGTACTAGAAATAGAGAAGGTAATCCAAAGAGGCTATAGTAAAGATAAAAAGCTAAGTAAAATTTATAACTTTATCCTATAAATTCAACAAAAAAACCTATAATTTACTAAGGAACTACTATAACCATAGAGGCTAATAGAGAATGGTTTTCTATATTATATAAATAAAATAAAAAAGGAAAGACTATATATTTTATATCCTATAGTTAAAACTATACTTATATTAATATATAACAATAAATAATACTTAGGAATTAATTATATATTAATTAAACTAGTAAATATTTACTTTTACTATATAAATAATATAATATAGAAATTTATATTATTTTATATAATCTACTATAAGAATTTAATAAGCAGAAAGCTAATACCAAGAGAAATATAACCAATGTAAAAGATAGCTTAGCTATTTTATACTATTAGACTTAACTTTATTACTAATATACCCAATATAATAGCTATTAATACTATATAGAAGATCTTAGAATTTAATAAATTTAATATCTTTTATATAATAAATTGCCTTTTCTCTAAGAAAATACTATTTATACCTAGAAACTCCTTGTATATAGTAGGAGACTAGGCAAAAATAATACTATGTACTTTGTTTCTAAGTAATTAAAATATCCTAAAAAGAATACTTAATAATAAAGACCTAAAGTTTATAAGTAAAATATAAATAGTTATTCTAAAGCTATTATTAATAATTACTTTAATATTAATAGTATATTATTTGTAGATTAATAAAGTTAATAAAAGAAAGAATTAAATAGTAAAAATTATAATCTAATACTATATAATAACTAAACCTAATATACTATAAACATAGGTAATTCTAGTAATATAATATAACTTAAATAATACCCTATTTACTATAATTAATAAATTACCAAATAAATTAATATATGGTTTTAAACTAAATATAATTATAGAGATTTTAGTTATTATTAATTTAATAAAAAAAAAGATAAAAGTAGAAGCTCTAGAGGTAATATGGAAGGTATACTCTAAGGAGGCTTAATTCCTTATAGATATAGCTAGAAGTCTATCTAAGATTAGGTATAATGAATATTATTAACCTATGGATTTCTAAGAAAAAGATATTATATATCTTTGATTATACAAGGGATATTAGCTGCCTAGCCGTCTAAAGCAAAAGTAGTCACCTACATGGGTAAGACTATTTAAAATCCTATGTAAAATCTATAAGTAAATAGTTAAGCTTAATTTCCTTTTACATTAAAAGATATACCTAGTGGTTTTAATGGCCTAATTGTATAAACTAGAATAAGGCAAAGATCCTTTTAATAAAATAATCCTTAAACTAGGACTAATTAAAATTAATAAGCCTAATAGTAATAATATATAGGAAGTTAAGAGAATTATTGGCTACTAAGTATATAAATAAAATAATAAGCCTATTTATTAGTTTATATTAAGATAGAAAGGCTTTATAGCTAAAGATAATACCTAGATTAATAAAAGTATTATAAGAGATAGCATAAACTAACTTATAAAAGAGTATTTATAAGTTAATAATATAAATTAGCTTATACTATATAAATAAAAGAAGATATAAGGATTTAAGGTAAAACTAATAAAATTAGTTCTAAAATCTATTAGCCTAGATAAGAAAATACAGAGTATAATCTAACTAGGATTACCCTATATATTTTATTACCTTTTTTTATATTATATTTTTCTTGATTTTAATAATAAATTTCTAATTTTACTATAGCTTTCTAAAGATTTTAATTGTTTATTAAGCCCCTAAATTATAGAACCTAAAACCATATAATAAATAATAAATTATTTTGCTAATTTTATAGGTAAATATATAGTATACTAATTTATATTTACTATCTAATAAATTATACCCTTGCTAAATAGCTACTATAGAACCTAATTCTTATATCTTTAAAATTTTCCTATTAAATCTATACTAAGATTTTTATTTTTAAAACCAATAATTTACTATTATACCTAGTAATTTACTAATAAATTTAGTACTATAGAAATTTAAATTATAGTAATAGTAATAGTTTACTATTATACCTAATAATTTACTATTAATTATTATATTTAGATAGATACTATGGTTAGCTTATATTTATATATTAAAGTTATAGTAAAAGATATAAGCTAAGGGATTAGTAAGTATATATTATAAAAAGAGTTTATGTAAACTTAATAAAAGACTTTATAATTTCCTTATTAATAAAAAGGTAATTAATAGATTAGGCAAAGTGCTAAACTTAATTAAATATAGAAATAGTATACTTTTCTATAAACTCCTTACTATACCTAAATAAATCTATGCTAATTTCTATAATATAGCTATCTAAAAGGTTAAAAGAATTTGTTAAAGTGGAGTAAATCCTGGAGATCTCGATAGAATACTTAGACTAGGTTAAAATCTAGTTTTAAAAAAGGCCTAAGAGCTAGAGAAGAGCCTATAAAGGAAAAATATTAAGAAGCTATTAAAATTGCCGTCTTATTTATAGTCCTTTTACCTATACCGAAAGTATAATATAATAAAGGAAAAGTTTAAAGTAAGTTTTCTTAATTTTAATAGAGAGTACTTTTACTCTAATATTTCCTATAATAATATTAAATTACTTAATAAAGCAAACTATAAGCTTAGAGCTAACCCTATAATATTAGTTAATAAGCCTATTTTTAATATCCCTATAGGTAAAACTATAGGTATATTTACTAAAAATATAATAATTATTAGGCCAAAGGAATAGAAAATAATAAACGAAGACTTTATAGTAATCTTTGCCGATATTATTATAAGTATAGTCCTAACTGCCCCTATAGCCGGAGATACTACTATAACTAATAGAATATATACCAAAACCTAAGGCCTAGAGCTTATGGAGGAAAACTTAATATTGTAAAACCTAATAGATATTATAAATATAATTATTAATAATAGAAAAAAGCTTACTAAAGATAAAGATAAGGAAGAAGATATAGATAATATCTTTGAGATTAGTAATTATAAAAGTGATCCTAAGAATACTAATAAAAAAGATAATAAAGCCTTAATTACTTTTACTTTAAACTATCTATTAAAATATAAGATAAGTAATACTATTAATAAACCTAATATCTTTTTAATAAAACCTATAAAGAAATAGTATATAATAAGAGGATAGGCCTTAATCTAGTAATTAATCATAGACTTTATTATAGGAAAGAAAACTAATAGCTAGATAGCTAATTCTGGCAAGGACTTAGCTAAACCTAAGGTATTAGCTAAGCCAATAATCCTTTTGTATAGAAGAGGAAAAGCTAGCCATTAAAAGAATAAGGAAAAATTAAAAAACCTCTATAATAATAAGATTACTATTAAGTTAAATAAAAAATCTAATAAGATTACAGAAGAATTCAGCAATTCTATAGAAAAAGCCAATAAAAATAAGGACTTATATAAATCCTAGCTTTAATATTACTATTATAAGAAAAAAAAAGAAGGCAAAAAGGGATAGTTAGAAAAGGATATAATTAGAGTATATAGTAAAGAATTTAGTAGCTCTAGACTTAAACTTATTAATAATTACCCGGTAAATAAATACTATCTATTAATTAAATCTTATATTACTATCTATTAGTATATTAGCTCTTATTATGCTAAAGATAAGGCTAAAATGGTTTTAGAATGGTTATTTATATAATGTATTAAGAAGGCCTTAAAAACCTTTGCTATAGTAAAAGGGGGAAATAGTAGTTTTGCCTTTTAAAATTGGGAGAAAGACTAGATAAATAATTTACCTATAAATACTAAGTATTTGGTTATATATTTTATGGACTTATATGGTATTATAAATAGTAATATTAGTAAATATTTAGTAATAGTAAAATAGGCCGGTCTAATATAAGTTAGCAAGGGAAATACTATTTATATTAATAGAATTAGTAAAGGTATTGGTATTAAAGCTATAACTATAATTGCTTTTAATATTACTATTATAGCCTATAATATTAATTAGAAGATTAAAGAACTAAAAAGTATAATTATAGAAATTAATAAGAAAAGTATTAGTATTAAAGAAGTTAATTTAGTAAAGGATAAAGTATATTAAGCTTTTAATGTAATCAAAGAATACCTTAAGACCCTTATTAGTTTAATTAATAAAACCAAAGTAAGTATAAAGGATTTAGGTATAATTTACAGTAAAAAGATTAAAGAAATAAAGAAATATATAAAGACCTTAGAAACACAAAAAGATCTTATTACTCTATAGGGGATTATAGTATAAATAGATATATTAGGATTAGCTAAGTATATAATAAAAAAAAAGGTCCTTATAATAATCTTATAAGTATAGGAGTTTTAAGTAAAAAATATGCCACTAAAGGAGGAATTAGCTATAAAACCTAAGGACCTAATAATAATCTAAATAATTTTACTACTATCTATAATTATACTCCTAATAACCACCTTTACCTAATAAAAATCAACTACTTAGCCACTACTAGTACAATCTATACCTAAATATAAGCAAAAAATAGCAAAAGTAATAGGGAAAAAGCTAATATAATTAGAAATAAAGCTAAATAAGATAGCTAAGAAGAAAAAGGCTAGTACCTAGGCAAAGTCAATGGGAATAATAGATTAGGATAAAATATTCTAATACTAAAATTAAAGTAAGGTAAAGGGAATTAAGAGAAATAATAGATTAGAGAAATAATATAAATTTAGTAGATTTTGGATAGAGAATAATAGAATATAATAAGAATATTATAGATTTAAGAAAGAATAAGGAATAGTTTAGGTAAATTATATTAATTTTACTTTTATTTAAATCTATTGGGATAATAGTTTTTTCTATATAGCTAATACTTATTATATGCCTAAATTAGGTACTTAATTAGGTGACTGGACTTAGCCTATTTAGGTTAAGTCTATTACTAATGCCAATAAAGGAATAAGTATTATATAATTTATATCTTAAGACCTAAGAAGAGTTATAAGCCATAATAGTAATGCCCCACCAGATACAATAACTATAACAGTAAATTCAATAGACCAAGTACCGAATTCAACCCCTAGAACGAACCATAATACTATTTTTATTTAGCAAACTGTGTGACTTTTATTACATTCTAGTAAAACTATTATTTTTTCCCTTTCTTTTTATTGCTTTTAAAGTATATATTCTTTTATACTTAAAGCTATATTTTTTATATTAACCTAAAAGCCATTATATTTATCTTTATTTATTTCCCTTAAAAATTCCCTTTAAGTATTATTTAGCCTATTATTATTATAACCCATGACAAGTTAAGGCAATCACAACCAGCAAAACCCTTGCTTACATAAATAAGCTATCCTATACCCATATACCCTGCTAATAAGAAAGAGTCAAATAGATCTTGTTTGACTTCTCCGACCATTGTAGTCTAAGAGTATTAAACTGACTCCGTTCAATATCTGCAAACATAGAGCTATATAATTAGAAGTATATAGACAGATCAAGCCTAACCGTAAGAAACAGTCTTGATTAGCTTTTAATATAACTTAGTTACCTTAATTACCAATTAACTATTACTAGACATAATACTTATAAATATTTTTATATTGCTTAGTATACTACTATGCACTCTAATCCTTCTGCCAATATAAACCCTGCCTTTTGATTAGGTTATCCCTTGGGAAATCGGCCAGATCGTTATAGCAGCATTCATTTTTATCTATATCTATTTGTATCGGAGAAAGGTTTAGGAAGCCTTTCTCCTGCCTTGCCTTTAGGCTGCAAAGACTGTTGTGGTCGCTGTACCGTAGGATGTGAAAGCATATATCTAGGCTGTAACAAAGGCGGTGCCAATCGCGCAGTGTTGCAATAGACCAATCACCGCTATGGCAAAAGATCCAGCAGTAAACGCAGTCACCGCGTTTACCCTGTGGCACACACCCGTATATAACGCTTGGTTAGGTCCCTGACCTAACCACCGGCGTTACATAGGCAGCCTGCTCCTAGGTTTCTGACCTGGTTGAGCTCCTGTTCTTATGAACAGAGAAGCCTTTTTAATTACTTTAAAATATAATAAATTTTAATTTTAAAATATTAATATAAAATATTAAATAATTTTTATTGTAATTTTTTTTAAAAGAATTATAGATAAAAAATTTGAAATTAAATTTGAATTTTTTTATATATTTTTATTTAATTTATTTTAATTTTTATTAAAAAAGATATCAGTATGGACCTAGATACAGGTAATGTTACCACCTCTCCAAAGGAGAGGTGGGCAATAAGGTGGACCCACCGGGTAAATAATATAGATTTTCCTAGTTAATATAAGTTTTCCGGGTTTATCTTAGGACAAGGTGTAAAGGCGTGCGACCCACCTCACGCCTACAGGTACATGATTAGTAGAGCCTAAATTTGTCAGCTGAAAAGTCACATGACAATATTCAATTTTTCTTCATAGCGTTTTCGTTCAATCTACCGCTTCAACTGCTAGGAACTACTGATTTGAACCCTTCGACGCGCTTCCGATTCGCCAAGATCATCATGAGTGACCAAACACCTTCAGAAGTCGAAGCATCAACGATGGAAACTGGAACCGGGTCACCATCCACTGCTCCACTTGCTTGTAGACAGTGTCGGTCAAGGAAGCTCAAATGTGATCGTGTGAAGCCTTGCTGTGGTCGCTGTTCCAAGTCAAACGACTCTTGTGTTTACCCTCAATCGAGAAGATCAGTGTTTGGTCGAAGAAGAAATGTTGAAGACCTGGAGAGCCGAATCGGTGAGTTTGGTCTTTTAAACTGCACCCGCACCGCCCCTCCGGCAGGAATGTCACGGCGGTTTTAACGCTTAGACTATAGGTCAGCTAGAAGTCGCGGTAAATAATAGTGTAGAACAACATACCTCCGTACCATTGCAACCTGAATTGCACGATGTTCCTGTGTCGTTTCAAACTCCTGCCGAAATTAATCAACCATCATCTGCACTGCCATCTTCGCTTAATTTTGGCGAGGTCATTCGGCTGGGCTTATTTGAAGCGCCTCCTTCTTTTCAGCTGGTCGAAGAACTGTCCGCGCCCTGAACCACTAGATAAAACTTAGGTTTGAAGCTGACATTGAATGCTAGCACCGATATCTACTTCAAGAAGCACCATCATGATTCGCCAATGATCCATCAACAACGGTATATTGCCTCATTGCATTTGCCTGTACACATGTCTCCACCAATGTGTCTTCAATACATTATCATGGCTACAGCTGCGATTAGTACGGATATCTACCAACATTTAGCAATACCATTCTATCAGCGCGCACGAGCTTATGCCAGCGCTGATGAGATGGATGTGAGGAGTCAGGTCGTGCCAATTTCCTAATTGACACTAATCCATGCTAGGGACTGAGAGACAACTCTATCACTTTAGCTCATGTACAATGTTGGACTTTGGTTGCCAACTTTGAAGCTCAAACGACCATGTTCTCCAGAGCATCAACCAGTCTCTGTCGAAGCGTCAGGGTAGCATATATGCTGAATCTTCATAGAATTGACCAAGGGAATCAAAATACGATATCGCCACTTGGTCCGCCAAAAGATTTGATTGAGCTAGAGGAACGACGCCGGACATGGTGGACAGTGTTTTGCTCTGACAAACTTACTTCTGCGACCACCCACTGGCCGTCTTTAATTCAAGACAAGGATGTATGCATCCTGAGTATGACCCTCTACCATTAAACTTGTTAATCTATCCTAGATCAAAACCCTGCTGCCTACCTCGGATGAGGCTTTTGAGGCTGGGCGCCAGGAGTCAACATGTTTGTTGACCGATGAGCTCAATCAAAGCGCCGTGTACTCCCCGTTTGCCGGAAGAGTACTTTCGTCACAGATAATTTGCCGAACGGCATCGTTTACTTACGAAGGCAGTCTAGAAGAAAGCATAGGAATGTTCGAAACTGACTCATATTGGAAGGATCATGTAAAAATCGATAATGATTTGGCGCTTATGCAAGCATTGCTTCCCCAGAGCCTTCGCCTTACAGCAAGTTTCCGCAGTCCAGACACAATCTTCGTCAACATTATGACTCATACGGCGACAATCTGCCTTCACAGAGCCGCGTTATGGAGAGCAAAGTTACAACCTGTACCAGAGTACATAAAAAATCTCTGCCATAATCGACTCCTAATTGCCGCGGAGGAGATTTTAAATATCTTCAGAACGATGCCAGACCTGTATGTGGCTTTTATTAACCCAGTGACAAATTTCGCGGCGTATATGGCGGCTTTGGTTTTCCTTGAAGATGGTTCAACAACAATCAACTATCGAAGCAAAGATAATTTGCAATTTTTGCTTCAGATCATGGTGGCACTGTCGAAAGGAAATTCCGTCGCGCGGTCGCTGGCAATACAGCTCACTCAGGAAATGAAACAACACGGCGTCACAAGCCCAATCACGGCACAAGTAAGCTCGCATTGCTTCTTTGATACATGGAACTCTAACCCTTCCAAGCTTGAACAACTTTCTCCTGCCCCAATAATGGTTCCGCTTTTGGCAAAGATTAACCCAAGTTCCTCTAGTGTTTCTTTTCGTTTGCATTAACCATCATTCTACTTTGTTTGTCCTGGATTTAAGAAGAATTTACGAAGAATAACCAACTGTATTCTGTCACACCGTGTAGATAGCCTCAATAGCCTAGCCTGACCTCGGTGATGGTCAGATCAACCAACCCTGCCTCGAACAGCCTCGCGCCCAAAGTTTCATACAAATACTGCCAATGATGTTAGTTGGACCACTGACGTTTACGGAGCGGCTGTTGCCCGCAGCTAGCTGCATCCAGCGATAGTGAACAACGAATGCCAGGAATACGATTCTGTAGTTTTAATCGCGCCTGATGGTTCTTCTGTACCTGCTGGACCTGTCTATAGATGACTCTTTGCACTTTAATGATGCTAACACTAATTTCAAGAGGCAGACGGGAACCACCTTTCCCTCAACAAGTCCTTAAAAGGCTGGAGCTCACACTAACTCATCTTTAGCGAGTTAATAACGCTAACGGAGCCCTATGGGTGAAGGCAGAATGCTTTCATTTTGATTGACGTGGCTGACAATTCAAAGGTCCGCTACAAGACGGGCGGTCATCTTGCAATATGTCTCGTGGGGCCAGACGCAGAGGTGAAGCGACTCATGCCGATGCTTCACTTGTCTGACACACTAGCCTCTTCTCATAGAATCCTGAATCCAGCTGTGAAGGTCGAAGATTCCCATGCCGACTTTACTTGGTGGGCTGCTTCATCACTTCTGGAAAAGGGCTTTTTCCGAAGCTCGGTTGTTGTAAGGATGAATAGACGAGATACATCTCTGTGGCGCGTGTGAGCCTTTAGAGGCACCTGGAGCATGCTTTATCTCGTGGCAGAACAAAGGAATAGAGAAAAAAAGCTGGGGTAACCAACTAGTCGAATCTGCTGCTTCGAAATAGTTTGCACAAGTTTCTTATACAGCTAGTAATCATAATAGCTTTCTAAAGGTGTCTAAAATTTAGCACCCCCGTCCTTCTCCGTGAGACCCTCAATGCCGACTTTCAGGAAATGCTTGTCCTCCCCAATATGCTTCCCGACAGGACCATTCTTGAGCTCTTCCACATCCCAGTTAGCCCAGACGAAGCGGCCATGCAAGAAAGTGGCTTCGGGACAAGCTGCCCAGACAGCGAAGTTGCCAGGCAAGTTTTCGTCATCAAACTTGATCGGGAGACTATCGTATCCGTAGCGCCGGGCTGACTCGGTTAAGACGCCACCTGGATGGAAACTGATGATTTGCATTTCGTCTGCATTGGTATCCTTTGCGATCTGTTGTATAAGAGACATCCCGGCGCCTTTTGACGCGCCGTATGCGGGACGATCTGGTGCTACGGTGGTCCACATGTATGTCGCAATGGTGGACACGTTGACCAGAAACTGGCAATGACTGATTAAAATCTATTCGAACACCCTGAATACTTGCGGCTCACCTTTTTTCCGTCCCCAGTCGTCTGTTTGGAGAATCTGAGCGTCATGGCCAGCGGCGACCGCACGTTGGCCTCATACTCCTGCCAGGTGTCCTCGAGGTTGCTGGCGAGGATGGGGGACTGTTTTCCTGTAGCGGCTGCGCTCAGCACGAGCACATGAACATAGATGCCATGGGCCTGGAGGTCAGACCAGAGTTCCTGAATATCGGAGAGGCTGAAGGCGTCGAGAATCTTTGCTTTGACGACGTCACGGCCTGCTTCGGCATTAAGCGTGGCTGCGGCAGACAAAGTGGTCTCGTGGCGGCGACCAAGTATTATGACACGCTGGGCACTTGCGGCTACAAAGGAGCGAGCAATGGCGAAGCCAATGCCAGAGCTGCCGCCGGAGACTATCACATTCTTTCCGGCCTGGCTCAGTGCCGGCAGCTTCGGAGAAATGTCTGGATAGGGCTCCTTGTGGTAAAGCTTGAGTGCAGGGAGACTCATGCTGGGCGTTTTGAGTTTGATGCTGAGCTCAACGGTGAATACACTGGTCAATGAAGGTGCTGAGTACTGGTTTGGTGGTTGTCGAATCTCGTTGAGGACGAAAAGCTTTGGGGACATGCACAAGAAGATGCGTTTTATATACCGTCCCGAGTCCCACAATCAACTTCATCTTGCCGGTCAAGACTGGCTGCGCCTGTTTGGTTACAGATTTCGAGACGCTGACGGGACTGTAGCGGGACTTTGCCGCATAAAAATTGAGTTTCATTGAATTGTCGAGGGCGTCGGGAGAAATGAAGGCATGCGGGTCCACCTCAGCTCCGCCGCTCTGGAGCACACTCCGCCCGTAGTTCAGTGCGCTCGATTTGTCAGTCAAGCCGCATAACGTTGCTGGTTTGGCTTTAGGTTCAGAGGCCCCCCCGCGATTGCGGTGGGAATTTTCCACAGGCATCGTCACCACCGGTGACGATGCGCTCTTCATGACCAAGTCCGTTTCTCTATCCATGGCCTCTCCCAATATCGCTGCCGCAAACTCTTTGCGGCGGCGACCCGCATGTGTCGCTTGCAGTAAAGCTAAGCGCAAATGTAGCCGGCAGCTTCCGACCTGTCGTCGCTGTCGAGTGCAGAATCTCCGCTGCGCATACCCAGTTACGGTTGAGCGGGTCATGCTTCCTCAATCGCCTCAGTCTCGATTCTCTGCGCAGTCTGCTACAGCACAGTGTTCAACACAGTTTCTTGGAGGAACTGCACCTCAGCAAGCCTCGAGTACCGTTGATATAGCGCAGGATGATATCGACTGCAGCATCGCCCCGTGGTTTCTTGAGCCCTGTTCTTGGGAGGCAGACCGCACGCACATACGCGAAGACAGCCACATCACATACCATGACTCTGGTCTAGATTACTTCATTAACTCTCTGAGGACGTGGATTGATGAATGGGTCCGCGAGAACCATTGTGCCTTTGTGCACTCTCGCTTGTACGAAACAGACATTCCGAGCTCTCTACAACACGCTCTAGCGGCGTGGCAGGTGTACCGGGCAGCATCAAACCCAACAGCCAAGAGAATAGCGCTTCGTATGGTAGCAGACTGGTCGCATAACCTCCTTCGGGAACAGTCGATGTCAGAGTGTCTTCTAGACGTTGGCGTTTGCGGTAGGGCTCCTGGCTTTCAGCTCGTTGATCAGATAAGCTACACACAGGCTCTTCTAGTTTTCCAGGTGATTGGGCTCTTCGATGGAGACGTGAGGGCGCGCGCGACCTCCGAAGACTTGCTACATACTGTCAGCCGATGGGCTGATACTCTCATGGGAAGTGCCGGCGCTGCAGTTGCCCCACCCGATCAACCTGCTACTCCAGATGAGCTCCCGAATAGCCCGCGCATCAATGAACTCCGATCAGACGGCACACCAGCTTCTGTGTGGAAAGCATGAATCTTGTCCGAGTCGATTCGTCGACTCTGGATCGTGGCGTCACTTACACAGGCGGCGTTTCTCATTTGGAAACAGGGCTCTGCGGCATGTCCTGGGAGCATCGGCTTTACGGAGAGAAGCGGCCTTTGGGATGCATCTTCACCCAAGGCATGGCTGGTAGGCTTGACAGGGAATAGCACCACTAAGGTCCCTATTTTCTGCAGCAGTCTAGATGGACTGCTCCAAGAGGCCAAACCCTCGGACGTGGACGAATTTGCGAAGGCTCTTCTCGCCTATGGACAAGGCCGAGAAGCTGTGGAGGATTGGATAACATCGGAATAGGTCGACAACACTTACTAGGCCATGAGTACATGCCCAACGAGCTAGCAGGGGTCAGGGGGCGTTTGGGGGACCAAGCGCGACTGCGATGTGATGGCCTGTAAGCAGTTGAGCTTCAATGGGATGGTTTTCTTTCTAAATCTCGACCACTTTCGGACGGTGAGGTTTGCAGTCATGTGTCACTAAATCAATATGGGGCTCGTCGGCGAGTTGTGTCTGGATAAGATTCCCCACACACAGGTCCAAAAACTCCGACAAAAATGTGTAATTTTGCCAACTACCAACAGAGCTTCAAACTTTACTTCTTAATTCTGAGAGATTAATCCAAGTTTCCGTGGAAGTCGGTGTACTTCGGTATTATTGTAGTCGATCAAGGTCGAGATGTTGCATCGGACCATTTCATCTCTTTAGCAGTGCCTACGAGAAAATGAAGGAAAAAGGAAAAAGATTTTAAACTATTACAATATACTGTTTGAAACTATAAATTTGACACTTTGAGTGACTGTAAATTTACCAATCATGAACCTTTGATCTCAAAACAGATTTTAGACACGAAGTTGAATCGTACATTGTGTATTGTTACAAAATATGCAAAACTTTATTTAACTTCTTGGAGATTCTTGGCTCATTTTAGAGGCTCCCCACTAGCAACCAAGTTCTCTCACCTCTATACATGCTAGTCAAATCTCAATTTTGAATGGCTGGTTATGTTGCCAGGTATATTGTTTTCTACCGGTCTAAACCTTGTAACCCCAGTTCAATAGTTGACAATTGATATCCGAAATCTGGATAATCTGTCATCAGCACCCTTCGTGATGTATTCTAGCCGACATCATTCCTACATTCATTTCCCATTTTTCAAACATGGTTTGAATAGACAGGTTTATGCTACTAATAAGAAAAAAGAACTCAGCGACGATACAGGAGCTGTAAGGAAACTGTAGATGTCATCCAACACTTGCCACGTTGCCAATCATGGGTTCGGGCTTTCCAAAATCAGATATACAAATCTAATATTCTATGCCAAGTTCAAATAAGGAGTATCAAGCTCATTGCTTGGGAAGCCCAAATCCATAGCTTCTGTGAGAAATGTCTCGGACAAGTTAGGATCAATACCAATGCTTTCATCCATTTCAACAAATTTCGATCCGAGATATGACCTTGATCCGACTTCATGGTCCGCGCAGAACCCCACAGGCGAATGGATGGAATGAAAGAATTTCGTGTAGGATTTGCCTTTGTGCGCACGATTCGGGTGCTTCAGCATTGCTTGATTACACATGCTCTCAACCAAGCCCCATGCAGGAATATCTTTGATGGAAAATTGATCATTATTGTAACGTTGGAATACCACGTTAATTTGTGACCATGCCCGATCCGTGTTTATGTGGTCATGTTGGTGTATAAGACCGTAGAGAAGACCCATGATGCAATGAATTGGAATTGGCCATCTGAAGGCCCATTGCCAATGATGCGGTGTTGCCGCCTGTTCTCCCAGTTCAAGTTCTTCGAGACAGCTCAAGCTCTCATTGTAAAGCCTATGGTTGTCAGTAAAGATGAATGACACAGTATGAATTACTTACCGGCTTCGGAGTTGCTCAAACGAATGACACCGTAATTTTGACCTGGACGGTGATGCGTGAAGGTACAGCACCAAAGCATGCAATGACTTTATCATCGTGTTGCTCCAATGAGTTATCACAAGCTGCAGTGGATTAGATCCGTCAAAATACTGAATGAACTTTGTGCGCAGATACTTTTCTGTTTCTTCAATAATGATATTCAGATGGTTGCAACTTGATATCACTCTCCTAGCCTTGTGAATATCATTATAAGTCTTACTGAGCTCTCTTCGTATAAGAGCTGCCGTGGCGTCACCAAACCCTTCTCTATCATCGGGTGCAGGTTGGGTTCCGAGCAAGGAGGATGCAGTCCACTCCCCGTCGTTAGCGTTGCGCGATCTGTTATTATCACCTAACATCAATAAGGTCGATTCTGAACCATCAAGAACGGCGGATTGTGCGTCCAGCGCGGCCATATGACCCCAGATTCTTCGTCTTATCTCATCATATCGGGGCGAATCTCTATGCATGCCGATGCGACGGGCAATTCTCTCACCAACGCCGAGTAAGGCTGAAGCGAGTTCGCAGTTCCCAATATGGAACTGGCAAGTCTAAAATCCGATTAGTGACTAGAATTAGTTAGAAAAAGGGCCACCTACAATGTAATATAGTAGAGCAGTCAAGAGTGTGCTATTTCGGCTCCTCATGAAATCAGCATGACAAAGGGCTAATTTGGTAGCTTCCTGAAGTTGGCTGCACAGTTGCGCTCTATCCACTTGAAGCCGCTCATGAATAAGTGATGATGGTAACACAGCTGCCGTAATATATTGCGTAGCGAATCTGAGAGCTTTCACTTCCCGACTGGCAACGCAGGTACCCTGCCGATAATCTGCCAGCATCATCAAATAGTGCCCTTTATGACTAATGCGAATGAAAGGCTCAACGTGGTCGAAAAAGAGACTTATCAACACATCTTCCCCTCGAGTATCAAGGTGGAAATGAGTCGTACTCCTAGGCTCAAAACTGTCAAAACCCAGAGGCCAACTCGGCAGCTCTCTTTCAACATCATCGTCGGGTTTCAGATCGGCATCGTTGGACTCAGTAGTAAACCAATCAAAATCAAGCCATGAATCTGATACCAATCTATTTGAGGGCTTTGGGTAAAGGATGTGGCTCCCGTCATCAGAGGGAACGTCCGAACTGCTATTGGAACTGTTAAAGAAGCTGTTTCGGGGAGACCCGCCGCATATTTGAGCGAGGTGCGGAGCTGATCCGGCGAAGGACATTGCTGCTATGCTTTCTACCCTGTGTTCTAGACGCTCGACTCTATCATGAAGCAGGCGTTGCCCTATGGTAGATTCATCTGTAACCTCATAGACACAGGCGACTCTCTGACGGGCGCAGTTACCACAGGGCTGCTTTTTGTCACAACGAACCTTTCGGCGGCGACAAACAGTGCAGGGTTTGTTGAAGCTCAGGACGTCTGCTGGCATTTTTATAAAGGAAATTGAGAAGCTAGTTTAGAGGTTTTGCTCAACTCTAGGGCTTAAATTGCCTAATTCTGAATGATAAGAGATGTTGGGTTTAAATATTCGACTCAGTTATGAAAGCGGTGGCCAGCTATCCTGTCATGAAGGCTTGGTTTCGGGTTGGTTCTATCGCCACACCCATCAACCCCATAAAGCAAGGATTATGCCAAATCCAGTATCTGTCAATGTGACACTCTTCTCATTCGCCAAAAATCACGATGTAATCAAGACATCCGATCCGCAACGATCAATGCCGGTTCAATGCTTCGAGCGTCAATTGACCACTGGCAGTGTTGGTAACTTAGAGTACCCACAGCATCCACTAGGCCACTAGTACCACGAAAGCGGAACAACATCGGTGTCCGAGGTGGATACAGCAATAGCGGCATGTCTTAGTGCCCAATTGTTTGTCAACGCCCAAAAAGGTTTAGCCTACGTGACTAATGGTACCGAGGGACCTTGGCAAACTTTAAATACACTGAGGGTTGCATCAAAGAAGTCATGCAAGGACTGATACCAGCCCATTTTAGGAAACTTGTTACTCAGCCCCTATCAAGATCAACCTTCGCATGGGAAATGATGTCTGGTCCTAAACCAATCACGATTTATGTGTACAGTAAAGCTCCTATCAAAGTAGCCCAGTTGACGACTCAGGCGCCGGTCCCAGCCCCAACCCTTACCAGGTCATCCTGGTTCTCGAAGAATTCAGGAGAGGGTACAATAGGGTATCCCGGCCTTGGATGTCAAATTATAACGCCGTGTTAGATTTTGAAATCAACCAGATCGTGGTAGAAAATCCCAGGGAAGACTCCTTGGTCGCTTCATGTTTATAACTTGACTCTGACGATTATGCGCAAATCAGAGGATATTTGAGTTATCACCCGCCCCAATGAAGATGAACTTGATGGTTCAATATAATTGCACGTTAGCAGAATATGAGGTTTCATAATAATTTACATACACCAGCACACTTTTCTTCAGAATGCAGCTATTTCTTTTTCTCGGACCCTAAGAGTGATTGTTGATCCATACACTCATTTAATATCAATTCAAACTGTACACTAACTTAAGGTCCATATCCCTTGTGTTTTACAGTCACATTATTTCTGCCACTGACGTAAAATCGAAATGTTACTATGGATACCATAAATAGCGTCCTCCTATAGTGACATCAGACATCTTTACACAATTGCCGAGACCACCAAGCATAGCTATCCCAAAATACATTTACAGCCATTTCTCCTTGTTCTTTCCAACAAACTGCTTCCAGGTAGTAGGGTTGTCGCTCAAGAGACTCAAACTCTCCTTCAGGTCGGCTCCGTTGTAGTAGCCAGGATCCTCGAGGAGCAACATATTCTCGAGCATTTCTTGGGCGACATTCGCTGGCAAGAAGGACTTGAATACATCAGAAGGAACCTGAACAGCTACAGCAGGCTTTTCAATAATTTCCGAAAAGTCAGATGCGATCTGGGATGGTGTATAATACTGGGTGGCTGCGTAGATATGCTTGCCAAGACCAGAGGGGTAACCCTGGATAGCAGCCTTGACAAATTTTCCTAATTCTGTAAGCAGTTTATCATGTATGGGTTCAAGCACGTTGGCCTACCTGTATCAGCGCTAGCATCGAACAAGGGAACCTGGGCCTTTTCTGGTGAGACAGGAAGGGCCAGCGTATAGTTTCCATCCTCGCCCTTATTAATCATAGTAAACATGTTTGACATGAATAGGCCAGGCAAAACAAATGTTGCCGGGACACCACTATCACGGATGTACTGTTCAATTTTGGACTTGCCATCAAAATGACTGATATTGGGCAGACGACCCTTGCTGGCTTCGGTGGTGTTGATGAGGGAGGAGAAGATTAGGTGCTTTACTCCTGCAGCCTTGCTTGCGTCGCTGACAGCTTTTCCCTGGGCAATTTCAACCTTATCAGAGAGGCTCTCCCAAAAATTGGTGATGAGGAAAACGGTATGAGCGCCCTGAACGGCAGGGGCGACCAACTCTGCAGAGGACATATCGGCCTGTGAATGAGTATTATTAAAGACGAGCACGTACCACTAACATTCTACATCAACCTACCGTTACGACCTCGATGCCCTTGGCTGCGAGTGCTTTTGCAGCAGATTTAGAAGCATCACGAGTGATACCTCGAATCTTGAACTCCTTCGAGAGAATGGGATCGTTGAGGACCGCTTGGATGACAGAACTTCCCTGGTTGCCGGTGGCACCAAATACAGTCAAGATCTTGGACATGATGGACGTTTGGTGTTTTGAGAAGCGAAGTAGATGCTTGATACAAGAAAGATGTTGATTATTGGTGACTTTTTCAGAGTGGCATTTATCGTTCATTTATAGCTGCTATTGTTTATAGTTATGCCAAATTATTAAACCCCTAATGACGTCGCTATTAGTATGAATTGATGACGAGCAAGAGAGCTCCTTGTAATCATGATGAATCAGAAATGGAGTCCTCGGCGAAGCACGAATGTCCGACCGTAGAATTTCCGCACGCCACCGCCACCAAGGACAATGGCGGAGGTCTTGAGCGTCCATGAGATACTGGTCGCGCATTAGTCAATTCGGGCCGATCTACATGGGCTGAAAAGCGTGGCCAACAACATCGGATTGTACAGCGAGACGGCGGGATAACTAGGTACCCCGGCGCTGATTCAATGAGAAACCTGGGTTTAGCCAAGTGGGGCATCGTCTAGCGGATGGTGTGTTTTCGGACTCCGAGCAAAATGCATGCATGCATGGTCCCAGTAATCTTCTCCAATTGTCAAAAATTTGCTCGTACAATCTATTAAGACGGATTCAAGATCTAAAAACCTCTTTAATTACTCATAACAGCTTTTAAGATGTTGCAGCTGCTCGAAGCCTCTTACAGCCCGTGGCCTGTTGAAATCGCTGTTGACCACAGCCAAGCTCTAGCCGCCGCAGTAAACACCCGCGGACTTAACCGTCCAAAAGGCTATTCCTTTGGTTAGAAGCAGCTGTTACCTATAGCTGTTACTGGAAACAACCTATAGCCCATAGCAGCTGCTAGTATAATGATTTAGCCGATTTCCCAAGGGATAAACTAATTAAAAGGTAAAGTTTATATTAGTAAAAGATGTAACGCCGGCGGGGCAGCACCCACTGGTGGGGCTGCACCCACCTTTAGCCACAGTTTAGCCGTAGCTGCACTACACCAGCGCACGTGTAACCGTGTGACTGGAGCCTGTAAGCTTCAGTCTTAGAATACAGGAGATAGTACCTTATTGGCCTACCTAGCTGTACTAATCATTGTAAGATATTATTATAAAAGAATTAAAGTATATAATAGTATACTAAGTAATATAAAGGTATTTATAAGTATTATATCTAGTAATAGTTAATTAGTAATTAAGATAATTAAATTATATTAAAAGTTAATTAAAATTATTCTTTATAGTTAAGCTTAATTTATTTATATATTTTATAATAATTATAATATAATAAGTATATATAATATATAAAATATAATATTTATTATATTTATTATTTTAATTATTTTATTTTTTATTTTTTATTAATTAAATTAAAATTATAAGATAAATTATATTTATATAATAATTTATATAATAATATCTTATAATAATTAGTATAGCTAAATAGGCTAATAAGATACTATCTTTTGTATTTTAAGACTAAA
This sequence comes from Calonectria fujianensis, assembly GCA_013406965.1. Lineage (NCBI taxonomy): Eukaryota > Fungi > Ascomycota > Sordariomycetes > Hypocreales > Nectriaceae > Calonectria > Calonectria fujianensis. Next base: position 80,967 of record VTGC01000024.1, on the reverse strand, counting down.
GCTTATAGGCTTTAGTTATACAATTATATATATACTAGTATAGTATAGCTATAGCTAAACTATAGCTAAAGGTAAATATAGCTTTACTAATAGGTATTATCCTACTAGCATTATAATTATCCCTCTTTTTCTATAGTACTATTCCTAGTAGTAGGTCTAGAAAATATTTCTTATTTAAATCTATTTTTAATAAGGTTTATTTATATTTTCTATAGGACCTTATAATAGTATAAGGCTGCTATTTATCTGCCGGCTATCTATAGCCAAAGTAGGTATTTATAATATATTATTTATTATTATAACTTTAGGCCTTATTCCCTTTTCCCTTTTCTTTCTCTTATACCTGTAAGGAATAGTGTGCACGACCACTGAACGTGGCCCACATAGGGCCCACGACCTGTACGCTAGCTAGATACCTACAGTGACCAAGTGCATACAGAGCACTCGGCAAGTTAAAGTCTTATAACCAATATAGACCTACCCTTCCAATTAGCTACCCTAACTATTATCTTTTACAATTCTTTAACTTTTACCCTTAGGAAGATTAATATAATTAAAAATAGAATTTAATAATATAATAGAGTAATACTTAGCCTTTTTTATAGTATAATCCCTAGATAATTTATTACTAATAATTATCTTATTTAAAGCTAAATATTCCTTAAGTATTTAGACCCTAAATAATATAATAAAGATTTATAAAAAGGGAATAGGGAATCTAATAAAAATCTAAGAGTAAATTAAAAACCTAATATAAAATAAATAAATAAAGATATAAGGATATAAGATTCTATATTAAGATATATTATACTATAGCCCTAGGTTACTACTTACAGGCGATTGCGGTATAAACGGATAGATTTAACTAATTATATAGCTAGATTTAGAGTATATACAGACTATTACTCTGGAAATGGATTCTTCTTAGGCCGGACTACTAATTAGTACTTAGGGTAAATTAGGATAACTATATTGCTTTTGCCAAAAGATAATAACAATAATAACAATATTTTAAATATAGCTATTTTAAATCTCTTACTTTTATTATTCTTAAGTAGCTATAATTAAAATATTATTATTTTATATCTTTTTACCTATAATAATAAGAATTAATATAATAGAAAAATATATTTATCTTAATAAAGTATATAATATACTTATTTACTAATACTATACTATAGGTATTTAACTAGGTATAAGTATTAAAAGATATTTTTATTAATAATATTAATTAATAAAAAAATATTATAAGATATTAAGAATTACTTTACTAATATTAAGTTAAATAATCTAGCTAATATATTATTTTCTTAAGATAGTTTAAATACTATTTAATTACTCCTAATAATATAAAGATATAGCTATATATTTTAAAGTAATTAAAAAGGCTTCTTTGTTTATAAGAATAGGAGCTTAACTAGGTTAGAAACCTAGGAGTAGGCTACCTAGATATATACTTTCATATCCTATAGTACAGCAATCACAATGGTCTTTGCTGCCTAAAGGCAAGGTAAGAGAAAGGCTTTCTAAACCTTTCTCTAATATAAATAGATATAGATAAAAATAAAGGCTCCTGGTATTTATACATTGTGATTTATTTTCTAGTATTTATGAATCCTAATATATCATAATTATCATATTCCTTCTAGACCTACTTACTTATACCCACATACAATATACAAACCAATAAAACACTATATACCCCTTAATACAAAATAATAAAACCTATTATTTATAAGGGTAATATCCTATTAAATAATAAGGCTACCTAATACTATAGGTCTAGCTTATTTATATATTTATTATAAGCTTATATTACTAATCTCTTAAAAGGAAATATAAAGTATAAATTAATAATATTATCTTATTTAACTATATAGATTATATATAGTATATTAAATACTTTAATATATTATTTATAGTAAGTAATATAAAGTAAATACTTAAGATTAAATTAATTCTTTAGGAATATTAATTATTTAAGAAAAAATACTATAAAAAAAATCTTAAGTTTATAAAAAAATAAAAAAAAATAATTAAATTAATCCTTAATTATTTTATTAATCTTAGCTATAATAGGCTAAATAATACTTATAAGGGATTTCTAAGGGAAATAAATAAAGGAGAATATAATTACTTTTAGGTTAATATAAAAGATATAGCTTTAAAGGCAAAAGATTATATACTCTAATTAAAAGTAATAAAAAAAAAGGCAAAAAATAGTGGTTCTACTGGAATGTAATAAAAGTCATATAGTTTGCTGAATAAAAATAACCTCTAAAATACAATTCGTGGATATAGCTATATATAATACTATTATTTAATTACTTATAAGAGATAATAGTTAGGGTGGCTAATTGGAAGGGTAGATTTATATTAGTTATAAGACTTTAACTTGCTAAGTGCTCTATATGCACTTAGCTACTGCAGGTATTTAGCTAGTATATAAACCATAGGCTCTATATAGGCTATGCATAGTGGTTATATATATTATTTCTTATAATTATCCCCCCTCTAGAAAGCCTAGTCCCTAGGCTAATATATTTCTTTGGTAAATATTTAGCGTATACTTGCCTGTGTGGTAGGATATAGTAAATATAGTACTATTACCCTAGTATAATATTATGTTATTGGACTATGCGCTGGGGTCTACTGTGCCTATCTGCTGGCTATTTACCGACTATTTACTAATACCAATAGTTATTTTACTATTTATTTATTATTAACTTAGTAATATTTCTTTTCTTCTTATATATACTTATTTTTTATAGTATACTTTCTTATTTTTTCTATTATATACCTTTAACTCTATTCCTTTTAGCTTTATATTATTTTTACTTTTTTTTTTTATATTCTATTACTTTATTTTTACTAATTACTTTATAATATTTATTTTTACCTATATATAAATAATCTTAGCTAAATTTATTATATAAGCTAATAAGTATTTATTTATACCTAATAATTCCTTTATTAGTATATATAAGGATAATTAATTATATTTTTATTATATTATATAAAAATATAATAATTTTTTTTTATTTATATTTATAAATTATTAGATTCTTATTATACTATTTATAAGATTATATTTAAGAAATATAGTATTATATATTAGATTATATTCTTTGTTTTAGGGTATATTATTACTAATTAATAAGTATTCTAAATTCCTATCAAACTTATTTTTATTATATATTAATACTAAAATTTCTTATTATATCTTTATAGCTAAGAAATATCTAATAGAATTACTTATAGACTTATACTAAGTGCTCTTAGCTATTAGTATATTATATAAGCCTTCTTAGAGGCTACCTTTACCTAGTATACTATTTAGTCTTATATTAAGGACCTAATATATACTCCTAATAGGACTACTAATACTATTATATACCTTATACTATAGAAAATAGGCTTTATTTATAAGATTATTAACTTAATTAATAAGGTTTTAGTATATACTATTATATATTCTATAAGTATTTATACTAATAATTTTTAGTTAGGCTTAATTCCCTATAATAATAAGACCAATTTGGTTACCTATTTTAAGGCAACTTAGCCTCTTTACCTTTATAATAATTCTATTACTTATGCCCTTTTCTCTATACTCTATTACCTTTTAGTTACTAAGAAGACTTATACTAAGTCTACCTATAAGGGTAAACTCTTTGCCTTTCTATTTAGTGTATTTAATAAGACTCTTATTACTATTAAGTAGTCTATAGGCTATTATACCCCTATTTATCTAATTGTTTATACTGGTGTGCCTTTTATCCATTATGGTACTAGTCTAATGACCCCTTATTATATTATTGCTAAGACTAAGGTCAAGAAAGCTCCTCTTATTATTCCTTTGCCTATTAAGGCTATATCCTTACTAGAGTTCTTACTAATATCTTTTAAGCCTAAGTAATATAAATATTTAGTAAGTCTAAGTATTAGTTCTAACTATAAGTATTATTATTTGCCTATACTCTTATTAATTGCTAAGGATAAAGATAATAATAATAATAATATATTTCTTAAGTTAATATTCTTTAATTGCTAATATAATTGCCCTCCTAGTAGTAATAAAAAGTATAAATATAGTTATAAATATTATTAATTAGTTTATATTTTAGTTATTTTAATCTAAGGAAGTAAGTAATAACTAAATATTTACTAAGGATTTATTAGTATAATTATAATTAATTAAATATTATTTATTATTTTACTTTTTATATTTATATTTCTTTTACCTATAATATTTTATAAGTACTTATTAAGTATTCTATAAGTATTTAATTAATTTTTATATATTATATTCTATTGGTTAGTTTATTTACTTAACTTTATAGAATTTATTTTTTCTTATTATCTTATATTCTATGATTTTTTTAATATTTTACTCTTTTTTTTCTTTTTTAAGGTCTAAGAGTATAGGAAAGTGCTTGCTAATTATTTAGTAAGCCTTTTTCTATGGTTCTAGTATAGTTATAGGAAATATATTATATATTTAGCTATATTTACTTAGTAATTTAATCCTATATATCTATAATTTAATTCTATTAGTAATAATAATTTTAATAAATTTAGGTATTAATTTTTAAGTTTTAAATTAAAAGTTTTTTGTTATAACCTATATTGGCCAAAGCAGTTACAATAGGCAGAATACAACTTAGACCCACTTACCCTAGACCATAATCACTAACACAATCATAATTATATATATAATTATAATACAATTACTATAATTATAAAGTAATTATAAAAGAGATTACTAAAACTATATAGTAATTACCCCTTAGCATAAAAGTATATAGACAAATTAAGCCTAACCATAAGAAATAATCTTAATTAACTTTTAATATAATTTAGTTACCTTAATTACCAATTAATATATTACTAAATATAATACCTCTTTATAAAATATTATTTATTACTTAGTATTATAATATATACTCTAATTCTTCTACCAATATAAACTCTACCTTCTAATTAGTTTATCCCTTAGAAATTTAATTAGATTATTATATATTAAAAGCTTTTATTTAGTAGATTACTTATATTAACTACTAAGTAATATATCATAGCACCTATTACTCTACCTACTCTTACCTTTGGCTTCTTAAAGGCTATTACTAGGAAATCTAAGGCTAAGCCTAAAGTTACCCCTAAGTCTATTAACCTTAATAAAGATAAGAATATAGATAAGAAAATAAAAGAAGAGAGTAATAATAATAATAATAATTATAATAAAGATATTATAGCCTTAAAGTAAGAAAATAATTATCTTATAATAAATCTTAAACTATTAATAGATTAAATTAAAAACCTAAATTAATATTTAAATAAATAAAATATAATTTAATAATTTTATATAGTTATTAATATTCTAAGTAAAAATTAAATTAATACTATAAAAAGATATAAATAATATATTTAGGAACTTAGTAATTTCTCTATTAAAGAAAAAGATCCTAAAGAAATTATTAAGCCTAAAGAACCTTTAATCTAAAAAGGAAATACTAATAATTTATAAGAATAATTTACTTAAATCTAAAGTTATTACTTAATATATCTATTTATTTTTAGGAATAATAAATACCTTAAGGTTTAATATATAATAGGAAGATTAAAAGGAAAATTACTTTATTTCCTTAAGAAATAGCTAAAAAACTTTATCTTTAAACTATAGAATAAAATAAATACTTATACCTAATATCTCTTTTCTTTATTTAATACTTTTAAGAAAGAACTTATAGCCTATTATAGTATAATTAATAAACAATAAATAGCTTTCTAAGAACTTAATAAGCTATACCAAAAAGGGTTATATAGTAACTTCTTAGTTAATTTTAATTTTTATATAATTAAGCTTAATTAGACTAAAGAAACTATAATTAATAAGTTCTATAAAAGACTTAAAGAAACTATTTAAAATAAAATATTTAGACTTCTTAATCCTTTTACTAAGTTTATAGACTATACTTTTTTTACTATCTAAATTAATAATTAATAATATAAAAAAAGGCAATAAAAAAATTAAAAAAAAAAGAACTAAATTATAAATACTAATATAAAATAATAAGAACCTAATAGTATTACTTTATATAAAATACATATAGGACCTATAGAAATAAGAGTAACCTAATAATATAATAAATCCTAAATTATCTATTTTAACTATAATAAGAAGGGATATATTGTATAATACTACTAATTACCCAAAAATGTATATTTTAAAGATATACTAAAAGGCAAGACCTTAGGAGTAGTAACCTAAAGAATACTACTAATAAACCTAACCAAAGAACCAATATAGTAACCTATATCAAAAGGAAACTCTTAGAGTTATACTAGTAAAACTATTACTATACTATAAAAATATAATATATACTAGTATAAATAGGAATCCCCTAAGACCCCTAAAGAAAAAAGAGATTAATACCTATAAATTAATTACCTTAAATATTAAAACTATAAGCTATTCCTATACCTTAATAATTTAAAAAGAGCATAAGAAATAGATTTACCTATAGGCTTTAATAATATAGAATATAAAAGAAATATCCTTATATAGTAGAATATAGTAAAATACAATAAAAATAATAATACCTATTAGCCAATAGAAGAAGTTAAATATAATTACTTTTTATAAGAAAATACTTAAGATTAAAATATTTACCTTATAGTAAAAAGAAATATATATTCTATTTAGCTAAAAATTATAATATTTAAAATAAATAACCTAAAATTAGCTAAAAACCACCTTACTTACTATAAACTTATATAATTTAACTATTTTAACTATTTCTATATAAAATACCTTAAATATAAAGAATAAAATAAATATTTCCCTATATAAGTAATAGATATCCTAATATATTATATATATAGATTATAGTATAATAATTATTTTATTATAAAATAGGTAAAAGAATTTAATAATATTATTATTTTCTTTTTCTTAGTAGACCTTTTGGATTATAAAAACAAAAAATAATTTAATTGCCTAGATCCTATATATAATATATATAATAGTAAAAAAGCTTAAGATTAATATTAAGTTATCTTACTACTACCAAAAAACCAATAATACCCCTTAGAGAACTAAAGCCCTAAGAATAGCCTAAGTAAATACTTATAGAATTACCAAAAGAACTCCTATAAAAGACTTTATATAAGACTTTAATAGGAAAGCCCTTAGAATAACTAAAATTAAAAATCTAGATTAAGGAAACCTAATATACTATAATAGTAGATAATAAAGTATAACTTAATTATATTAGCCTTAAAGTAGTTAATAAGTTAAGGCTACTATAAAAAATAAAATTAAACCTCTATACTATATATAACCTTAAAGGCATTATATTTAAGTATAATAATAGCCTAATAGATAAAAAGCTTAATTATCTTAAAGTCTTTATCTATAGAAAAAACCAAGGAATTAACTTTAATATTATAGATACTAGAAAATATAATATTATTTTAGGATACCTATAGCTATACTAATATAACCCTAATATTAATTAGTATACTAGCTAGGTATAAGTACTCTTTAAATATAATATAACTAATAATATTTCTAATAAAGAAAGATTTTAAACTCTTAACTTTAACTAAGCAAAAAGCCTATATAATAATATAATAAATACTTTACTACCTAAGGGAATATAATATAAATACAAAAATAATCAAAAATACAAATATCAATATAAAATTGCCTATATCTATATATAATTCTAGAATTTAAATTCTAATCTTAAAAAAATAAAGGTAAAAGCAATATAAGACCAACTATATAATATACTATCTAAATATTATATCTATAAATAATTATTTACTAAAAAATTAAAAATTAAATTATTTAAGTTTAATTAATAAGACTATAAAATTATCCTTAAAGATAAAATTAAAACTTAATTTTATTTTATTTATAATTTTAATTAAGTATAACTTAATACCCTAAAAGAATATATTAAAGATATACTTAAAAAAGAATATATTTATATCTTAAACTCTAAAGCTAACTATTTAATTATATTTATCCTAAAGAAGAATAAAAAACTATATTTTATAATTATTTTAAAGTAATTGAAAAGGCTTCTCTGTTCATAAGAACAGGAGCTCAACCAGGTCAGAAACCTAGGAGCAGGCTGCCTAGATATATACTTTCACATCCTACAGTATAGCAACCACAACGGTCTTTACTGCCTAAAGGCGGAATAGGAGAAAGGCTTTTTAAACCTTTCTCTAATACAAATAGATATAGATAAAAATGAAGGCTCCTAGCATTTATGCATTATAATTCGTTTTCCTACCAGCATTTGTGAATCCTAATACATTATAATTATTATATTCCTTTAATACACAAACCAATAAAACACTATATATCCCCTAATACAAAATAACAAGACCTATCATTTATAAGGGTAATATCTCACTAGATAACAAGGCTACCTAATGCTATAGATCTGGCTTATCTATATGTTTATTATAAGCTTATATTATTAACCTTTTAAAAGGGAATATAAAGTATAAATTAATAATATTATCTTATTTAACTATATAGATTATATATAGCATACTAGATACTTTAATATATTATCTATAGTAAGTAATATAAGGTAAATACTTAAGATTAAATTAATCCTTTGGGAATATTAATTGCTTAAGAAAAAATATTATAAAGAGGATCTTAAGTTTGTGAAAGAGCAAGAAAAGATAATTAAATTAATCCTTAATTATTTTATTAATCCTAGCTATAATAGGCTAAATAATACTTATAGGGGATTTCTAAGGGAAATAGATAAAGGAGAATATAATTACTTTTGGGTTAATATGAAAGATATGGCTTTAAGGGCAAAAGACTATATACTCTAATTAAAAGCAATAGAAAGAAGGGTAAAAAATGGTGGTTAGAATGTAATAAAAGTCATATAGTTTGCTGAATAAAAATAACCTTTAAAATACAATTCGTGATATTTTATAGTTAATTATAAATAATTTAATAAAAATACTATAAAGATTAAATCCCTTTACCTTTAATTAATAAAATAAAAGACTAATTATATAGTATAAATATTTTTATTACCTTAAACCTTAAAAAAGCCTATAATTTAATTTATATTAAAGAAAAATATAAATAAAAAATTACTTTCTAAATAAAGTTTAGATTATTTAAATACCTTATTATACCTTTTAGACTTATAAATATACCTATATCTTTTTAATAAATAATTAACTATATTCTTTATAAGTACCTTAATATCTTTATTATCTATTACCTAGATAATATTTTTATTTTCTTTAAAAATAAAGAAAAATACTAAAAATATGTTTATAAGGTATTAAAAGTCTTTTAGGATAATAAATTACTTATTAAACCTAAGAAAAGTAAGTTCTATATATAAGAAATTAAATTTTTAAGATATATTATTTTGCCTAATAAAATTTATATAAATCCTAAGAAAATAGCTATTATTAAAGAATAAAAAATTCCTAAAAATATAAAGAAAATATAAGCCTTTCTTAGATTTATAAATTACTATTAAAAGTTTATAAGGAACTTTAATAAAATTATAATCCCCTTTATAAAATTTATAAAAAAAAAAAAAAAAATTTCTTTAAAGTAAAAAAGTATAAAAAGCCTTTAATATAATATAAAATATAATTACTATAAAACCTATACTTATTATATTTAATCTAACACGAATTATATTTTAGAGGTTATTTTTATTTAGTAAACTATGTGACTTTTATTGTATTCTAATTACCATTTTTTGCCCTTCTTTCCATTACTTTTAAAGCATATAGTCTTTTGCCCTTAAAGCTATATCTTTTATATTAACCCAAAAGTAATTATATTCTCCTTTATTTATTTCCCTTAGAAATCCCCTATAAGTATTATTTAGCCTATTATAGCTAAGATTAATAAAATAATTAAAGATTAGTTTAATTATCTTTTCTTACTCTTTTATAAACTTAAGATCCTCTTTATAGTATTTCTTTTTAAGTAATTAATATTCCCAAAGGATTAATTTAATTTTAAGTATTTGCTTTATATTATTTACTATAGATAATATATTAAAGTATCTAGTATACTATATATAATCTATACAATTAAATAAGATAATATTATTAATTTATACTTTATATTCTCTTTTAAGAGATTAGTAATATAAGCTTATAATAAATATATAGATAAGCTAAACCTATAGTATTAGGTAGCCTTATTATTCGGTGGGATATTGCCCTTATAAATAATAGGTCTTATTATTTTGTATTAGGGGGTATATAGTATCTTATTGGTTTATATATTGTATATGGGTATAAGAAGGAATATAATAATTATAATATATTGGGATTTATAAATATTAGAAAATGAATTGTAATATACAAATACTAAGAGCCTTTATTTTTATCTATATTTATTTATATTAGAGAAAGGTTTAGAAAGCCTTTCTCCTATCTTGCCTTTAGATAGCAAAGACTATTGTGGTTGCTATACTGTAGGATATAAAAGCATATATCTAGGTAGCCTGCTCCTAGGTTTCTGACCTAGTTGAGCTCCTATTCTTATGAACAGAGAAGCCTTTTCAATTACTTCAAAATATTTAATTTAAAATATCTTATTAAACTAAAAATAAACTCTTTAGACTTTATATTAAGAGCTTAAATTAAATAATAAGATAATAATAATTATTTTTACCTAATTATATTTTACTTTTATAAGTTATATAGCCCTAAACTTAATTACTTAATTTACAATAAAAAGTTTCTTATTATTATTAATACTTTTAAAGAATTTAAATATTATCTATTAAAAGAAAAATATAAGATTATAGTATTTATAAACTATAAGAATATCTCTTACTTTATAACTACCTAAAAGCTTAGTAAAAAATAACTTTATTATACTAAATACCTTTTTAAATTTAATTATTAAATTATTTATATTAAGGAAACTAAAAATAATTATACTAATACTATTAGCTATTAATTTAATTACTATAAAGAAAAGCCTTAAACCATTAAAAAGTTATTATAACTTATACCCAATAAATCTTATAAATAAATACTAATTAACAAAATAATAATTAAAACAAAGAAACTTATTACTATAATATATATAGAAAAATAACCATAGAATATCCCTATAATAATAGCAATAATACCTTTATAGCAAATAAAATAAGAAAACCTACTACTAAAGAAAATCAAAAAATATAATTTTATCCTACCAAAAGATAAATTAATAAAGCTACTATAAGTACTAAAGAAAAACCAAATAAACCTTTTATAGGAAATATATAAGTACCCTCTCTATAGATACTAGAAAATTAATAAAACCCTTAAATATAAATTAAATAAATATTTTTCTTTAGTAAAATAAAAAAGAAAATTAAGTAAGTATATAAAGAATATAATCTTTATTACTATTCAAAAAAACCATAATATAAACTATATAAATTATTATAATTATCCCCTATTATATAATAATCTTAGGATTTAATTACAATAGATTTTATTATAAACCTTTCCCTTTTAATAGACCTTACTATAAGAGTATACTATAATAGTATTTTTATTATTATAAATTACTTTATAAAAACAATATACTATCTTCTTTATAATAAAATAATTAATAAAGATTAATTTATTTACCTTTTTTTTTTAATATATTATTATTATATATAGATTACTAATAGAAATTATATTTAATTAAAAATAATCCTTTGTATTTAAATTCTAGTAAAGCTTAATATTACTTATAGGACTTAACTATAAATTAAATACTATATTTTACCCTTAGACTAATAATTAAATAAAATAATAAAACTAAGAAATTAAATAATATCTTTAATACTATATAAATTATAAATAAATAAATTAAATTAAGAAATTACTAATTACCTAGTTAATATATAATACTTTATATAACTATAATATCTAAATAATTTCTATAAAAGTAAACTTTAGCTTTACCCTTAATATATACTAAGTCCCTTTAAAAGGTATAATTTAAACTAAAGTAATAATTAAATTTAATAAACTATAAAAATTATATAGAGAACTTAAAATAGAACTTAAATTTATTTATAATATAATAAAATAATATTATAATCTTAAAAGGCTAAAGGGATTATCCTTTTTAGAGGGAAATATAGTTTATTTAGCAATAAAAAATCTCTTAATAAAATAATAAAATAAAAAAATTAACTTTATATAAATTAAATCTTATCTAATAAAAAAGAAAATCTTAGAAAATAATTATAAATTAAATTTCTTAGATAATATTAAGATTTACCTTATCTTTTATATTTTACTTCTAGAACCTAATAATAAAATATAAATTAATATAAACCCTAATTATAAACTATAAATTAAGAATATTAAAGAATAATAAAAAGTATAAAAAATCTTATAATAGTAAATAAATAATTACTTTAAAATAAAATAAAAAGGCTATAAAGAAATAATATAAGAACCTACTAAGAATTTAATATACTATTTAAAGATACTAAAGGCATTTCTTTGGAAATAATATCAAAAAATAAACTAATAGTATTCTAATTAATAGTATCTAAAGCCTCTAAAGATTAAATATTAACTACTACCTCCGACTTAGTATAACTTGCCTTATCTAAATTATTAAGAAAAAATAAACCACAATAAACCATCTCCTTATCCCACAACTTTAATAAATATTTCTACTTATATAAATAAAATAATTAAGCAAAAACCTTATTTATTTTCACCTAAATAGCAAATATTTCCTTTTCAATTTACTCTTTAGCCTAATTTAAATACTTAAACTCTTTATTTAATTTTATTATTATTATTCTTATTAATTATATTCCTAAGAAACACAAAATAAAAAATCCCTTATAAGAACTTATTATAGCCCTAAAAGTATTATAAGAATAATCCCAATAAGTATATTTATTATACCAAAAGAAATAAACTACTATCTAGTAATAAAGCCTTTTAAATAAATAAAAAGAATAAGGTATAATATTATAATTAAAATTAGTAATATCTTTAGTAAGCTAGGCATAATAATAAGTAGACTTACTAGATATACTATTAGTACTTTAGTACTTAGAATTTTTATAAGTTTAAGTTAATATAAATAAATAAGTAATTATACTAGGGTTAAGTATATAGTCTTAAGAGTAAAAACCAATAAAAAGGGAATATTATATTATGACCTATATTAGCTAAAGCGGTTACAATAGGCAAAATACAACTTAAACCTACTTACCCTAGACTATAATTACCAATATAGTTATAATTATATATATAATTATAATATAATTACTATAATTATAAAATAATTACAAAAAAGATTACTAAAACCATATAGTAATTATCCCTTAGCATAAAAGTATATAAACAAATTAAGCCTAACCATAAGGAATAGTCTTAATTAGCTTTTAATATAACTTAATTACCTTAATTACTAATTGATATATTACTAGATGTAATACCTCTTTGTGAAATATTATTTATTGCTTAGTATTATAATATGCACTCTGATCCTTCTATCAACATAAACCCTACCTTTTAATTGGTTTATCCCTTAGGAATTCGGCCAGATTATTATATTTTTAGTTAATAATTTAATTATTTAGCTTATACTAAATTCCTTAGTCTAGTAGCATTAGTTATAGTATTTGGCTTAGCTCTTTATAGCCTATTACTAATACTTTAATACTTTTTTCTTGACTTAGTAAGTATTTACTATATATTTTGTGATTTTTTATACTTATAGCTTTATATATTCTAGGATATATACTATAACCCTAGGGTAATAGCCATAGAGTAGTATTATTAGGGAGATACCTATGGATAAGTATTAGCTATTATTATATATAAACTCTCCTTTTAGTAGTTAAGCTACCTACTATTCTAGGGCCTTCTTTATATAAATATATAGGTATTTTTCTATGGTTTAGTATATCCTTTTAGTTTAATTATTTATTTAGGGGTAATAAGTAGTAGATAGTTTATAATGGGTTTTTTACTTTTCTATAAACTTTTACTAAAATTAACTAATTATTAGTTTATCTTTATTACTAATAATACCTTTTAAAATATTAAATTTATACTTTATTTACTTATATAGGATTTAGGCTAATTTTATTGTATTAAGTATTTTTTTGGTTAAAATAAATAGGGTAAATTTAATTATTTAGTAGATAATTACTAATATAATATTATATTCTTTGCTATCTATTTAAGTACTACTTAGTAAGCTTATAATAAAGTCTATATTAATTTCTTAGAATAGATAAAATAGTAATAGTAAAGGCTATAGCTTTTTATAAGGCTTATACCTTAGTATTTAGACTCCTTAGCATACTTAGTAATAGGATATAAAGTCCTAGATATCCTAAGCTAGGTCTTTTTAGTAGAATTTCCTTAAGATTAGTTTTTGTATTTTATTTATTCCTATATACCTGGTTCTAAGGTTATTATAGTATTAGTAAAGGATCTTTTACTATAAGGTATATTAGTTTAAGATAATTAATCTTTCTTTAAAAAAAAGGGTATTATTTTTATTATAGTAATACTATATTTCTTTCCTATTAGCTCTATAAACTCTTATTAATTAATCTTAGTAGTATTAATCTTTAGCCTATAGTCCTTAGATTAATTTTTCTAAATAGCCTAATAATTATTCTAAGAATATTATTTTACCTTATATTAGTTCTCTTATAACTTAGTATAAAATATATTACTCTAGAATAATAACCCTAGCTCCTAATAAGTCCTTTAAGTCCTTTACTTAGATCTCTTCTTATAGAGTAGTCTCTATTTGCTTACTAGATATACTTACTATTGCTCTAGTATATATAATAACTATAGAGATATATACTATATATAGTTGGTTAAAGGGTTTAAAGCCTTTTACCTAATCCTAAGGTAAAAATTCCTTTTTGTTTTTTTTATTTCTTTTTATATTTTTAATTAAATTAGTCTTTATAGCTTAAATATAAGCCTTAGTAATACCTAATCTGCCTTTTAGACTAGTAATTATTTACTATATATTAAGTGGAAGCTTATTAACTAGGGCTAGCTTTATGGCTAGTATAGGTAGTACCTTCTTATATAAGATCTCTCTCTTTATATAGTCTAATCTCCTTAATAGCCTATTTACTAGGTTTATTTTCCCTGGCTAGTACTAGAGATTAAAATCAAAAGGAGCTAATTTATATATCCATTGGGTAAGCCTTCCCTATAGGTTCTTAGCTAATATATTTACTATGCCCTTTAAGGCCTTATGGTCTATTAGGACTATAAACTTCTCTAATAATCCTAGGAAATAATAGGACTAATATTCTAGGCTTTTAATAATAGTAATAAGCTTTTATTACCCTATTATTTATTATTGCTTTATATTAGTAAGCTTTCTTAACTAATATATAATAAGCCTTTATTAATTTCTAAATAATTAAAATAGGATACCTAAGATACCTTTAGTAAAAGCATTTATTTTTACTTAGATCTATAGTACTAGGTCTTAGTATTAGAGAATAGTTATTAAGCAAAAGGTATTCTTAAGGGCTTAAAATGTAACGGTCTGGTCTAAACCTTACTATAGGGTAGTTCGGTCTAAGGTATCCAGCAAGATAAACTATAGGGTTTATATTGTAGAATGGATTAGGCATATTAGGTTTAAGTAATATAAAAGATAATAAGTAAAAGAAAATATTATATCTAGTAATAGGTTAATTAATTAAGCAAATAATTAAAGGTAATTAAATTATATTAAAAGCTAAGTTATATTCCTAGTAATTATAACTCCTAAAGGGTTTAAACATACTATTAAGGTAATACTAAGGGCAAAAGTAAAGGCTTTTAAACCTAGTAATTATAGTAATTATAATAATTATTTTAATATTAAATAGTAATTATAATAATTATTTTAATATTAAATAGTAATTATAATTATAGCTACTTTAGTTAGTAGATTATATAATATAGATATCTATAGCTAATCCTATATTAGTACTAGTAAGCTAGCTTCTAGGTAGATTAGCCTTAGACTAGATTATAATATAATACTCCCCTCTTAAAGAACTTATTCTTAAGGCCAATATTCCTCTATATAGATTAGTATATTCTACTTTTTCTCTTTCTTTCTTTATACTAATATTATACCTAGTAACTTTACCCTTTATTATAAAAAGCTTATAGCTATACTTACTAAGAAGAGCTATCTTAGTATACTATATACTAGGTGTTTTATTAAGGGTTTAATATATATTATTTAGCTAGGCTATTTTACTAAGTATAGTAAGTATATTTCTTTTAGATATAATTATAATAAGGCTTATATCTTTAATACTATTTATATATAAAAAATTCTTTCCTTAGATAATAGGCTATTTTAGGTATTAATACTTTTTATAGTAAACTAAGATACTAAAGCTTAGGATAAATTAAAGTAAGTAGAATAAAAGGCTAAGAAAGTTATATTAAAGGTATAGGCTAAGCTAAATAAGGTAATTACTTACTTAACTTAGTTATAAAAGTAAAAGTAATTATTAAAGAAAAAAGGATTAATTTTTTTTGGTTATACTTTAGTTAAATTAAAGGAAATAAAATAGAAAAAAGCTATAGCTATTACTAGTAGTAAGCCTTTTTCTTTTTATAAAGGAAGTCTTTTAGTTTTTTTAAGTAGTATATAAGATTCTTTAGTAGTTTTTATGTTTTTTTATTATATTTTATTTATTTAATATAATAATAAATTTTCTTATTTATTAAATCTTTTTCTAAGATCTTTTTTATAATATATTCTTTTTATAGTTTAATTATTAGCTTAATATAAGAGCTAATATTAATTAAAATTATATTTATTATTAGTTTAAGAAAGAAAATATAAAAAATTAAATAAATCTTAATATTTATTAAAAGGTTAAGTTTATAGTTATTTATTAAGATTTTCTTTTTTATAGGGTAAAAGCTAAGATACTTAAGATTAAGTTTTTTATTTTATTATTTTATAATAATATTTTTAATAGCTAAAAAGACTATATCCCCCTCCTTAAAGAATAGTCCTTTTATTTATTTAGGATTATAGTATTTTTTTATTTATATATAAATAAACTTAAGTTCTATCTTTATTTTAGTATATAATTACTTTATTTAATTAGATTATAGTATTACTTTAATATTAAGTAGTTTATTTATTTTAGTATAAAATATATTAAAAGTAAAGCTAAAATTAATAAATATAGGGGTAGTTTTAATATTTACTTAGTATAATATATTAAGGGCTAGCTAAGTAATAAAAAGCTTTTTAATTTAATTAATTTATTTATAATTAATATAATATTATAAATAGTATTTAATCTCCTAGTTCTATCTCTTAGTCTATCTATTAACCTAGGATTAAAAGGTAATAGTATTATAACCCATAATACATTAGGCAGTTATAACCAGTAGAACCTTGCCCTATTACATTAGATACTGCTATCCTATACCCCGGATCTACCAATAAGAATAAATTACAATAAATTATAGCAATCTACTTATAATCCTACTATAATCTAAGTATTAAATCATATACCCCATAATAAATACCATACTATAAGCTACTATTAGTATAAAAGTATATAAATAGATTAAGCCTAACTATAAGGAATAATCTTAATTAGCTTTTAATATAACTTAATTACCTTAATTACCAATTAATTATTACTAAATATAATACTTATAAATATCTTTATATTGCTTAGTATACTATTATATACTCTAATCCTTCTACTAATATAAACCCTACCTTTTAATTAATTTATCCCTTGGGAAATTAGCTAGATTATTATACATTAAAAGCTCTTATTTAGTAGACTACTTATATTAACTACTAAGCAATATATTATAATAGTACTAACTATACCTTCCTTATCTAGCAATTTAGCTAAGCCCCTTGCTATGGGTAAACCCATAGCTAGCCCTAGGACTCTACCTACTCTTTAGCCAATTAACCTAGATAGAGATAAGAATATAGACTCCTTAGAAAAAGGAAAAGAAAATAAGGAAAATAATAATAATAATTTAGATAACTAAATTAAGAAATTCTAAGCTAAAAATAATATATTAACTAAAAAACTTAATTTTCTTAATAATAAGATTAATATAATAAAAACCTATATAAATAAATATAATAATATTAAAGAATTCTATAATACTATTAATATTTTAAGAGAAAGCTAAATTAATATTATAAAAAACTATAAATAATATATTAAAGAACTTAAATAATTCTTAGTTTATACTAAGAACCCTAGTAAAATTATTAAGCCTAAGGAATTATTTACTTAAAAAGACAATAATAATATCCTTTAAGAATAATTAACTTAAATTAAGAATTATTATTCTTTATACCTAATTACCTTTACTAATAATAAACCCCTTAAGGTCTAATATACTATTAAATAATTAAAAGGAAGATTTATAAGAGTAATAGAAAAGCTACTTAAAGATTATATTATAAATCCCTAGAAAAAAACTATAAAGTCTATAAAAAACCTTTTCTTTTTTTTTAAAGGATTTAAAAGTAAACTTATTACTCTATATAAAATTATTAATAAAAAATAAGTAATACTTAGAGAACTTAAAAAGCTTTACTAAAAGGACTCTTATATTAACTTTTTTTTTAACTTCTATTATTATATAAATAAACTCTCTTAGACCAAAGAAACCCTTATTTATAAGTTCTACTAATAACTCAAGGAACCTATCTAAGATAAGATATACTAACTTTTAGAACCCCTTAAAACCTTTACTATTTATATTATCTATATAGTTAAGGTTAATAATAAGTAATATAAAAGATAATAATAAAAATAAAATAATAAAAAGTTAATTATAATTAATAATTACTAAGAATATACTAAAACTAATACTATAAAAAATAAGAAATCCTATATCTTTACCTTTTATAGTACTTACCTAAGAGCTATAAATATTAAAGCTATATAAAGAGATAAATAAAAATACTTTTATAATACCCTTTACTATAACTATAGAAAACCTAAGTATATTGTATAATAATACTATACTCTAAAAAAAGTATACTTTAATAATATACCTAAAGGTAAAAAACTAAGAATAATAATTTAAAAACTATAATCTATAGAATTAATATAATAACTAATACCAAAAGGAAACTCTTAGAAACCTAATAGTAAAATTATAGTTATAATATAATAATATAATATATACTAATAACTTTAGAACCTTCTAAGAACCCTTAAAGAAAAAAGAAATTATTATTTATAAATTAATTACCTTAAGTAATAAAATAATAAACTATTTCTATAATTCTATAACCTAAAAAGAGCAAAAGAAATAGGGTTACCTATAGACTTTAATAATATAAAATACAATAAAGAAATCCCTAAATAATAAAATATAGTAAAGTATAATTACAAATTGTATTTTGGAGGCTATTTTTATTTAGCAAACTGTATGACTTTTATTGCATTCTAGTAGAACCACTATTTTTTCCCTTTCTTTCTATTACTTTTAATTAAAGTATATATTCTTTTATACTTAAAGCTATATTTTTTATATTAACCTAAAAGCTATTATATTTATCTTTATTTATTTCCCTTAAAAATTCCCTTTAAGTATTATTTAGCCTATTATAGCTAGAATTCTTATACTAAATAAGGATTAATTTAATAAGTTTTTTTTACTTTCTAATAAACTTAAGATTATTTTTATAGTATTTTTTTTTAAGTAATTAATATTTCTAAAGAATTAATTTAATCTTTAATATTAATATTATATTATTTATATTATTTACTAAAGATAATACTATAAACTCTATATTATACTATATATAATCTATATAATTAAATAAGAAAATATTATAAACTTATATTTTATATTCCCTTTTAAGAGATTAATAATATAAGCTTACAATAAATACATAAATAAGCCAGACCTATAGCATTGGGTAGTCTTGTTGTTTGGTAGGGTATTATCCTTATAAATAATAGGTCTTAATATTTTGATAGTGCATTAGGGGATATATAGTATCCTATTAGTTTATATATTGTATATAGGTATAAAAAGGAATATAATAATTATGATATATTAGGATTTATAAATACTGGAAAATGAGTTATAATGTATAAATGCCAAGAGTATTTATTTTTATCTATATCTATTTATATTAGAGAAAGATTTAGGAAGCCTTTCTCTTGCCTTGCCTTTAGGCTATAAAGACCATTATGATTGCTGTACTGTAGGATGTGAAAGTATATATCTAGGTAGTCTATTCCTAGGTTTCTAACCTGGTTGAGCTCTTGTTCTTATAAATAGAGAAGCCTTTTTAATTACTTTAAAATAGTAAAGTATAATAAAAATAAAAAAGCCTATTAGATTATAAACAAAGAAAAATATAATTAATTACTATAAGATACTATTAAATACAATAATAATATTTACCTTATAGTAAAAAGTAAAATATATCCTATTTAGCTAAAAGTAATAATATTTAAATATAATAATCTAAGACTAGTAAAAAACCACTTAGCCTACTATAAACTTATATAATTTAATTACTTTAATTATTCTTATATAAAATACCTTAAATACAAGAAATAAAATAAATATTTCCCTATATAAGTATTAGATATTTTAATATACTATACCCATAGATCTAATTATAATAATTACCTTATTATAAAATAAATAAAAGAATTTAATAATATTATTATTTTTTTCCCTTTAGTAGATTTACTAAACTATAAAGATAAGGAATAGTATAATTGCCTAGACCCTATATATAATCTCTATAAAACCAAGAAAGCATAAGATTAGTATTAAATAATTATATTACTACCAAAAAACCAATAATACCCCTTAGAGAACTAAAGCCCTAAGAGCAGCCTAAGTAAAAGCTTATAGAGTTACTAAAAGAACTCTTATAAAAGGCTTTATATATAGCTTTAATAGGAAAGCCCTTAGAATAATTAGATTTAAAAATCTAGATTTATAGAACTTAGTATACTATAATAGTAGATAGTAAAGTATAGCTTAATTATATTAGCCTTAAGTTAGTTAATAAGTTAAGGTTACTATAGAAAATAAAATTAAATCCTTATACTATATATAATTTTAAAAGTATTATATTTAAGTATAATAATAGTATAATAGATAAAGAGCTTAATTATCTTAAAGTCTTCATTTATAAAAAAAACTAAGAAATTAACTTTAATATTATAAATACTAAAAAATATAATATTATTTTAAGATATTTATAGTTATACTAATATAATCCTAATATTAACTAGTATATTAGCTAAGTATAAGTATTCTTTGAGTATAATATAGCTAATAATATTTTTAATAATAAGAAATCTTAAACTCTTAACTCTAATTAAGTAAGAAATATATACAGTAATATAATAAAAATATTGCTATTAATAGGAATAAAGTATAAGTAAGAATAGTTAAAAATAATAATAATAATAATATAAAATTGCCTATATATATATATAGCTTTAGTATTTAAACTTTAACCTTAAAAGAATAAAGGTAAAAGTAGCCTAAGATAAACTATAGAATATATTACCTAAATATTAAATCTATAAATAATTATTTACTAAAGAATTAAAGATTAGATTACTAGAGTTTAGTTAATAGGACTATAAAATTATCCTTAAAAAAGGAACTAATATCTAGTTTTACTCTATTTATAATCTTAATTAAGTATAATTAAATATTTTAAAGGAATATATTAAAGATATACTTAAGAAAGAATATATTTATATTTTAAACTTTAAAGTTAAATACCTTATTATATTTATACCAAAAAAAAATAAAAAGCTATATTTTATAGTTAATTATTAATAACTTAATAAAAATACTATTAAGAATTAGATCCCTTTACCTTTAATTATAGAAATAAAGGACTAATTATATAATATAAATATCTTTATTGCCTTAGATCTTAAAGGAGCTTATAATCTTATTTATATTAAAGAAGAATATAAATAAAAAACTATATTTTAAATAAAATTTAGACTCTTTAAATACCTTATTATACCTTTTAGACTTATAAATATACCTATATTATTCCAACAAATAATTAACTATATACTTTAAAAACACCTTAATATTTTTATTATCTACTACCTAAACAATATTCTTATTTTTTCTAAGAATAAAGAAAAGCATAAGGAATATATCTATAAGGTCTTAAAAGCCCTTTAGGATAATAAATTACTTATTAAACCTAAGAAAAGTAAGTTTTATACTATAAAAGTTAAATTTTTAGAATATATTATCTTACTTAATAAAATTTATATAAACCTAAAGAAGATTATTATTATTAAGGAATAAAAAGTATTAATAAATATTAAGAAGGTATAAGCTTTTCTTAGATTTATAAATTATTATTATAAGTTTATTTAAGACTTTAGTAAAATTATAATCCTTTTATTAGAATTTATAAAAAAAGGAAAAAACTTTATATAGGAAAAATAAGCATAAATTATATTTAAAGCTATATAAAAAGTAATTATCTTAGAATCTATACTTACTATATTCAACCTAGAATAACTAATTAAGTTAAAAATAAATTTCTTAGATTTTACCCTAAGAGCCTAAATTAAATAAAGGGATAATAATAATTAGCTATACCTAATTATATTTTACTTATATAAACTTAATAGTATAAAACTTAATTACCCTATATATAATAAAGAATTCTTTATAATAATTAATATCTTTAAGAAATTTTATTATTATCTACTTAGAGAAAAGCATAAAATTATAGTATATATAAACTATAAGAATATCTCTTACTTTATAATAACCCAAAAGCTTAGTAAAAAATAACTTTAATATACTAAATACCTTTTTAAATTTAATTACTAAATTATCTATATCTAAGGAACTAAGAATAATTAAGCTAATATTATTAGCTAATACTTTAATTACTATAAAAAGAAGCCTTAGACTAAAAAATAATTATTTTAATTATCTTTTAAAGAAGCCTATAAATAAATACCTATTAGTAAAATAATAATTAAAATAAAAAAACTTATTATTATTATTTAAATAAAAGGATATCCTAGAATATAGTATACTAGTAAAATAGAAATACCCTTATAGTAAGTAGAATAAGAAAATCCACTATTACAGAAAATCAAGAAATATAATCTTAATCTTCCTAAGAAAAAATATATAGATTTACTCTAAGTACCTAAGGAATACTAAATAGACCTCCTTAGAGAAATCTATAAATACCCTTTATATAGATATAAAGGAATCAATAAAACCCTTAAATATATTAAATAGATATTTTCCTTTAGTAAAATAAAGAAGAAAGTAAAGATAGTATACAAAGAGTATAGTCTTTGCTAATACTTAAAGAAATCTAGGCATAAACCCTATAGATTACTTTAATTAGCCCTAATTGTATCCTAACCATAGGAATTAATTACTATAGACTTTATTATAAACCTTTCCCTATTTATAGACCTTATAATAAGCTAATACTATAATAATATTTTTATTATTATTAATTACTTTACTAAAGTAGTATATTATATTCTTTATAAGAAAGTAATTAATAAAAATAAATTTACTTATTTATTCTTTTAATATATTATTATAATTTATAGACTTTTTATAGAAATTATATTTAATAGAGGATAATTATTTATATTTAAATTCTAGTAAAGTCTTATAAGTTTAATAGGATTAAACTATAAGCTAAGTATAATATTCTATCTATAAATAAATAGATAAATAGAATAATAAAACTAAGAGATTAAATAATACCTATAATACTATATTAATTATAAATAAATAAATTAGGTAGAAAAGCTATTAATTATATAGCTAATATATAATATATTGTATAATAAAAGTATTAAGATAATCCCTATTAAAGCTAACTTTAGCTTTACTTCTAATACTTATAAAGCCTTTTTAAAAGGCATAATCTAAGCTAAAGCTATAATTAAATCCAATAATCTATAAAAATTATATAAAGAAATAAAGATAAAACTTAAATTTATATATAATATAATAAGCTAATATTATAACCTTAAAAGGTTAAAGGAATTATCCTTTTTAGAGGAAGATATAATTTACCTAGTAATAAAAAATCTTTTTATAAAATAAAAAAATAAAAAAATTAACTTTATATAAATTAAATTCTATTTAATTAAAAAAAAAATCTTAGAAAATAATTATAAGCTTAATTTACCTAATAATATTTAAATTTATTTTATTTTCTATAAATTATTTTTAGAATCTAATAATAAAATTTAAGTTAATATAAGACTAAAATATAAACCTTAAATTAAGAATATTAAAGAATAATAAAAAGTAAAAGAAATAATATAATAATAAAAAGATAAATATTTTAAAATTAAATGGAAAAGGTATAAGGAAATAATATAAAAGCCTATAAAAAATTTTATATATTATTTAAAACTCCTAGATAAGTTCCTTTGAAAAAGTTAGAAAAATTAAACCTAATAGTAAACCAATTGATAAGGTCTAAAGCCCTTACCTCTTAACCCTTAACCACTGCCTTTAACTCCTTCTACTTAGCTACCTTTAACTTATCCATAGAAAATAAACCATAACAAATTATATCTATACCCTTTATCTTTAGCTAATACTTTTAATAATATAAATAAGTAAGCTTATTTAAGATCTTAGTTACCTTAGCCTAAGCCTAAAGAGCTTTCTCTTAAAGATAAAGAAACTCCTCTTTAATAATCTCCTCCTTATAATCTAAGCAATTAGACTCTTTATTTAAATAAATTATTATATTTATTAATACTACTAAGAAAAATTAATACTCAAAAAATTCACTTATACAATATAATAATAACCCTAGAAATATTGTATATCTGATGATAATGGGTATACTTAGCACAATAAGACCCCTTTTTAAATAAAACCTTATAATATAATCTATAAAATTAATAAAAAAAATAAAATATAACTTTAAAACTAAGATAAGTAATTAAGTCCCCTAGAGAAATAATAGCTAAATACTTCTTTAAAAGACTAATATACTTAGATATTATTAGCAAGGAAAAAGAATTTTTATAAATATAAGTTTAGGGAACCTATAGGGAAAAACACTAAGGTTATATATATAGTCCTTAAGGGCAAAAACCAATAAAGGGGGAATATTATATTATAATCTATAATACATTAGGTAATTACAATCAGCAAAACCTTACCCCACTATATTAAATACCGCTACCCTATACCCTAAATCTACTAATAAGAATAGATTACAATAAACCACAGCAATCTACTTATAATCCTACTATAATCTAAATACTAAATTATATACCTTATAATAAATACCATACTATAAGCTACTATTAGTATAAAAGTATATAGATAGATTAAGCCTAATTATAAGAAATAATCTTAATTAACTTTTAATATAATTTAATTACCTTAATTATTAATTAACTATTACTAGATATAATACTTATAAATATCTTTATATTACTTAGTATACTGTTATATACTCTAATCCTTTTACTAATATAAACCTTACCTTTTAATTAGTTTATCCCTTGGGAAATCAGCTAAATTATTATAAATAGTTAACTTATAATATAGTTCTATTAAAGCTATTAATTCTTACTAGAATTTAAATATAAATAGCTATTTATAGTTAAATATAATCTTTACTAAAAGCCTATAAATTATAATAATATATTCAAAGAAAAAATATATAAATTATTCTTTGCTTATTACTTTTTTATAAGGTATATAGTAAATAAATTTAATAAAATAATTAATGATAATAAAAATTATATTATAATATTTATTAATAATAAGATCTATAGATAATAATAAATTTATAATAAAATCTATAGTAATTAATTCTTAAGGTCTTAAAGTAATTAAAATAAATTATAGTTTATTATATAGTTTATATTAAAATAATTTTATTTATTAATAAAATAAATATTACTTAATAATTATTTTTATCTTTTTCTTTATATAACTAAAGAAAAATATCTATTTAATATACTTAAGGATTTTATTAATTCCTTTATATTTATTTAAAGGATACTTATAAATCTCTTTAATTAAATTATCTTATAGTTTATTTAGAACCTATAATTAAGGTATTTATTTATCTTTAGATAGTAATTTATTATATTCTTAAATTTTCTAGAGTAATAGATTTCCCTATTTTACTATATAAGTATTCCTAAAGGTATTATTTCCTTTTTAAAAGGGTAAAGTGGTAGGGAATAAGCCTTAAGGGATAGCTTTAAGGGATTATAATTACTTAGGCTCTTATAAGGTAACTTTAGTTCTTTTCCTTTACTAAAAACTATATCTAAGGGTAATATAATTTATAATTTATTATATCCTTTAAATTATAGTAATAATTTTCTTAGTCTTAATTATTATCTTACTAATAAATACTTACTCTAAATAGCCTTTAAAAATAAATTATAATAGTTTTTTTATAGTAATTATCTTATTATTTTAGTAATTAATATATTAACTAATAGTATTAACTTAAGTATTCTTAGTTTTTTTAATATATATAATATAATAATTAAATTTAAATAGGTATTTAGTATATTATAATTATTATTTACTTAGCTTTTAGGTAATAATAAAGTAAATAATATTTTTATAATTAGTAAATACTATAATTTTATAATAGCTTTTAAGGAGATATTATTAAAATTCCTTAAAGGTATTAATAATAATTAGAAATTCTTTATTATAAATAGGATAATTAAGTTTAGTATTATATAATTTATATAAATAAAATATAATAAAATATAATTTTCTATTATTATCTTTTTATTTAATTTAAGCTCTTAGAGTAAAGTTTAAAGAGTTTATTTTTAATTTAATAGGCTAATTAAGATTAAATATTATAAGTATAGATTTAGTAGTAATTATATTCTTTAATTAATTAAAGGCCTTTTATGCTTTTAATCCCTAAATAAATAATATCCCTTTTTTTATAAAGGCAATAAGGGGTATAGCTATTTATCTAAAGTTCTTAATAAACTTATAGTAGTAATTAATAAATCTAAGGAAAGATTATATATCCTTAAGATTAATAGGCGGTTTTTATTTTTTAATTATAGTAATTTTCTTTGGGTTCATTTAAATCTTATTATATAAGATAATATATCCTAGAAATTCTACTTTAATAGTATAGAAAATACTCTTTTCTGGTTTAATTAGTAAATTAATATCTTAAAGTACTTTTAAAACCTAATAAATATATTACTTATATTTTTTTTTATTTTTAGAGAAAATAAGTATATTATTTAAATAGTAAATAATAAAGATATTTAAGTATTTATATAATATATTATTAATTATTTACTAGAATAATATAAATATATTAATAAGTTTAAAAGATATTACTAAATACTTAAATAGCCTAAATTTTATTTTAAAGGCAATCTTTTATTTATTTCTTTTTTTAATTTATATTAAGTTATAAGCTCCCTTTAGATTAAGTATAATAAATACTTTTATTTTATATAGTCTATTCTTTATCTTATTAATAAAAGGCAAGGGTATATAGTCTTTAATAGTAATATTATTAAGCTATTAGTAATTTATATAAAGGCAAAGTTTTACGAATTGTATTTTAGAGATTATTTTTATTTAGTAAACTATATAACTTTTATTACATTCTAACTATTATTTTTTGCCCTTCTTTTTATTGCTTTTAATTAAAGTACATAGTCTTTTACCCTTAAAGTTATATCTTTTATATTAATCTAAAAATAATTATATTTTTTTTTATTTATTTCCCTTAAAAATCCCTTATAAGTATTATTTAGCCTATTATAGCTAGAATTAATAAAATAATTAAAGATTAATTTAATTATCTTTTTTTACTTTTTTATAAACTTAAGATCTTTTTTATAGTATTTCTTCTTAAGTAATTAATATTCTTAAAGAATTAATTTAATCTTAAGTATTTACCTTATATTACTTACTATAAATAATATATTAAAATATCTAATATACTATATATAATCTATATAATTAAATAAGATAATATTATTAATTTATATTTTATATTTTCTTTTAAAAGATTAATAATTTTAAAGTAATTAAAAAGGCTTTTTTATTTATAAAAATAAGAGCTTAATTAGGTTAGAAACCTAGGAGCAGGCTGCCTAGATATATGCTTTTACATTCTATGGTACAGTAACTATAATGGTCTTTGCTGCCTAAAGGCAGGGTAAAAAAAAGGCTTTTTAAACCTTTCTTTAATATAAATAGATATAGATAAAAATAAAGACTACTCCTAGCATTTGTGTATTACGATTTGTTTTCCTGGTTATAGTATTTATTAATCCTAATATATTATAATTATTATATTCCTTTAATATATAAACTAATAAAATGCTATATACCTCTTAATACAAAATAATAAGACCTATTATTTATAAGGGTAATATTCTACTAAATAATAAGGCTACTAAATACTATAGGTTTAACTTATTTATATATTTATTATAAGCTTATATTATTAATCTTTTAAAAGAAAATATAAAGTATAAATTAATAATATTATCTTATTTAATTATATAGATTATATATAATATACTAAATACTTTAATATATTATTTATAATAAATAATATAAAATAAATACTTAAGATTAAATTAATTTTTTAGGAATATTAATTACTTAAAAAAAAATACTATAAAAAAGATCTTAAGTTTATAAAAAAGTAAAAAAAGATAATTAAATTAATCTTTAATTATTTTATTAATTTTAATTATAATAAGCTAAATAATACTTATAAAGGATTTTTAAGAAAAATAAATAAAAGAGAATATAATTACTTTTAGGTTAATATAAAAGATATGGCTTTAAGGGTAAAAGACTATATACTTTAATTAAAAGTAATAGAAAGAAGAGCAAAAAATAGTGGTTAGAATGTAATAAAAGTTATATAGTTTGCTAAATAAAAATAACCTCTAAAATACAATTTATATTAAAAGATTAATAATATAAGCTTATAATAAATATATAGATAAGCTAGACCTATAGCATTAGGTAGTCTTATTATTCGGTAGAATATTACCCTTATAAATAATAGGTCTTATTATTTTGCGTTAGGGGGTATGCAGTGTCCTATTGGTTCGTGTATTATATGTAGATATAAGTGATAACTAGGAAGGAATATAATAATTATAATGTATTGGGATTTATGAATACTGGTAGGAAAACAAATTGCAATGTATAAATACCAAGAGTAGCCTTTATTTTTATCTATATCTATTTATATTAGAGAAAGGTTTAAAAAGCCTTTTTCTTACCCTGCCTTTAGGCAGCAAAGACCATTGTGGTTGCTATACTATAGAATGTAAAAGCATATATCTAGGTAGCCTGCTCTTAGGTTTCTGACCTAGTTGAGCTCCTATTCTTATGAATAGAGAAGCCTTTTTAATTACTTTAAAATAAAGGCAAAGTTTTTTATTTTTCTTTGGAATAAATATTACTAGGTATTTAGCTTTAGAGTTAGAGATTTATATATATCCTTTTTATAGTATATCTTTAATATATTCCTTTAGTATATTAAGTTTTATTTAGTTAAGATTATAAATTAGGAAGAAATTTGTATTTGCTTTATTCTTTAATATAATCTTATAATTCTAATACTTAGGCTTAAAGAGTCTTATTATAAGCTTTTTAGTAAATAACTATTTATAAATATAGTATTATTTAGGTATACTCTTTAGATAATTATTAATAAAATCCTTCTTTATTTTCTTAAGGTCCTAATTAAGTTATTAGAACTATATATAAAAATAGGTAATTATTCTTTACTATTATCTCTTTTAATTAGCCTTATACTTATACTATATTTCTTTAGATAGTAAAGTATTTATTATATTATTATATAAACCCTTTATATAGTTAGTACTAAAGGTATAAGATTTTAAATTATTATTTATATTACTAGTTATATTATACTTAAAGAGTACTTATATCTAGCTAATATATTAATTAATATATAGATTATAATAATATAATTATAGGTACCCTAGGACTAAGTTATATATTCTTATATTAATAATATTAAAAGAAATACTTTAATTCTTTTTATTAATAAAGACCTTAAGGTAATTAATCTTATAGCTAACAATTCTATTATTATAATTAAATATAATACCTTTTAAATTAAAGATAATATAGAAATTTACTTTATTTCTTTATAAGATCTTAAGTAAATTTATAAGCCTTAGATATATATAGTTTATTTTTACTCTAGAATTAATTAATATAATATATTATATTCCTTTAATATATACTTTAACTATAAATTACTATAGCTTTCTATTATTAATAGTATATAAAGACTTAGTAAAGAGTTCTTTTAGTAATTTTAATATTTAATAGTCCTAAATATAAATTAAGATTAAATTATAATTCTCTAAGGCTACTCTAAATACTATTTTTTCTAGGTAATATTACTCTTATTACTCTAATATAAAAGGTAAAATTTATTTTTTTAGCTACTCTTAGTAGCCTTATACTAAGTACCTATCTTAGCCTAAAAGTAAACTTAATAGTCCTTTATCTTATATAAATATAGGTCTTTAAAATAATAATAATATTTAAATAGCTATTTTAATTAATATTTAATAATAGTAATACTTTAGTCTTTTTATTTTATTATTTAATAGTATTTATAAGTATTCTTTTTTTAAAGTAATTAAAAAGGCTTCTCTGTTTATAAGAACAGAAGCTCAACCAGGTTAAAAACCTAGGAGTAGGCTACCTAAATATATACTTTTATATCCTACAGTACAGCAACCACAACGATCTTTACTGCCTAAAGATAGGATAGGAGAAAGGCTTTTTAAACCTTTCTTCAATATAAATAGATATAGATAAAAATAAAGGCTCCTAGTATTTATGCATTACAATTCATTTTCCTAATTACAACATTCATAAATCCCAATACATTATAATCATTATATTCCTTTAATATACAAACCAATAAAATACTATATACCCTCTAATATACTATCAAAATAATAAGACCTATTATTTATAAGGGCAATATCCTACCAAATAATAAGACTACTTAATGCTATAGGTCTGGCTTATCTATATATTTATTATAAGCTTATATTATTAATCTCTTAAAAGGGAATATAAAGTATAAATTAATAATATTATCTTATTTAACTATATAGATTATATATAATATATTAAATACTTTAATATATTATTTATAATAGATAATATAGGGTAAATACTTAAGATTAAATTAATTCTTTGGGAATATTAATTACTTAAAAAAAAATACTATAAAAAGGATCTTAAGTTTATAAAAGAATAAAAAAAGATAATTAAATTAATCCTTAATTATTTTATTAATCTTAGCTATAATAGGCTAAATAATACTTATAGGGGATTTTTAAGGGAAATAGATAAAGGAGAATATAATTACTTTTAGGTTAATATAAAAGATATAACTTTAAGGGCAAAAGACTATATACTCTAATTAAAAGTAATAGAAAAAAGGGCAAAAAATGGTGGTTCTACTAGAATGCAATAAAAGTCACATAGTTTACTAAATAAAAATAACCTCTAAAATACAATTCGTGGTATTTATAAGTATTATAGTAAAAGATATTATAAATAAAGTTATTATTTTATAATAAAAAGTAATTATTAATAATTTATTTTAGTTTATAAAAAAAATAATAATAATAAAAATAATATAGCTATAAGATATTTTAATAATTTTAGTAATTAAATTAAGTACTATAATTATTATCTAATATCTTAATACTCTTTAAGTAATATTTATAAGTTATTATATCCTTTGCTTAAAGTATAATAATCTTTATTCTATAAGGAATATTAATCTTTACTTTTAGCTATTATTAGTAGATTAGTTTATAAGTAAATAAAAAAAGATCTTCTATATTAACTATCTTCTTTAAAGGGGCTAATCTAGCTTAAATGTACCTTTTCTTATTGTGTTCCGATAATTATTATTTCTCCTTGCTAAAGGATTCTCTAGTACTATTATAAGAATAGGAATAGATAATAATAGCAAGGACTCTTTCTTCTGTGTCTCCCTTTATTCCTTTTGGCATAAGGGCCTAAGTAATAGTGTTATGACCTAGTTAGAGGCATAACCGAGCCCTATTTAGCAGCTATTATCCACGCCTGTAATTACAACCAATGTGATTATTGACTTATCTTTTGGCCTAACAGGCTAATTAATATAATGGGAAGCACAGATCCTTACACAATAATCGTATGATGCAGGTCACAAGTTCGATCCCCGGGTCTAATATGCTTTTGGAATAGGGATTTAATGCCGGCTCAAAACCAGGTCCTATTGGCTGGTTTAGGGTAAGGCAGCTGGGGCCTTTTGAGGCATTTCCTGTGTGGCGCAGAGAGACCCCATGACCTACAGTGGCTTAAGGGCAAGCCCACAGAAGAGGAGACATCATGTTATGACCTAGTCAGAGGCATAACCGAGCCCTATTTAGCAGCTATTATCCGCGCCTATAATTACAACCAATGCAATTATTAACTTATCTTTTAGCCTAACAGGCTAATTGATGTAATGGGAAGCACAGATCCTTACAAATAGTCTTTTCACTGGGTATAGAGGATTCCTTACTATCAATAGATAAACTGTTTAATAGTAAAGTATTCTATGGCTCTTGCACTTAAATAGTACTCAATTACTTCTTACCATAGGGCATAAATTTAAACTTCTAGTTAAAGTTTAATTTAAAGTACTAATAAAAGGTATACCCTAACTTATTATAATTCTAGCAAATTATCTTAGAGAAATCCTTTCTTTATATACCTCCTAATTCTATAGGCCTTAAGTTAATCTTATAAAAAATAAATATAAATTATCTTTACCCTAAATTAGTATTAAAGTAATTATATCTATTCTTATTATTGGTATTAGGATTTAATTTCTTATACTATAAAAACTATTTATTATTAATCTTAATAGTTATATTAATATAATTAATAAGAATAGCTAATTAAGTCTCTTTATAGAGCTCTTTTTAGATTATTTTCTTTAGCCTATTAAAGAAAAATAATATAAAGGTATTTTATTTTTATAATAGCTTAATAGTATATTAGGTAAAGAAAATATTATAATTAAATATAAAGCCTATTTACTTTAAGGCCTTAATTTACTATTTAATCTTAGATTTTTTATTAATAATACTAAAGGCTTTCTTTAGCTTTTCTTCTAGGTATATATAATTAGTATAGATTTTTATAGTATAAGGGTTATACTTAGGCTTAGATTTATTATTTTAATTATTTATTACTAATTAAAACTAAGTTTTAATATTTCTAGAGAGCCTTTTTATTATATACTTAATTTTTACTTTTTTAGAGCAAAATAAGATAAAGAAGTTAAGGAAGTAATCTTTTATCTTAATAAAAAAAATAAAAAGTTTATAAGAGTTTTTATTAAACTTATTAAAGGGTATAGGCCTTAAGATCTCTCCTAAGTCCTTAGCACAAGAAATAAAGGTACTAAGATTCTATTAGTACTAAAGAAGGGCTTATAGTAATATAGGCTATTTATCCCTTAGCTAGTTATTTTCTAGTAATATTAATCCTATTTAGCTAAGGGGCTATAGATTAGCTAATAGAATAATTAGTATATTAAGAAATTATTAAAATATTTTTTTTATATTTATAAAATATTAATTACTTTTATTAATATAATATTAATTTTCTTTTATATAATATTAAGAGTTAATAATAAGCTAATATATAATAATTTAGAAATTTCTATTTTTATATTATAGTATTTTAAGTTACTTATTATTCCCTTTATTAAAGGATTTAATCTTTCTTATACTCTTATTATCTATAGAGACCTTAAAAGTAAAGGTCTCTTTGCCTTTAGATTAAAAAGGTCCTAATATAGTAGATTAAGATATTATTATAGTAATATTACTTAAGATTAATATAAATAATCCTTTAAATAAAAGCTTTTAATATATAATAATTTAGTCTAAACTTTATTATAAAGTAATTTAATCTAAGATATTTAATAAGATAAACTATAAGATTTATATTATAAGATAAATTAAGTATATTAGGTTTAAGTAATATAAAAGATAATAAATAAAAAAATATTATATTTAATAATAGATTAATTAGTTAAGTAAATAATTAAAGATAATTAAATTATATTAAAAGCTAAGTTAAGTCCTAATAACTATAACTCCTAGAATCTTAAATATATAATTGTATAAGTAAGCCCTTAGAGCAAATAGTACCCTAGTACTAAGGCATTTTGCTCCTTGTTCTATTAGCTAGGTGCTCCTCAGTGGGTCACATCGAAGGGGAGAAGAGTTAGGCCGATCCGGCCTTCTGCCAAAGGCGTAGGTTTAACTACAGGGTAGACTAGGTCGTAACAGAAAGCCTATAACCTGATTTATATTAGGAAGGGAAATAAATAGAAGATTGTCTTTTAAATAAAGTTTAAGCTGTTTAAGTACTTAGTAATGCCCTTTAAACTTATAAATATACTAGTATTCTTCTAAAGGATAATTAATAATATACTATGTAAATACTTAGATATTTCTATTATTTACTATCTAGATAATATACTTATTTTCTCTAAGAATAAAAAAAAATATAAGTAATATATTTATTAGGTTTTAAAAACTCTATAAGATACTAACCTACTAGTTAAACCTAAGAAAAGTATATTTTATGCTAAAAAAGTAAAATTCTTAGAATATATTATCTTATATAATAAGATCTAAATAAACCCTAAGAAGGTTATTACTATTAAGGATTAAAAGAAACTAGAGAACCTACTTAAAGTATAATCTTTTCTAGAATTTATTAATTATTATTATAAGTTTATTAAGAACTTT
Organism: Calonectria fujianensis; assembly: GCA_013406965.1. Taxonomy (NCBI): domain Eukaryota; kingdom Fungi; phylum Ascomycota; class Sordariomycetes; order Hypocreales; family Nectriaceae; genus Calonectria; species Calonectria fujianensis. Next base: position 46,051 of record VTGC01000024.1, on the reverse strand, counting down.
AGATAAATAATAGTTTCTTTAATTTTCTTTATAAGGAAAAAAGTATTATTTATTATAGGAACTAAAGCTAAAGAAGCTTTTAAGTAGCTAAAGAATATTATTATAGCTAAGCTAATACTTATAATATTTAATCCTAATTAGTCTATTAAGTTAAAAATAAACTCCTTTAACTATACTATTAGAGCCTAAATTAAATAAAGAAATAAATAAGAGAAATTATATTCTATTATATTTTACTTATATAAGCTATAAGGAGTAAAACTTAATTACCCTATTTATAATAAGGAATTTCTTGCTATTATTAATACCTTTAAGACATTCTAATAATATCTTCTTAGAAGTTAACATAAGATTATTATATTTACTAACCATAAGAATATCTGTTATAACCTGAACCAACCTACCCGGGAGTCAAACTGTAACGCCGGCAAAAGCCCAGATAAGACCTACCTTTACTTCTAACAGCTTAACTTATAACTAAGCAGCCTAGCCAATCAAAAGGCACGGCTTGGAGCGTACGGCCTTGGCATTAGGGCGTTGTTCGCTCCAAGGGCTCACTTACAAGATCCTGTATTTAAGACCTCTAGGAGTTGCAGCCATTAGGGCCCAACTCAGCTCTCAATACAACTTGGTTACCTTCAATTGATCTGCTTGACCAATTGACCTATTACCAGACGTAACAACCTTCCTTTGTTGCTCTAACCGACGTGCCTGATTTTATCTGTTAACACGAACCGTTACAGCCAGCACTGCACTGCACATGATCGGAGTATTCACTTCACTTTCGCTGTACCTGCAAATGCGACATTGTCTAACTTAGCAATAAGCCAAACGTAGAGATCTGCTCCAGCTTCCGAATAATTATGTTTCACATCGCCAAAGCTGATCGCGTCAACTAGCTATCACCACCCGGTATTATGCTGAGACTTTGGAGTACAGTGCTCAGTTTTAAAGCAAAACTTGTCGAAACGAAGTTCATGACGGTCCAAAAGGCTCATATATTTATAAATCTTATTCGGCAGTCGTGTTTTATGCACTAAAAGACCAGAGCACCCTATAACTAGATGCGTGAAACGGGAAAATAACTTGACAAAGGAGCGGGGAGAATGAAAACACGGAGGCGGGGCTCAACTCGCTTATTAAGTAAATCAATTTTAGGTAGCATCGCGTGAAAGTGGCCTGTGAATTTGCCTTAGTGGCCATTGGTGATTGAAACAGACTCTGACTACAGGACGAAAACATACTCGCTAAAGAAGACGACCACAATCATTTACTGATAAGAAATTGCCTATATAAAGAAAGGAGGCAAGTAAATTGATCTGCTAGTTCAAGAGAAATTCTAATAAACATATGAGATAAAATAAGAAGCGGCAGTGTATCCAAGCTATTATAGATCTCAAAATTTGAGATTTTCAATGCTAGGAAGGCGTCACCACTTTATTGATGCGGCATATAAAGAATGAGGTGAATTGCACACTGTTAAAGAGGGTGCCACCATCGCAAGCTTTGTATTAGTTTGTGGGTGAGCACAGGATGTAGTACATGGTTAATAGCCGACCTCGGGGCTATAATATTACATGCATGCAAATATTGGTTTTCACAGACAGCTTTAATCCGTTCTCGTTCATCAGGTCTCCAAGAGGTTATATGTTATATAGACCAGGAGGGTGCGCATATAATACCCGTCTGCCCCAGGGCAACTCATTGACTCTTCCACTCTACATTCTCCCTCCTCATCCAAGCATCGAGGCCTTTGGTTTGCGGTGTCCACAATAGCTTCTCGTTCGGGCACGACATAGGACTCCTCAAAATCACCCCGCATTGTAAACAGTAAGTAACAAATATCCAAGCTTTAAGCCGGACGATCATTGCCAACGATACGAGTGCTACCAAGACCTGGAAATGGACAAGTATGGCACTAATTGAAGGGCCAGTTACTCCGATTACTCCTATTCAAAGCCGCCTGTCTACATGCTTTCTTTCCCGTCAATCAGGAACATGTTTTGCCAAAACAACAAGACTGCCGAACTAGATGGGGGGAGTATAAAACCCATCGAAGACGAAAAGGGAAATAAAAACACAGTAACTGGGAATGGAAACGTCGTGTCACAAAAAGGTGAACACAATACAAACACAATTAAAGGCGATCAGAATGCCATCAACCAGAAAGGTAATGAAAACAAGAACGAACTTTGGGGGAATGAAAACATGCAGGGTCAGAATGGCAATAATTTTGAGCGTACCAGGATGGAGGAGGAAATCGATGGATCTTTCTCCTTGTGTGTTAGAACCAGCTCGTCTGAATTTACTGATTATTCGTTCAATAGCGAGACACATGACACTGGTCGGCTGGGAGAGATGCTCGAAAGATTTGTCAACATGTTCGCTGATTGGGATGAGGGCATGGCCAGAGTGAAATCGCGCGCAACTAAATTATTTTCAATTAGTTAATTTCTTCACGTTTCTTCTTAGTATCCTCATCGGAACTAGCCTTTCTACTTCTGAGACATGTACAAGGAGCAAAGTACAATCCCAACACACCAGACCACAAACATATTTGTCATGCCAAACGATCCGGAATGCGAACCGGAATTCGGGCTGGAATATTGGTTGACTAGGTTGTCATCTCCAGTGGTGTTGTTGATATTTTGCTCTCCTTCTTGGTTCGAGTAATTCCCTGTTCCGTTTACATTCGCCGTATTCCCGCGCCGAAAATCCGGAGCGGAATTTGAATTGAAGGAATGGATAGATCTGGGGACAATTGACTCTTGCGGAACCACCGAACTTCCTGTGTTGGGGCGCATTATGCTTTCACCCTCTTCGTGAGCACGCAAGTTTGAATCTTCGCCAGATCTTGATTGTGGGCATATTTTGCGAATAAGATCTTGGGACATTTCAAATTGACCGAGGGATTGGTATCTGTCCCGGCTTTGCATTAGCTCAGACAAAGAAAGCAACGGCAGTGAGCTTCAAATACATACCAATGCCTTTGTTCTTTAAAGCAGGTCTGTGGGAGGCCCCGGCGCTCTGGGTTTGAATTCCTGTTTGTTGATTCTTCTGAACAAGTCAAAATCAACATGGTATCTTTATGCAATGCCTATAACAAGAGCTATCACGCCGTCGGTGCGGCTCTGGAGTATGGTGGCTCGCGAGCCAGATGCCGTGTTCCGGCGAGGCAGCCGGGCGAGACTGACCCCAGCAACAGTTGACAAATAGAATTTTTGTGGCTGTAAAATGAGGCCTCCCAATCATAATACGTGGCGCTTACGTGAGCCCCAAGGTTGCATGCATACTTTCGCCATTTTGCGGTCGCTACCAGGTTTGCAAAGTCAGGCTTTCCAGTTGTCGGCCACACCAATATATCAGCACCTCCATAATATTCACAACTATCACAGCAGCTGAAATATTATCATACGATGTCGTTCCTTTGCAATGGATCGGTTGAATGGTGTGGATGCTAGGCGACGGCTACCACCATGCCAAATGCGCATATGAAGAAGGGCCATGTTATTTTGACTCATCTGATGCTTCGGATTGGTACCTTACCACCCAGGAGTAGTATCCTACTCGAAGTCACGGGGACCGGATGAAATTCCGACCCATGAATCTGGGCCACGTCAACACAAACAGCCCAACTCATCCCTTTGCTTCGCCACATGGTCACATATAACATCGTCGCGAGCTTCGGAGTGACAGCAAACCGTGGGAGAGGGCACAGGAAAAAGTAAATGAAAACACACATCAATTCTTCATTTTTGAACTCAGCATACGGCATATCAATGGCTGCTTGGGTAAAGAAGGTTTTTCCTCTGTCAAAACCAGTCAGTCAATTATGGGGGATTGTGCCATCTGATGGGTAGCATGCTGATCCAACATTCAATAGGAGGGGGGCCCCCAAAATTTCCTCAAAACGATAGTTAATCCAGAAGACGCAAAAGTCGAGTGAGCCTGATCTGGAAATTGTTTTCGCGCCCTGGGTTACATTTAAATTCTGACATGGGTTGTAAAGTATTGTGGCAGTCCACGGTCTCAACCCTTTTGGTCATCCGGACCATGCAGAGTCCACATGGACGGCCAACGGAAGACTTTGGCTAAGCGATGGAGAGTTTCTGCCTCGTAGAGTGCCCTCTGCACGGGTCATGTTGTTCGGGTACAACTCTAACGTGGCTTTCGGAACCACAAGATCCGGCTTGATTGAGCAAGCAGACAACTTGCTGAATCGCTTAGCAGTGCAGCGTGCTGTGAGCTCACCCCGACCTTCCTGATTACAATTTAAATAACTATTAGAACTAATACTACAATAGGGAAGCCCCAATCGTCCCCTTATTTTCATATGCCATAGCTTGGGTGGGCTTATCGTGAAGCGTGTGCGTTCTCCTATATATATAGATTCTACGTTCCATATCTCGACGCATTGGTACATTAATTGCTAACAATCACAGGCACTCATTACTTCCAACAACAATAGAACCTACGCTAAAATATGTGAGGCTACATACGGAGTCGTGTTCTTCGGAACCCCTCATAGTGGGGGCAACGGAGCTGCCCTTGGGGCTATAGCCGCATCCATTGCCCGCGCTGTTCTAGGTAACCCCCCGAACTCGTTCATGGAGGCCTTGACAAAAGAATCGGCTCTTCTGGATACCATCACGGCTGATTTCCGCCAATTTCTTGAAAAACTTTATTTTATTAGCTTTTTGGAAACAAGACCGACATCAAAGATGCGAAAAGTATGTCATTCATTTCAAACCTCCGCCCAGTGCCTAAATGCTCACAACAAGCTATGTTGACAGTTGGTCGTTGATCCTACCTCAGGAACGCTTAGGGTTGCAAATGAACGTGAGAAGCAGATCGAACTTGACGCCGATCACAATCACATTTGCAAATTCGCAAGTCGAGACAACCCGATGTATCAGCAAGTTGAGGACAACATTGCCACTTTGGTCGAAAGCGCTCTGGAAAGAAAGATTAATACAATCATAGCGCCAGATGAATTGCCAAAAAACACATCCAAGATCCTGGGAAGTAGAAATTCTTTGATGCAGGTCGGGCAGATGAACCGTAGCATCGTGCAAGGCGATGCAAATAAAACACACCAATTGGGCAATGCCAATAAGAGCAGCATTGATGGACATGAGAATTTAACGACACAGATCACCACAGAAAGCCCCACGGTTCTTGAACCATTTATACACAATCTGGTAAATCAATGACCGGGGTGGGAAAGTGAACCCAAGCTAATTTCACTGAGGTGACCATCGGCAAAACAGAACAACAAGCCCAATTGTATCAACTGCTGCCATAGCACCATTTCTCCCTGAAATTCAATATAGATAACTTGGTAGTTCTTTTTAACTTTTATTGCTACTATGTTAAATTATTATATCATTAAGAATCTTGCCCAGAGTAAATAGAAAATCAAGTCAAGAGCTTATCCTAGAAGCACCTACCAATTAGGTATAATATAATCCGAATGTCCGCAACTCTGAAATCGTGGTCTGGTTTGAGTTATAATAAGCAAGACCACCTCATTTCTAGCCGTGGTATGTAACGTAACTTTGGAGGTAGACAAGAAAATGAGCCAACCATCATGGCAACACTCAGTTGTCAGGTATAAGGCGAACCGGTCGAAAGCTCGCTATCACGTGAACCTTGATTGATGTGTATTAGAGAAGATCTACCCATATCTCAGGGTCTAATTGAAATTTAAGGTTACATTGCTTCAGATACATCTTTTCGGTGCTCTAACGTACAGCCCGGGCTTCTGATAAGTGTTCTGATGATTGTGGCACGTGTGAGGCAGAATAACCACAACATCGTGTCATATTTACCCCTGCCAGCGTTATTGTGGTGAGAAGCTCAGAGACCATTTAGGAAAACATGGTTATCAGGGTGAACCTAAAGGAATGGTCCCCTTGACAGCTGTCAAATCTGCCTAGAAATATATCTGAAATGAAGGAACAATACTGCTCAATTAGATGTAAAGAGATATTTTGAATGCTGGGTACCAATTAGAAGCTTGACGGTCATCCAGGGCATCTGGTCGGAGAATCGGGACCGTTCGGACAACTGGACATATTCGTGTCGATGATTGGTCGTTGGATAGATTCCTAAGCTTGGCTAGTCAAGGCTGACATGCTCATCCCCCAGCTGCTTTACGTTGTGGCAAAGCCACTCCTACCCCCCACTTGGCTCGATTGAGGAGCAGCTTTCTCTACTTTTGGGGATGGGATTCCTTCCAACCTGAGTCAACCTAGTTAGGCCCTCACGAGTAAAACCGTGATAATCCGAAAAACTGCCAAAGTGACGACAAATATGCAAGAGACAATTTTTCATAAATATTCGAAATATGAACTAAAAGACCTCCTCTATTCACTTTGACTTATTTCAGCTCATTGCTACCTTACCACTCTATGCAACAGCCGTCTACCTTGAGAGGCAAGCCCCGCGTCGCAATAAACACTATCTTTTATCTCACATAGCCGTGATATTGCATCCAATGAGTTTCCTACCCATCCAGCGCCAGATACAAGCGCTTTTTTCCAATCTTTGTTTTTGCTCAGCGCTGCTTCCTGGAGCCAACAAAGCCACTGGAGCTTCAACTGGCTGTGTAAACTTGAGCTATGGATTCTTGATGTACTTGTGCATTGTCTTGGGTATGGCGTTTCAATCACGCCATAGGCTCTGCGTCAATATCATCAACTTATGTGGTAACAACAATCAGATCCTTCAGGGTGACTGTCAAAGGCAAATACGACTCTGGAAACCGCAGCCGCCTTGTGGATATCACCGCTTACCGGGCGAGATGTTGCACCTGGGTCGCAAAACCCAGACATTCCCAGCCGGCGGAAAGGCGCAGTCGCTGCGAGTGAATGTGTAAGTCCGATAACATCTAAACACATAGTAGCAATATTGATCTTCGGCATAGCTCCTTGGAAATCCAATTATCCGGAATAGCCAACCGTGAGCACCTCCATGTTCTGATTTTTACATTGGAAAGATGTCAGGGAAACACCCTGATCATATTTATGATCTATCTACTTTCAAAGGTTTTGAAGCTTTATGTCGATGGAATTCGCTTTGATTATTTCTTATTATTTGTCAACCACTGACATAAATCTTGGACAAAGCAGGCCTGTAGACGCTGTAATGCCTGAACACGGCATCCGGAGAGAGACCGTGTTTATTAAATACAAATTTACATTTCGAGGTATTCTATTGTGTAACGGTCTGGTCCAAACCTTACTACAGGGTAGTTTGGTCTAAGGTATCCAGCAAGGTAAACCATAGGGTTTATATTGCAGGATGGATTAGGCACATTGGGTTCAAGTAATACAAAAGATAATAAGTAAAGGAATATTATATCTAGTAATAGATTAATTAATTAAGTAAATAATTAAAGGTAACTAAATTATATTAAAAGCTAAGTTATATTCCTAGTAATTATAACTCTTAAAGGGTTTAAATATATAGATTTTATTAGGGTAATACTAAGGGTAAAAGTAAGGATTTTTAGATCTAGTAATTATATTAATTATAATAATTATTTTAGTATTAAATAATAATTATAATTATAATTATTTTAATTAATAAATTATATAATATAAATATTTATAGTTAATCCTATATTAGTATTAGTAGGCTAGCTTTTGGATAGCTTAGCCTTAGATTAGATTATAATATAATATTTCCTTTTTAAAGGATTTATTTTTAAGGCTAATATTCCTTTATATAGGTTAGTATATTTTACTTTTTTTTTCTCTTTTTTTATATTAATATTATATTTAGTAAATTTATTTTTTATTATAAAAAGCTTATAGATATAATTATTATAAAAGGCTATTTTAGTATATTATATACTTAGTACTTTATTAAGGATTTAATATATATTATTTAGCTAAATTATTTTACTAAGTATAATAAGTATATTTTTTTTAAATATAATTATAATAGGGTTTATATTTTTAATATTATTTATATATAAAAAATTCTTTTTTTAGGTAATAAACTATTTTAGATATTAATACTTTTTATAGTAAATTAAGATATTAAAGCTTAGAATAAGTTAAAGTAAATAAAGTAAAAGGCTAAGAAAGTTATATTAAAGGTATAAATTAAGCTAAATAAGGTAATTACTTATTTAATTTAGTTATAAAAGTAAAAGTAATTATTAAAGGAAAAAGGATTAATTTTCTTTAGTTATACTTTAGTTAAATTAAAGAAAATAAAATAAAAAGAAGCTATAGTTACTATTAGTAGTAAGTCTTTCTCTTTTTATAAAGAAAGTTTTTTAATTTCTTTAAGTAGTATATAAGATTCTTTGGTAATTTTTATATTTTTTTATTATATTTTATTTATTTAACATAATAATAGATTTTCTTATTTATTAGATCTTTTTCTAAGATTTTCTTTATAGTATATTCTTTTTATAGCTTAATTATTAGCTTAATATAAAAGCTAGTATTAATTAATATTATATTTATTATTAATTTAAAAAAGAAAATATAAAAAATTAAATAAATCTTAATATCTTTTAGAAAATTAAGTTTATAGTTATTTATTAAGATTTTCTTTTTTATAGGGAAAAGGCTAAGATACTTAAAATTAAGATTTTTATTTTATTATTTTATAGTAATATTTTTAATAGCTAAAAAGACTATATCTTTCTTCTTAAAAAATAGTCCTTTTATTTATTTAAGATTATAGTATTTTTTTATTTATATATAAATAAACTTAAGCCTAGTTTTTATTTTAGTATATAATTACTTTATTTAATTAAATTAAAGTATTACTTTAATACTAAGTAATTTATTTATTTTAGTATAAAATATATTAAGAGTAAAGCTAAAGTTAGTAAATATAGGGGTAGTTTTAATATTTACTTAGTATAATATATTAAGGGCTAACTAAGTAATAAAAAGTTTCTTAATTTAATTAGTTTACTTATAATTAATATAATACTATAATTCTTTTTTTTTTTTTAAAGTAATTAAAAAGGCTTCTCTATTTATAAGAATAGGAGCTCAATTAGGTCAGAAACCTAGGAGTAGGCTGCCTAGATATATGCTTTTACATTCTATGGTATAGCGACCACAATGGTCTTTATAGCCTAAAGGCAAGATAGGAGAAAGGCTTTCTAAACCTTTCTTTAATATAAATAGATATAGATAAAAATAAATATTACTCTTGGTATTTGTGTATTGTAATTTGTTTTCTAGTATTCGTAAATCCTAATATATTATAATTGTTATATTCCTTCTTATACCTATATATAATACATGAACTAATAGGACGCTATATATCCCCTAATATAAAATATTAAGACCTATTATTTATAAGGGCAATGCCCCACTAAACAATAAGGCTGCTTAATACTATAGGTTTAGCTTATTTATGTGTTTATTGTAAGCTTATATTACTAATCTCTTAAAAGGGAATATAAAGTATAAGTTTATAATATTTTCTTATTTAATTATATAAATTATATATAGTATAATATAGAGTTTATAGTATTATCTTTAGTAAATAATATAAATAATATAGTATTAATATTAAAGATTAAATTAATCTTTTGGGAATATTAATTATTTAAAAAGAAATACTATAAAGATAATCTTAAGTTTATTAGAGAGCAAAAGAAGCTTATTAAACTAATTCTTACTTAGCATAAGAATCCTAGCCATAATAGGCTAAATAATACTTAAAGGGAATTTTTAAGGGAAATAAATAAAGATAAATATAATGGCTTTTAGGTTAATATGAAAAATATGGCTTTAAGTATAAAAGAATATATATTTTAAAAGCAATAGAAAGAAGGGGAAAAAATGGTGGTTCTACTAGAATGCAATAAAAGTCATATAGTTTGCTGAATAAAAATAGCCTCCAAAATACAATTCGTGAATATAATACTATAAATAGTGTTTAATCTCTTAGTTTTACCTTTTAGTCTATTTATTAACCTAGGTTACTATTCACAGGCAATTACAGTGTAAATAGATAGATTTAACCAATCATATAACTAGATTTAGAGTATGCATAGACTATTACTCTAGAAATAGATTCTTCCTAGGCCAGACTACTAATTAGTACTTAGGATAAGTTAGGGTAACTATATTACTTTTGCCAAAAGATAATAATAATAATAATAATAATAATATTTTAAATATAACTACTTTAAATCTCTTACTTTTATTATTCTTAAGTAGTATTTATAATAATCTAGCTATTTTCCCAAGGGATAAACCAATTAGAAGGTAGGATTTATATTGGCAAAAGGATCAAAGTACATATTGTAATACTAAGCAATAAATAATATTTACAAAGAGATATTATATCTAGTAATATATCAATTGGTAATTAAGGTAATTAAGTTATATTAAAAGCTAATTAAGACTATTCCTTACGATTAGGCTTAATCCGTCTATATACTTTTAATTATATGGCTTTATATTCGCAGATATTAAACGGGGTTAGTTTAATATTATTTGATTACAATGGTCAAAGGAATTAAATAGGACTTATTTAACTATTTCTAATTAATAGGGTATATAGGTATAGGATAGCTTATTTATATAAGCAAAGATTCTGCTAATTGTAATTACTCTATCTTATTATAGGTTATAATACAATATCTTCTCTTTATTAGTCTTATCTCTAAGGCTAGAATATTAGACTATATCTCAATAAGTATTTACTATATACTTAACTTAGTTCTTTAAATATTTTTCTATACTAATAGGATATTAAATTATATTTTTAAAATATTATTATATCCTAGAGTAATAAAATCTTATTATTAGAATATTATAAAATTAATTAGTAAATTTAGTTTTAAGATATCTTAATATTTTATATATTTTTATATTAGAAATCTTTTTTATATTATAGTAAAGGCATAAATTGTATTTTAGAGGCTATTTTTATTCAGCAAACTATATAACTTTTATTGCATTCTAGTAAATAGATTACTATTTTTTCCCCTTCTTTCTATTGCTTTTAAAGTATATATTCTTTTATACTTAAAGCTATATTTTTTATATTAACCTAAAAGCCATTATATTTATTTTTATTTATTTTTCTTAAAAATTCCCTTTAAATATTATTTAGTCTATTATAGCTAAGATTCTTATACTAAGTAAGGATTAATTTAATAAGCTTTTCTTACTCTTTAATAAACTTAAGATTATCTTTATAGTATTTCTTTTTAAATAATTAATATTTCTAAAGAATTAATTTAATTTTTAATATTAATATTATATTATTTATATTATTTACTAAAGATAATACTATAAACTCTATATTATACTATATATAATCTACACAATTAAATAAGAAAATATTAAGAATTTATACTTTATACTCCCTTTTAAGAGATTAATAATATAAGCTTATAATAAATATATAAATAAGCTAGACCTATAGTATTAGGCAGCCTTATTATTCGGTGGGGTATTGCCCTTATAAATAATAGGTCTTAATATTTTGATAGTGCATTGGGGGGTATATAGTATTCTATTAGTTTATATATTATATATAGGTATAAGAAGAAATATAATAATAATAATATATTAGGATTTATAAATACTAGAAAACAAGTTATAATGTATAAATGCTAAGAGTATTTATTTTTATTTATATCTATTTATATCAGAGAAAGGTTTAGAAAGGCTTTCTCTTGCCTTGCCTTTAAGCTATAAAGACTATTATAGTCACTGTACTATAGGATATGAAAGCATATATCTAGGCAGCCTGCTCCTAGGTTTCTGATCTAATTGAGCTCTTGTTCTTATGAACAGAGAAGCCTTTTTAATTACTTTAAAATATTATAGTAAAGGGAAAAAGTAAATATAAATTCTATATATTAAAAAAGTATTTAGGATATAATTATAGTAATATTTCTATATAAGTTTATTTATAGTACTTTGGTTTTATTGGTATTCTTTTTAGCTAACTTTTTATATAGTTAAGTATATATCTAATAAGAAGGACTATATTAAAGAGGAAAAGGAGAAAGTAAAGGTAGATTTATTGGATATTATATTATATCTATAGTGTTTATATACTTAGGAATATTATTTGTAGGAGAAGGCAAAAGAAATAATTACCTATAGTTATAAGAACCTAGATAAGCTTAAGAAAAAGGAATATAAAAAGTCTTTAGTATTATTAAAGATATAATTATTAAAGGATATAAGGATTATTAATTAGAGTACTATTAATTTCCCTTTTAGTTCTTCTAAAGGAATACCTTTAATATCTTTAAATAATATATTAGGTTCTTAGTAGGTTCCTAGGTTATTTTCTTATAGCTTTTTTATTTTATTTTAAAATAGCTATTTACTTATTATTATAGGACTTTTTATACTTTTTATTATTCTTTAATATTCTTAATCTATAGTTTATAATTAAGGCCTATATTAATTTATATTTTATTACTAGGTTCTAGAAGTAAAATATAAAAGATAGAGTAAACCTTAATATTATCTAGAAGATTTAATTTATAATTATTTTCTAAGATTCTTTTTTTATTAGGTAAGGTTTAATCTATGTAAAGTTAATTTTCTTATTTTATTATTTTATTAAAAGGTTTTTTATTACTAAGTAAACTATATTTTCCTTTAAAAAGAATAATCTCTTTAGCCTTTTAAGATTATAATATTATTTTATTATATTATAAATAGATTTAAGTTCTATTTTAAGTTTTTTATATAGTTTTTATAGTTTATTAGATTTAATTATTACTTTGGCTTAAATTATATCTTTTAAAGGGGCTTAATATATATTAAGGGTAAAGCTAAAGTTTACTTTTATAGGGGTTATTTAAATACTATAGTTATACAAAGTATTATATACTAACTAGGCAATTAATAGTTTCTTAATCTAATTTATTTATTTATAGTTTATATAGTATTAAAAGTATTACTTAATTTCCTAGTTTTATTATTCTATTTAATTATTAGTCTAAGGATAAAATATAATACTTAACTTATAATTAAGTCCTATAAGTAATATTAAGCTTTACTAGAATTTAAATATAAAAGGTTATTCTTAATTAAATATAATTTTTATTAGTAATCTATATATAGTAATAATATATTAAAAGAAAAAATAAGTAAATTAATCTTTATTAATTACTTTATTATAAGGAAAATAATATATTACTTTTATAAAGTAATTTATAATAATAAAAATACTATTATAGTATACTTTTATAATAAAGTCTATTAAAAAAAAGAAATCTATAATAAAATCTATTATAATTAAGTCCTAAGGTTATTATATAATAGGGGATAGTTATAATAGTCTATATAGTTTATATTATGGTTTTTTTAAATAGTAGCAAAGGCTATACTCTTTATATACTTACTTAATTTTCTTTTTTATTTTACTAAAGGAAAATATTTATTTAATTTATTTAAAGGTTTTATTAATTCCTTAGTATCTATAGAAAGAGTACTTATATATTTCTTATAAGAGGTTTATTTAATCTTTCTTTAGTACTTATAGTAACTCTATTAACTTATCTTTTAATAGGGTAAGGTTATATTCTTTAATCTTCTTTAGTAATAGGTTTTCCTATTTTACTTATTATAAAGGTATTATTACTATTATTATAGGGATATTTTATGGTTATCCTTTTATATATATTATAGTAATAAGTTTCTTTATTTTAATTATTATTTTACTAATTAATATTTATTTATAAAATCTATTAGGTATAAATTATAATAATTTCTTAATGGTCTAAGGCTTTTTTTTATAGTAATTAGATTAATAGCTAATAGTATTAGTATAATAATTCTTAGTTCCCTTAATATAAATAATTTAGTAATTAAATTTAGAAAGGTATTTAGTATAATAGAATTATTTTCTATTAAGCTTTTAAATAATTATAAAGTAGGAAATATTCTTGTAGTCTATAAATACTATAATCTTATATTTTTCTTTTAATAGGTAATACTTAAATTCTTTAAAAGTATTAATAATAATAAGGAATTTTTTATTATAAATTAGGTAATTAAGTTTAGGGTTATATAATTTATAAGAGTAGAATATAATTGGGTAAAGGTAATTATTATTATCTTATTATTTAATCTAAGCTTTTAATATAAAGTCTAAAGAGTTTATTTTTAGCTTAATAGAATATTTTAGGTTAAATATAATAAGTATAGGTTTTATAGTAATTATATTTTATATTATATTAAAGGCTTTTTATACTTTTTTGCCCTAAAGAAATATTTTTTCTTTTTTTATAAATTTAGTAAAAGGGATTATAATTTTATTAAAGTTCTTTATAAACTTTTAATAGTAATTTATAAATTTAAGAAAGGCTTATACTTTTTTTATGTTTTTAAAGGTTTTTTATTCTTTGATAATAGTTATTTTCTTAGGGTTTATATAAATTTTATTAGGCAAAATAATATATTTTAAAAATTTAATTTCTTATATATAGAACTTGCTTTTCTTAGGTTTAATAAATAGTTTATTATCCTAGAGGGCTTTTAATACCTTATAGATATATTCTTAGTATTTTTTTTTATTTTTAGAGAAGATAAGAATATTATCTAGATAATAGATAATAAAGATATTAAGGTACTTGCAAAGGATATAGTTAATTATCTATTAAAAAGATATAAATATATTTATAAGTCTAAAAGGTATAATAAGATATTTAAATAATTTAAACTTTATTTGGAAAGTGGTTTTCTATTTATATCTTTTTTTAATATAGATTAAATTATAGGCTTTTTTAAGGTCTAAGGTAATAAAGATATTTATACTATATAATCGGTCCTTTATCTTATTAATTAAAGGTAAAGGGATCTAATCCTTAATAGTATTTTTATTAAGTTGCCTATAATTAACTATAAGATATAGTTTTTTATTCTTTTTTAGGATAAATATAACTAGGTAGCTGGCTTTAGAGTTCAAAATATAAATATATCCTTTCTTAAGTATATCTTTAATATATTCTTTTAGGGTATTAAGTTATATTTAATTAAGATTATAGATAAAATAGAACTAAATTTTGGTTCTATCTTTATAGATAATTTTATAGTCTTATTAGCTAAACTTAGGTAATCTAGTTTTTAGTTCTTTGGCAAATAATTATTTATAGATATAGTATTTAGATAGTATATTATATAGTTAATCTTATATTGCTTTTGCCTTTATTTTTTTAAGATTAGAATTTAAATTTTAGAATTGTGCATAGATATAGGTAATCTTATATTGCTATTTGCGTTTTTGATTGTTCTTGTATTTATACTATATTCCCTTAGGTAGCAAAGTATTTATTATATTATTATATAGGCTCCTTGCTTAATTAGGATTAAGAGTTTAAGATCTTTCTTTATTGAAAATATTACTAACTATATTATACTTAGAGAGTACTTATACTTAGTTAATATACTAATTAATATTAGGATTATATTAATATAGCTATAGGTATTCTAAAATAATATTATATTTTTTAGTATTTATAATATTAAAATTAATTCTTTGGTTTTTTCTATAGATAAAGACTTTAAGATAATTAAGCTCTTTATTTATTAGGCTATTATTATACTTAAATATAATGCCTTTAAGGTTATATATAGTATAAGGATCTAATTTTATTTTCTATGGTAATCTTAACTTATTAATTACCTTGGGGCTAATATAGTTAAGCTATGCTTTGCTGTCTACTATTATAGTATATTAGGTCCTATTAATCTAGATTTTTAATTTTAGTTATTCTAAGGGCTTTTTTATTAAAGTCTTATATAAAGTCTTTTATGGGAGTTCTTTTGGTAATTCTATAAGTATTTACTTAGACTACTCTTAGAGCTTTAGTTTTCTAAGGGATATTATTGGTTTTTTGGCAATAGTAAAATGGTTTAGTGCTAATCTTATGCTTTTTTGCTATTATATATATTGTATATAGGGTCTAGGTAATTAAACTATTCCTTATTTTTGTAATCTAAGAGGTCTATTAAGGGAGAGAAAATAATAATATTATTAAATTCTCTTGCCTATTTTGTAATAAGATAATTATTATATTAAGATCTATATATATAATATATAGGAATATCTATTACTTATATAGAAAAATACTTATTTTGTTTTTTGTATTTAAGGTATCCTATATAAAAGTAATTAAAATAATTAAACTATATAAGTTTATAGTAAATAAGATGGGTTTTTATTAGTCTTAGGTTATTTATTTTAAATATTATAACTTTTAGCTAAATAGAATATGTATTTTTTCTTGCTATAAGGTAAATATTTTAATTTTAAGTATTTTCTTATAGGAGGTAGTTATATCTAGTTTCTTTTGTTAGCTAATAGGTATTATTATTTTTATTGTATCTTATTATATCCTACTATATAGGGATATTTCTTTTGTATTTTATATTATTAAAGCCTATAGGTAAATCTATTTCTTATATTCTTTTTAAATTATTAAGCTATAAGAATAGCTTATGGTTTTAATATTTAAAATAATTAATTTATAGATATTAATCTTTTTTTTCTTTAGGGGTCCTAGGGGGTTCTTATTTATGTTATTGTATATTGTGTCTTTATAGTATAGTAATAGTTTTATTAGTATAACTCTAGGAGTTTCCTTCCGGTATAGGTTACTATATTAGTTTTTTGGTTAGGTTTATTGGTAGTATTCTTTGGGTTATTACTCTTAAGGTCTTACCTTCTAGTATACCTTTAAAATATACTTTTTTGGGTAATTAGTAGTATTATGTAATATATCCTTTCTTATTATAGTTAAAATATATAATTAGGGATTTATTATATTACTAGGTTATTCTTATTTCTATAGGTTCTATATATATTTTATGTAAAGTAGTATTATTGGGTTCTTATTATTTTGCATTGGTATTTATAGTTTAGCTCTTTCTTTTTTGACCTTTTTATTGCCTTCTTTTATACTATTAATTATTGATTTAAATAATAAAAAAAGTATAATCTATGAACTTAGTAGGGGGATTAAGAAGTCTAAATATCTTGTCTTAGATGGTTTCTTTAAGTCTTTTATAGAACTTATTAATTATAGTTTCTTTAGTCTAATTAAGCTTAGCTATATAAAAATTAAAGTTAGCTAAAAAGTTACTATATAATCCTTTTTGGTATAGCTTATTAAGTTCTTAGAGAGCTATTTATTATTTATTAATTATACTATAGTAGGCTATAAGTTCTTTCTTAAAAGTATTAAATAAGAAGAAAAGGTATTAGGTATAGGTATTTATTTTGTTCTATGGTTTAAGGATAAAATCCTTTAGCCATTTCTCAAGGAAATAGAGTAATTTCCCTTTTAACCTTTCTATTATATATTAAATCTTAAGGTATTTATTATTCCTAAAGGTAAATAGGTACATTAAGTAATAGCTCTAGATTTAAGTAAATTATTCTTATAAATTATTAGTATTTTTTTTTTAGGTTAAGGATTCTTTTGGCTTAATAATTTCTTTAGAGTTTTTTTCTTTAATAGAGAAGTTACTAAGTTCCTAGATATATTATTTATATCCTTTTATAGTATTAACTTAATTTTTACCTAAAATATTAATGGTTATATAAAATTATTAAATTATATTTTATTTATTTAGATATTAATTTAGGTTTTTAATTTAATTTATTAATAATTTAAGATTTATTATAAGGTAATTATTTTTTTACTTTAGGATTATAATATCTTTATTATAGTTATTATTATTATTATTATTTTCTTTTTTTGTTTTTTTATTTATATTTTTATTTTTATTAAGGTTAATAGGCTTAATAGTAACTTTAGGCTTAGCCTTAGTTTTCTTAGTAATAGCCTTTAAGGAGCTAAAGGTAGGAGTAGGTAGAGTAATGGGTGCTATAGTATATTGCTTAGTGGTTAATATAAGTAATCTACTAAATAAGAGCTTTTAATATATAATAATTTAGTCGATTTCCTAAGGGATAAACTAATTAAAAGGTAAGGTTTATGTTAGTAAAAGGATTAGAGTGTATATTGTAATATTAAGTAATAAATAATATTTATAAAAAGGTATTATATTTAGTAATATATTAATTAGTGATTAAGGTAATTAAATTATATTAAAAGCTAATTAAGATTATTTTTTATAGTTAGGCTTAATCTATTTATATACTTTTAGCTATATTGGGGATTAAAGGTAAATAGTATTATATATCTATTATTCTATTGTGATCTGGCTTTGGATTGGTGCTAGATAGTAATGTATGGTTATTATTTAGTACTATCTATTTTAATTGGTTAATATTAAGGTCTAGGGTAGATATATGTAATTGGCTAGGGTGTTCTGCCGGTTGTGATCGCCTTTAAGTATACATAGGTCATAACACCTCTACTAGGACTTCTTTTTAGGTCGGGTTTCTAGTAGAAATACCTTCTTAAACTATAGCTATATAATATATGAATTTGCCTAGCTAGAGGGACTATAGTTATATTTCTAAGAGGGAAAATTCTCTTAGAACTATTATCCTTAAAGATTAAATCTAGTAAAAATAATATATAGTATAAGGTATCTTTTATTAGTGCTTTCTGCCTTAATAATTATAACCTATTTAGTTATATTGCTTTTTATTATAATTGCCCGATTTGTAAGGGATATTCTAATAACCTTTTTGGTCTTTATTTGTGTCTTTATAATACTATATTTATCCATATTATAAATATAGTTAGTGTAACGGTTCGTGTTAACAGATAAAACCAGGCATATTGGTTAGAGCAATAAAGGAAGGTTATTATGTCTGGTAATAGGTTAATTGGTTAAATAGATTAATTAAAGGTAACCAAGTTATATTAAGAGCTAAGTTGGGCCCTAATGGCTATAATTCCTAGAGGTCTTAAATATAGGATCTTATAAGTAAGCCCTTAGAGCGAATAATGCCCTAATGCCAAGGCTATATGCTTTAAGCTATATCTTCTAATTGGCTAGGTTACTTAGTTATAAGTTAAGCTATTAGAAGTAAAGGTAAATTTTATTTAGGCTTTTGCTGGTATTATGGTTTAACTCTTGGGTAGATTGGTTTAGGTTATAATATAATATTCTCCCTCCGAAGGTCTTACCCTTAAGACTATTATAGGTTATATTTAGTTTTTTCCTTTTTCCTTATAGCTTCCCCTAGTCAGTATATTCCCTTATAGCTCCTTATCCCTACTAATATTATGCTATACTAGGCTCCCTTAAAAGAGTCCTTTTAAAAAAAGTATAAGAATAGAGATTTATTTTCCTATATAGTATTATTTAGTACTAAAGAATCCTCTTATAATTAGTACTTATAAATAGGTTATAAATATATCTTTAGGTTTAATTCTTTTTAATATAATAAATATATTTTAGGGTATATTCTTTGCGATTATATAGGTTTTAATATAGTAATCTATAAGTATAGTTAAGGCCTTTATTCTTATTAGAAGATACTAAGTAAATAAAGTATCTTAGGTGGTTTAGGAGATAAAGAAGTTATATAAGTAATAAGATAAAATAAAAAATAAGCTAAAAGAGCTATAAGCTTTTTTTAAGGAATTATAGAAGGTATTCTTTTAAGCTTATAAAGTAATAATAAAGACTTAATATTATATAATAATAGTATTTATAAAGCTTAAGTAATTAAATAAGATAAAGGAATATTTAAAGGTAATTAGACTTTCTATAGTAAAGTTAGTTAAGGTAAGATTATTAGAGTTCTTACTAAATATTCCTAATATTTACTTTAATAAGGATTTTATTATTATTCCTTTTAAAGAAATTTATTTAGCTTTTTTAAATAATATATAAGGTTTTATAATAATTTTTATATTTCCTTATTATATTCTATTTATTTTATATAATAATATACTTTTTTATTTATAGTACCTTTCTTAAGGATTTTCTTAATAGTATATTCTTTTTATAGTTTAATTATTAGCTTAATATATAATCTTGTGTTTACTATAATAATATTAGCAATTATCTTAAGTAAGGAAATATAAAAGATTAAATAAATCTTAATATCTTTGGGTAAATTAAGCTTATAGTTATTTTTAGAGATTTTCTTTTTTATGGGGTAAAGACCTATATATTTAAGGTTAAGCTTTTTGTTTTATTATTTTATAGTAATATTTTTAGTGGCTAGGAGTACTATGTCCTCCTCCTTAAAGGATAGTCCTTTTATTTATTTGGGATTATAATATTTCTTTATTTATATATAAATAAACTTTAGCTTTATCTTTATCTTAGAGTATAGTTATTGTATTTATTTGGATTTAAGTAATATCTTTATGTCTAGTGGTTCTTTTAGCTTAGATTAGAATATATTAAGTATAAATCCAAAGTTAGTAAATATAGGTATAGTCTTAATGCTTAATTAATAGAATATATTAAGGGTAAGCTAAGTAATAGGAAGCTTTTTTATTTAATTTATTTATTTATAGTTAATATAGTACTATAGATAATGCTTAATCTTTTGGTTTTACTTTTTAGTTTATTTATTTACTTAAGATCTAAAGATAATAGTAAGCTTATATTATAAGCCTATAAAGGCTATTAGTCCTTACTAAAACTTAGATGTAAATAGTTGCCTATGGTTAGAGATAATCTCTATAGGTAGTTTATATATTATAATTATATATTAAAAGAAGAGGTAAGTAAATTATTCTTTGCTAGTAGTCTTTTTATAAGGGATATAGTAAGTAAACTTTGTAAATTAATTAATAATAATAAAAATAATATTATAGTATTTACTAGTAGTAGGATCTATAGATAATAGTAGGTTAGTAATAAAGTCTATTATAATTGATTTCTATAGTCTTAAGGTAATTAAATTAAGCTATAGTTTGCTATATAGTTTATACTATAATGACTTTATCTATTGGCAAAGTAAGTATTACTTAATAATGGCTTTTACCTTTTTCTTTATGTGACTAAAGGAAAATATCTATTTGACTTATTTAAGGGTTTTATTGATTCCTTTATGTCTATTAAGTGGATATTTGTGGATCTTATGGATTAGGTTATTTTATAGTTTATTTGGGACTTATAGTTGGGTTATTTATTTGTTTTCTGGGAGTGCCTTATTATATTCTTTGATCTTTTAGAGTAGTGGATTACTTTATTCTATTATATATATGCTTTTAAGTTTTAGGGGCTTAAGGGTGGCTTAGAGGAATTATAATTGACCTAGGCTATAGCCTAATTTCCTTAAATTATAATTTTTTAAGGCCCCCTTTAAGTACCTTTAACTATATTTCCTTAAAGCTATCTTTAATAGTATTTAGTAGTATCTAAAGATAATATAGTTTTCTAATTATTATTTCCTTTGGATAATAGTAATAATTTTTTTTACTTTAATTATTATTTTATTAATTAGGGCTTATTTAAAGTCCCCTTTAGGTATATATTATAATAGCTTTTCTATAGTTATTCTCTTTTCTTTCTAGTAATTAGCTTATTGGCTAATTATATTTACTTAAGTATTCTTAGTATCTTTAATATATATAATATAGTAATTAAATTTAGATAAGTATTTTATATAGTATAGTTATTATTTATTAAGCTTTTATATAGTTATAAAGTATAAAATATTCTTATAATTAGTGAATATAGTAATTTTATATTAACTTTTGAGGAGGTATTATTGGAATGCTTTAAAGGTATTAATAATAGTAAGGAATTCCTTGTTGTAGATAGGGTAGTTGAGTTTTGCCCCTTATAGCTTATATGAGTAGAATGCAATAGGGTATAATCTCCTTTGTTTATTCCTTTGTTTAATTTAGGCTTTAATAGTATAGTCAGAGGAGTCTATTTTTAACTTAATAGGCTAATTAGGGTCAAATATTATGAGTATTAGCTTAGCTATAATAGTATTCTTTAGCTACTTAAAAGCTTTTTTAGCTTTAGTTCCTATAATAAATAGTACTCTTTTCTTTATAAGAAAGGTTAAAGGAACTATTATTTATCTAAAGTTCTTAATAAACTTATAGTAGTAGTTGGTAAATCCTAGAAAGGATTATACTTTAAATAGGTTCTTTGGTTTTTTTTAATCCTTAATAGTAATAATCTTCTTAGGGTTTATCTAGATCTTATTATATAAGATAATATAGCCTAAGAATTCTACTTCTTTTGCATAGAATATACTCTTTTTAGGTTTAATTAGTAGATTGGCATTTTATAGGGCTTTTAAAACCTAATAGATATATTACTTATATTTTTTTTTATTTTTAGAGAAGATAAGTATTTTGAAGTAATTGAAAAGGCTTCTCTGTTCATAAGAACAGGAGCTCAACCAGGTCAGAAACCTAGGAGCAGGCTGCCTAGATATATGCTTTCACATCCTACGGTATAGCAACCACAACAGTCTTTGCTGCCTAAAGGCAGAATAGGAGAAAGGCTTTCTAAACCTTTCTCTAATATAAATAGATATAGATAAAAATAAAGGCTACTCCTGGCATTTGTATATTGCAATTTGTTTTCTAGCATTTGTGAATCCCAATATATTATAATCGTTATATTCCTTCCTAGTTATTATACCTATATATAATACACGAACCAATAGGATACTATATACCCCCCAACACAAAATAACAAGACCTATTATTTATAAGGGCAATATTCCACCGAACAATAAGACTGCCTAATACTATAGATTTAGCTTATTTATATGTTTATTATAAGCTTATATTGCTAATCTCTTAAAAGGGAATATAAAGTATAAATTAATAATATTATCTTATTTAATCGCGCAGATTATATATAGTATACTAGATACTTTAATATATTATTTATAGTAGGCAATATAGGGCAAATGCTTAAGATTAAATTAATCCTTTAGGAATATCGATTGCTTAAGAAGAAATACTATAAAGAGGATCTTAAGTTTATAAAAGAGCAAGAAAAAATAATTAAATTAATCTTTAATTATTTTATTAATCCTAGTTATAATAGGCTAAATAATACTTATAGGGGATTTCTAAGGGAAATAGATAAAGGAGAATATAATTATTTTTGGATTAATATAAAAGATATGGCTTTAAGGGTAAAAGACTATATGCTTTAAAAGTAATAGAAAGAAAAGCAAAAAATAGTAGTTCTACTAGAATACAATAAAAGTCACACAGTTTGCTAAATAAAAATAACCTCTAAAATACAATTTGTGTAGAGAAGATAAGTATATTGTCTAGGTAGTAGATAATAGAGATATCTAAGTATTTATATAGTATATTATTAATTATCCTTTGAAAAGATATTAGTATATTTATAAGTCTAAAAGGTATTACTAAGTACTTAAATAGCTTAAACTTTATTTAAAAGGTAATCTTCTATTTATCTTTTTTCTTAATGTAAATTAGGTTATAGGCTCCCTTTAGATTAATTATAGTAAATACCTTTATTTTATGTAATTTATCCTTTATTTTATTAATAAGAGATAAAGAGATATAGTCTTTGATAGTGATATTATTAAGCTATTGGTAGTCTATAATAAGGTAAAGTTTTCTATTTTTCTTTAGAATAAATATTATTAAATAATTAGCTTTAGAAGTTAATATTTATATATATCCTTTTTATAGTATATCTTTAATATATTCCTTTAAAGTATTAAGTTTTACTTGATTAAGGTTATAAATTAAGTATAAATAGATATTTATTTTATTCTTTAGTATAATTTTATAATCTTATTAACTAGGCTTTAGTAGTTTAGTCTTAAGTTCTTTTATAAATAATTACTTATAAATATAATATTAATATAGTATATTTTTTAGTTGATTATTAGTAGTATTTTTATTTATCTTTTTGAGGTCTTTATTGAGCTATTAGAACTGTGTATAGAGGTTGGCAATAACTCTTTGCTGTATCCTTTTTTAATTAGCCTTATATTTATGCTATACTCCTTTTAGTGGTAAACTATTATTATATATAATCTTTATATAATTAGTGCTAAAGGTTTAAGATCTTATATTCTAATTATCTATATTACTAGCTATATTATCCTTAGAGAATATCTATACCTAGCTAATATACTAGTTAATATATAGATTATATTAGTATAACTATAGATACCCTAGGACTAGGTTATTTATTTTAGTATTAATAATATTAAATAAAATACTTTAGTTCTTTTTATTAATAAAGATCTTAAGGTAATTAAGCTTATAGCTAATAACTTTATTATTGTAATTAAATATAGTGCCTTTTAAGTTTAATATAATATAAAGATTTATCTTATCCTTTTATAGTAACTAAAGGGTATTTATAACTCTAGGATAAATATAATTTATTTTAGCTTTACTATTTACTATAGTAGTATATTAGTTCCCTTTAATCCTTACTTTTATTTTAAGCCTTTATGGCTTTATACTATTAGTAATATATAGAGACTTAGTTAAAAGCTTTTTCTATGGCTTTTTTACTTTTAGGGTAGCTTAAAGGAATTATAATTACTTTATATTCTTTGAATTATAAGTTATTAAGGCTTCCTTTAAGCTCTTCTAATTACAATTCCTATAGGCCACCTCTAAGCCTTCCTTTTGCAAGGATCACTACTTCTATTGCTCTAATATAAGGGGTATATCTTATTTTTTTAACCTTTACTAAAGATCTTATACTATTAGATTACTTTATCTTACTATAAGAGTTCTTTGACTTTACTATAAGACTAAGTGATTATAGTAAGAGTCTTTTTCTTAGTAGATTAATCTTGGCCTTTTAGTATAGGGGTCTAATTAGTAATCCTTCTAATAGTCTAGATAGTAGTTTAAGGCTTATTATTAGCCTAGATTATATTAAGTTATCTTTATTCCTTTGGTATAGGTTTAAACTTCTAGTTAGTATTAGGTTTAGAGTACTTATAGAAAGAGTACCCTTTAATATTATAGTTTTAGTAGATTATTTATAAGAAATCTTTTCTTTACTAGGTATTTCTTAGTTCTATGGGACCTATAGTAGTTTTATAAGATATAGGGGGGTTCTATTATTAGCTAGTATTAGTAAATTGGTTAGCCCTTTTCTTAGACTTTTTCTATATATGTCTTTAATATAGGTAAATATTATATTAAATAGTTAGTATAGTATAATTATTAAAGTAAGTTAATAGATTAAGTTTTTTATATATTTTATTTTATATATATTTTTTTTAGATCTTAATAAAATTTATTAATTAATATCTTATTATCTTAATTAAACTTTATAATATAATATTAAAAATTAAAAAGGTAAGAGCTATAAGAATTAATTTAAGTAAGAGTTTAAATCTTAAGGATAATATCTTATTTCTTATTATACTTTTTATATAAGCTAATAATTTTCTTTTTAAAGTAATTAAAGCTAATAAATAGCTTTTAGGTCTTTTTATTCTAAGACTCTAGGGGATTATAGATAAAATTATTTAAATATAGTTTTATATTATATAATACCTTACCTTCTATTTATCTAATTATATATTAGATCTTAAGGTTTTTTTAAGTAAAATATTAAAGAAAATATTAAAAGTAAGATCTTAGTAATATAATTTATTATTATAAGATTATAATTAAATTATTCTATTTAAAGGGCTCTAGGGGCTTAATTATTTTACCTAGGTCTTTATAGTAGTTTATAAATATTAATATAGCTTTAGAAGTAATAGTTAGTAGTTATATAATAGGTTTATTTACTAGTAGATTTAATCTTACTATAGTAATAGGCTAGGGATTATTTATTTAAATATTTTATATATTAAAAGAGATTTAAAGTATTTTTTTTATGTATATAAGGTATTAATTGCTTTTTTTAGTATAAAGCTAAGAGTTAATATTAAGCTATTATATCTTATTGTAAAGTCTCTTATTCTCCTCTTAAAGAGCTTTAATTTGCTTATTATCTTTATTATCTTTAGACTTAATCTCCTTTATGCTCTTATTGTTAGTAGGAGCTTTAAAAGTAATGGTTTTCTTTCCCTTAGGGCAAGAGATTCCCGAAGATATAGATTAAGCTAACATTACAATAATATTACTTAGGGTTAATACAAGTAATCCTTCTAAATAAGAGCTCTTAATATATAATAGTTTATATTAATAGATAAAATTAGGTATATTGGTTAAAGCAATAAAGGAAGATTATTATATTTAGTAATAGGTTAATTGGTTAAATAGATTAATTAAAGGTAACTAAGTTATATTAAGAGCTAAGTTAGGCCCTAATAGCTATAACTCCTAGAGGTCTTAAATACAGGATCTTATAAGTAAGCCCTTAGAGCGAATAATGCCCTAATGCCAAGGCTATACGCTCTAAGCCGTGTCTTCTAATTGGCTAGGCTGCTTAGTCATAAGTCAAGCTGTCAGAAGTAAAGGTGGGTCTTATCCGGGCTTTTGCCGGCGTCACGGTTCGACTCCTGGGTAGGTTGGTTCAGGTCATAACAGTTAGACCTAACCTTTTGTTCCCTTAACAACCTATCCTAATTATTATACTAGCTTTATATAACTTCCTTGTATATAGCCTATAAACAAGAGACCTTAAGAAATTAGGATATCTTTATATGAATATCCTTATAATACTATAGAAAGCAATCGACCTAATTATTGCCAATAAGGCAATCATTACTACCTACACTAACAATCTATTATACAAAGGACTATATCTTTTGCCTTATTAGGGCACAACCAGCGGCTTCCTTAATTAGTATCTATTTTATTAGGTGATCCTCTTGTATATTTGATAGTCATTGGGAAGGCTCTTGTGCTTTAGCTCTTAATTTGGTGCCCTTGAGTTGGCTGTATAGGGTAAAGTCAGGGATCTTATATGCGCGGCTAACGGGCGCGATTTTGGCACCTTCTTGTATTTTGTTTAGAGCCTCGGTTAGCAGGACCTTATGATTAGGCTCTAATGGACTTATAGTCAAAATTTGGGTCAAAATGGATAAGGTTTGCTGTTGTTTAGGTGTAAATTATTATGTGGAAGGAGGAAAAGCGTGTCCGCTAGCGCGTCGCGATTTAGCGGGGGCGCGATTAAGTGGGGAGCGACAGTACGTTATTATGTTGGTGCCTAACCGAGATGAAAGGGATCTATTCGAGCAAGTTGGCTAAAAAAAGAAAAGAATGTGGAGAACTGCGTTAGCAGGCCTCAGCGGCCTCACAGGCCTCATTTTGTTGTCGCAGCCCCACAGCTGGGCTCATATTAGCCATAGAGCACGTAGTTGACAACTCCCTAGTTAGTAGAAATCAAGGCTCTCAAAAGCTCCTCCCTTGCGACTATTTTGACCAAAGCGCGATACAAGCTTCTTAACCCTCTATTTTTGTTCCTGCCTCTTTCTGCTAGTAGCAGTGACTGCTGGAGACGGCAGGGCTTCCTCAAGCGTCAACTCGTTGACAGCTTTGATTCTTTTTTGCACAATAAATTTTGCCACTACAGAAAATAAAAATGAAGTCTCCAACAGATTTCTGTAGGCTGCTACTTTGCAAGTCAAGAATTGTCGAGAAAGAGAAGAATGCTGTTGAGTCTTCGCAATTGTCTCGCCGCTCGGAACCGTCCACCTTACATGAAGATGCCATATCTGATCTGCAAAATGTAGATCAGGGTCAATTAGAGGGCGAATTCAAAGTTAAAGAGCAGAAAACTATCGATTCATGCAAAGAAATACAATCCACTGGGCCTTGCAAGGTCGGTGATCGTGCCTATATCGTCTACGAACAGGCGCAAGAGAAAATAAACAACGAAGCTGTACTTCATCCGCAGAGTATACATCAAGATCTCTGGGATCAAGCGTACGAGGAACTCAAATTGGAAAAACCGGAGCTGGTCCAGTCTTACGAGAAAATATTATCTGTCAAGCTTCGCAACTTCGACAGCCCTATCTCTGTCGTCTCAGAAGACTTGGAAAATGAGATAGGTTCAACCAACGAGACAAGATGCCGTCAAATGAGAGAGTTGATCGATAAAGGCCTCGAAAAAACAAAGAAATCGACCGAGATCAAGGGCCACA
This sequence comes from Calonectria fujianensis, assembly GCA_013406965.1. Lineage (NCBI taxonomy): Eukaryota > Fungi > Ascomycota > Sordariomycetes > Hypocreales > Nectriaceae > Calonectria > Calonectria fujianensis. Next base: position 18,115 of record VTGC01000024.1, on the reverse strand, counting down.
TCGATTCTGGTTTACAAATTATAAACAGTTTGAAGGGCATCATTGACAAGTCTATCCAAGCAGCACCTGCAGCTGCTGTTGCCTGGGTGGGTGTTAGTATTGGCCTAGAGGTGTGATATAAATCTTTCCTAAATCTCCTTCTAGTAGAGTTTACTAACAAATTCAAGATACTTGCAAATCCGACGAAAGAACCTGCCCTGAATAGAGATGGGCTTACTTATGTCTTGTCAAGGATGGATTGGTACTGGAATTTAACAGACCTTCTTCTTGATCCAAGAAGCGCTAAGGCAGCATTTTTGCCACTAAAAAACAGTCTCAAAAGTCACATTCTAAATCTCTACAAAAAATTACTTGAGTATCAGATATGCAGCATTCGTTTATACAACCAAAACTGGGCAGCCGTTCTGTTCCGAGATCTTGTCAAGTTCGATGATTGGGATGGAGCACTCAAGAAGATCAAGGAGATTGAGGATATGGTGAAAGCGGGCGCCAATGATTATAACACAGCTGAAATGATATCCACTCTCAGGAAAATTGAAGATAAGACATCTGTGCAGCTAGACGACCTCCGCATCGCGTTAAGAGAACAGATAAAGTATCGAGAGGAACAAGAGCTGAGGGAAAATGACAAAAAATGCGTCCAACACTTGCGCATAACTAATCCCCGCAGTGATAAGACTCGCATCGAAGGGTCCAAGGGCGGTTTGCTAAGAGACTCATACGCCTGGATCCTCAAAAGCGATAGCTTCAAAAGCTTTCTAGAAAATAGAGAAAATCACATTCTATGGATCAAAGGGGACCCCGGAAAGGGCAAAACCATGCTATTATGTGGAATAATTGATGAGCTTTGGAAAACAACGAAGCCTCTGTCTTATTACTTCTGCGAAACCACTGGGAAAGATTTGTCGAGTGAAACTGCTGTTCTTCGAGGCCTTATCTACCTCCTTGTTGACCAACAGCCCTCGCTAATTTCATACATTCGAAAAGAGTACGACAAGGCAGGGGAAAAACTGTTCGAAGGCCCTAGTGCTAGGGTAATATTGGAAGAGATTCTTTCAGATATGCTGAAAGACGATCGACTAGATGGCGCCGTTCTTATAGTGGATGCTCTCGATGAGTGTATGGCAAACCGGAATGAACTAATTAATACGATTATTCGGATTTCCGAGTTACCTCGTATTAAGTGGATTATATCTAGTCGCAATTGGCCTGAAATCGAAACTCAGCTTGAAAGGACACAAAAGGTTACTGTCCAACTTGAGCTCAACAAGAGCTCGATATCGGAAGCAGTGAAGCTCTATATCGACATGAAGGTAAACAGCTTGGCATTTTCAAAACATGATGAGGATCTAAAGCGCGAGGTGCGTGACTACCTTATCGACCATGCAGACGATACCTTCCTTTGGGTGGCCCTAGTATGTCATCGACTGGATAATTGTGGGGGGGGGAAACACAAAATACGTAAAACGCTGCGTAGCTCACCCCCTGGACTTGTTGAATTCTATTCGCATATGATAAAGCAGATCCCACATGACGAGGAAGGAAACAATCTAAAGCAAATCCTAACTACCGCCTGCGCTGTATACCGGCCGCTCAGCTCAGCAGAGATGACGGCTCTTATTCAGCCACCAGAGGACTTTGACAACAAAGATTTGAAGGATGCTGTGGAATCATGTGGCTCATTTCTCACTCTCTTAGATGGTATGATTTATTTCGTCCATCAATCAGCAAAGGACTTTCTTCTTAATGAGGGTGGAATAATCATCCAACAACACCATAGCTGGGTATTTTTGAGGTCTTTAGAGTTACTAAAGTCTGGACTGAAGCGGGATATCTATAATTTGGGTTCCCCAGGATGTCTTATCAGCGATATTAAGTGTCCTCCAGTTGATCCATTGGGACCAATCAAATATGCCTGCACTCACTGGATTAATCATTTCCTTGCTTCTTCTGACTTTATGAACAACGAGAAAAACAATAATGATGGAGGTGTTCTCGATTTTCTCAGGAAAAGGCTCCTTCACTGGCTGGAAGCGCTCAGCCTGCTGCAAAATTTACCTGGGGCCATTCGCAGCATTGGAGAATTAGAATTGGCTCTTGTGAGTTGAATGCACAAATAAAATGTTGATTGAACACTGACTGACAATTTCGCAGGAAAATAAAGACATGGACCAATTTCTTGCTTTTATCCGAGACGCGCGGCGATTTGTTCTTGCCCACAAAGTCGGGATAGAAATAGCGCCGCTGCAGGTTTACGCATCAGCACTCATCTTTAGTCCTACACAAAGTCTAGTTCGAGCCCAGTTTCATCAGGAGGAGCCTGACTGGATTGTGCAAAAGCCAAAAATGGAAGACGCTTGGGACGAGTGCATTCAAAATCTATACACCCCCTCGGGCATATGGTGCATAGCTTACTCAGCAGATTGCAGATTCTTAGCGGCAGGCATGGATGGCGGCTTAATACACATCTGGGATACATCTTCAGGCCATTGTGTGCAAAGGCTCAAAGTTACAGGCTACGCTCCCGATAAAGAAGATTTTTTCAAGCGGATTATGGCAACAGGGTTTTCCACGGATGGCCTTGAAATTACTGCGGCGACTCCGTGGCAGATCGATGTTTGGGATTGGCAAAGCGGTGTTTTGAAGAAATCATTTGAAATTGACGAGTGTGAGGGCGCCACCGTTTCACCAAATGGCAAGCAGGTGGCAGTTTATGACAGAGAAAGAAAAGTCCACATTTGGGATCTGAACGTTCGCCAATGCCAAGTATTTATTGGTCACACCGAGACAATCCACTGTATGGCCTTTTCCACAAGCGGGAAGTATCTGGCAACAACATCCTTCGATCGAACAGCCAGGGTCTGGGACCTTGCCAAAGGGAAATGCATTCAAACTCTCGATCACGCTGATATAGGCGTCTCGGTCGCATTCTCTGCAGATGAAACAATGCTCGCCACAGGGGAGTATAAGTCAATCAAGATTTGGAATTGGGAAGCTGGTATTTGTATCCGAACCTTGAACGTCTATTCTGGCACAACAAGTGCCATCGCTTTCTTGAGAGACCATTACATACTTGCAATATCTCCCGACGATAACACCATCAAGATATGGGATGAAACACACACATGTGTCAAATCCTGGAACCCTCAACAGGAAGCAGTATCGCTATGTGTGTGTCCGAATGGGCGACTGCTTGCATCATACGGAAGAGCTAGGGGTCAAATCAAAATTTGGGACCTTGATGGAGCTTTCAGACATCCAACGTCAAAAAGGATCATTCCATCATTGCCCAATTTATCCCCAATTAAACATGATTGGGCTCCCGACCTCGAGGATCCAATTGGAGTCAAAAACCTTGCTTTCTCTTTCCATGGCAAAATGCTTGTATTATGCTTAAATGATGATACAGTCAGTATATGGGATACAGATATAGGATCATGCATCACCCTTGGCAAGACAAAATATCTTGACTTGTTTCAAAACGGTCGATTAACTATTTTGCCGGTATCAGCTGAGGGTAGTTTGGGAATTTGGGACCTTGCTACCAAAATTCGAATTCGATCCACTCCCTTTCACTCTGATATCTGGAATCATTCTCGATTGCGCCTTTCAGAAAATGGCAAGTTCCTTGCTATTTGGAGCTACGACCGCTTTGGACTCTATGATATCTCGGCAGCCGCATGGATTAAGATACCACTTTTCGAAGAGCAGCACCGCAAAATGGGGGTTCTGGGGTCGGAAGCTTTGTTTTCGGTAAATTCAACACTCTTGATAGCCTTATTGTGGGTACCGGGCCAAGAAGACCGGCCGATAAAGCAAGTGGTCTGGGATTTAATTACGCAAACTGAGGTCAAGGTGGAGAATGAAATACCACGAGGCCTCGCCCTCTCGGCCAACGGAAGGTGGCTGGCATCAAAGGGAGACACTATTACGGGTATAGGCATCAAAGATTTAGGTATCGATATGTGTGAGAATGGGTTTAAAGTTTCCCAAATAGCAGGCCATCTACCGCGAGAGGAAGAAGTAAATCTGCGACTTCCAACCAGGTATGGAGTATTGGATATAAGTACTTTGGAGGCGCGCTCACAAGGTGTCTTTGATGGCTACGGTATAAGCATTGATAAAAAGTGGATTATTAAAGGGCAAGAGAGATTACTATGGGTACCCACTGAGTATCGGCTTGTGGAAGTACATGCTTCAACATCGCAAGTTGCTTTCACTACTACCACGGGCCGAGTAATGCTGGCTAGGTTTACATGAGATGACTTTGATAGTCTATCGGTTTGAAAAATATGACTTTAAATTTTTATCTTCAATAGTATTTAGGTTTCGTTAAAAAAACGACTCTAAGAGTCTAATCCAATAAAACAGTGCTTTATTAGCCACACTGCGTAGCCCCTGCGTCCTCACCACCATCATGTATGACCTCGATCTTGAATAATTTGACTGCTGAACACAAACCTGCGAGCCTCATAGCAACCTATCTACTCACCCACCGCCAAAGCCTTCGGCAGGCCTCCGGGGGCCCCTCCCGGGGGGGGCCTCGCTGCGCTCGGGGATGCCTTGCCTTCTATTAACCTCTTTGCACCTCTCCTTCCTCTGTTACTTTTTTTTTTTCGGACTATATAGGGGGACTGGATAATATGATGTCTTCAAAATTACAAAATATGAATCGTTCAAGATTTGATTACATCCGACTGTTGGTCCTAAAATAAAAACCGCAAGTGTTGAGCACTTAGTAGTATAAGTTCAAGTGCTAACAGCATAAGTGATCTGCGCCACAGGCTTTACCTACCATATCTAGTTCACAAAGATCAATAAACTCTATCCTGGAGCAAGTAGGCTGAACTGTGCACATCAAGTAGAAAATCTGCTTTCAAAGATAGTGGACAGATAAGTAGCCTACCACCCGAAATTGATAGAGCATGGGATCTGTTTGGAAATATATAAGCTGGATATAACTATCGGATTAACATTCTGAAGCTATGAGTTTATCAACCGTGTATCTATTTGAGAATACCGTTGAGTTCGGGGAAAGCTGCCACTGCCCGCTGATTAAAAGTCTTCAAGTAGGACATCCAAACCCCTCTGCATTCTTCACACAGTTCAACTCCACCAAAAGAAAGCTTCTTATCAGCGCCGTAGCACTGACGGAAGGAACACTGATTGCAACGCCCCTTGTCACTATTTTCCAACATACCCGCAAGCTCAGAGTACATCAGCTCGTCGGATCGACTCATAGCCTTCTGGAAGGAATCCGATGCCATGGTTTCAGCATCGTCTCGGTCCAAACGATTCCATAACTTAAAGTTGCGGCGTGTTTGGTTGACAACACCTTCCGTTTCAGTCTGTCCAATGGTCAGACCCTCCTCAACGAAGCGATATCGACGCATCATCATGTGAATGGGTCCTCCAAAGAAGCGGGTAAAGTTGATCACACTTTGAAGTTGGGGTTTCATCGCCCAAGCAACGTCTAGGGCCCAAAGCACTTCTCGGGATTGGTGGAATGCCTGAATGCGAACCTCCGGTGGCATATAAGCAAAAGTGCTGTTAGTCTCTCCCTCAGAACGATGCTTGAAAAAGGCAACCGAGTCATAAAGTGTGTCGCCCATCTCAGTCAATATTTCAAACTGCTCTTCAGAGAACCAAGTATAATCAAGGTCATTGCATGCCAGTGCAGCAGCGATAGTGAATCGAGCAAGGGCATCGCCATCGCGCATTCGAAACCATTGACGTGGCGATTTGGAAAGGGCGTTGACATAGCGATGGAAAAGCTCTCCGTTGCGACGGTCACTTGATTTCTCGGCAGTGATGAGGAGGAATGTTCGGTATTCCTTGGCCATTGCCTCGCTATTTTCACATCAGCATCATACTTCAAAGTCAGTATTACTGAGAACATACTGGCCACATGTTCCCTTGAAAAGCTCATCGAGAGTTTGTTGCAGATCATAGCCCAAGATATTATCACCAGCTGCCACATCAACAAGATTGCCACGAAACTCAGCAATGATGCCCATCACAATGATGCGCATAAAGGCAACATAGCGAGGCCAGTTGGTGGACTGGGGAATCACACATCGTGTATATTCCCAAGCACACGCAAAGACCTCCTCTTTTGTTTCTTGAGGCAAGTCGACATCCTGTAGATCGTTTGCAATGTCAGGTGGATAGTACCACTGGTTCTTGGTGGGAGCAATAGTTGAAGCGTCCATTGTTGTGGGGATAATGGTAGAATCGTGCAATTTTGTAGGGGTAATGGTAGAATCATGCAAGATTGCGGGAGCCATATCTTCCAAGGTTGCGGGAGCCATGGTAGAAACTTGCAAGTTTGTCGGGTCTTTGTCAAGTAGAAAGAGAGGTGTTAAAGTCTTTGGTTGTGTGATGACAATGTAGAAAATAAGCGTTGGACTGCACCCTTCTTATGTATTCCAATTCAACTCGATCTCATTCATAAAACATATACCGTATAGGCCCAACATATTTTGTGCTTGTCCAAGCATCCGCATTGATCTGCCACTGCCACCCGGCAATCTTCCCACATCAATTTACTCGGAAGGATTTCTCCCCTCTGCATAGTCCAAATCTGATTACGTAGAAGCCGGGGCAATAGTCGGGGAGCACTGAATGGCCATCGGATGTATGTGTGGCCACCGAGTGTAACTCCGACAATCGGATGTATTGTGGTAATGTGTTTAACCTTAAGTTGCCAGCACAACCCATGTCCGACCGGCGATGGTTTTCGGATGGTCCGAGATGGTGAACTTTATCTACGATACGATAAAGCTGCACAGATACCAAATTTCTCCGACTACTGGCAATTATGGGGCAATTGCAATCTGCATTGTAAACATATAGAGATGGTTTACTGTCGCATTAGTCGTAAAACTGTACTTCATTGGTGGTGCTTGGCTCAACAGAGTCATTATCAACCATTTTGCCCTTTATTACAATCATTCATCAGCTCCTGACGTAGCCACAAGTCCTGCAACATGATTCTTTTCGATTTTCTTGACGGTCAGATTGTCTGGTTTGTCTTGAGCATTGTGTTCCTGGTGTACGCTTTCGATACATTGAGGCAGTGGTACCGACTTTCTCACATCCCATCCGTTTCATTTCTTGCCGGATTCTCATACCTCTGGATCGCCAAGGTCACATATAGTGGGAAACAATACTGGGTTCACCGTGATTTAAACGATAAATATGGGCCCCTTGTTAGAATTGGTCCCAACGAGGTTTTGACAGATGACCCCGAAATCGTTAAGAGAGTGTCGGGTACCAAAAGCCTCTACGCCAAGAGTTCATGGTACAAGACAGGACGGTTCAACCCTTATCATGATAACCTGTTCACTATTCTAGAGCCAGATGTTCATAAGAAGGCTAAAGCAAAGTCCTCGGCAGCTTATAGTGGGAGGGAAACTCCAGGAATTGAACTTGGTATCAACGAGCAGGTTGTCAACTTTATGAACATCTTGCACGACAGGTATGCACGTCCAGTCGATGGCAAAGATCAAGCTTTGGTCAATTTGAGTTCAATCTCCTGCTATTTCACCATGGATGTCATCACTCGCCTGGCATTCGGAAAGGAGGTTGGGTGCCTTGAGACAGATACGGATCAGTACAATTTCCTAGGTCTTGTTCAACGCCTCTGGCCTCAAATGTCAACTTGCGCAGATGTTCCGTGGATAAGGAAGATTTTATTTTCACCCATTTTCCTATCTCTGGTAGGGCCAAAGAAGACCGATAAAACTGGATTTGGTGCATTGATGGGGTAAGTAATAGACAACTGCCAAGAGATTGAAGACTGTACAAATACTAAGCTTTGTAGAGTCGCAAGCAAGTATGTGAACGAGAGGTTTGATTCCATGGAAGATAAAGAAGGGGATATGCTGGTAGGTTTAGTACAAAACCAACTCGTGCCTTGAAGGCTAATGGCGACCTAGGGATCATTGATGAGACACGGTTTCGAACGACACGAGTGCGAAGCAGAAGCGCTCCTAATGCTCTTAGCTGGAACTGAGAGCACGGCCTGCGCAATACGCGCAGTCTTGGTTCATCTTCTATCATCACCCATGGTATATGCGAAACTCAAAGAAGAGATACAGCTTGCTGTCAAAGAAGACAGAGTTTCTTTCCCAATCTCGCTAGATGAAGCAAAACGGCTTCCCTATCTTCAGGTTAGGCTCATATGCTCCGTTTCACTTTACCCATTACTTATAATCTAAAAAGGCTGTCATTTTCGAGGGCATTCGCATGCGCCCACCACTTCTGGGTCTTTTGCCGAAAATTGTGCCTGCCCCAGGTGATACATTGTATGACAAATTTTTACCAGCTGGTACGGCGGTCTGCGTCAACACCTCATCACTTCTACGGTCCCCTGCCCTATTCGGACAAGATGTCGACTTTTTTAAGCCTGAGCGATTCATGGTTCTTGACGAACAACGTCGAAGTGAAATGGAACGTTGTGTGGAGTTGGCGTTTGGCTATGGACAATGGGCCTGTGCTGGAAAGAGCATTGCCATGATGGAGATTAACAAGATTGTATTCGAGGTAAGATGCTTGATTCACCACTCTGGGGATGAAATGAGCATAATTGACAGAGCCTTCCAGTTTATGCGCGCGTTTGAAATACAATTAGCCCATCCATTGAAACCCCGTCCCGTACATAGTTACGGTGTCTTTTTAGAACCAGGTATATTCATTCGGCTTCAAGAGAAGCCAGATACCATAGTGGCATAAGATTTCTTTTGAAATAGGATGAAATTTCCATAAGAAGATGTCATCTGAAAGCAAAATGTCAGCGAATATTTAATTCTGCTCTACAGGCTAAAGCCGATGGAGAAGTCCCATTAGATGCACGACTGTTTTGGTTGTTTTCTTTGTACTCTAAGTTTGAATTAGAACAACTATATTAAAAAAAAGATTGATTCCTTCTATAATGATATTTCTTTACTATTTAGTGAACCTACTGCACAGGATTCATCTCACACTAGTCTATTGGTTGAATAAGAGAGAGCAATTGCTCAATGTGCTTCTGACAATAGTGGGATCAGCGATGGGCTTCATTGACTTTATTGTCCTATCCGAGACCTGAGGGACCTTTCCAAAAGACCATTTCAATAGCGTCAAGCCCAAAGATCACTTCAAGTTCCACGTGGCCGTCGCTGTTGATCCTTGAGTCAGCCCAAAATATCACCTGTTTTAACTAAACGTATTCAATCAAGACGCTTGTTGCAGATTACGGTTACCTCATATCACAACACTGAAGCTACTATACTTTAATTCGAATGAATTTTGCGTGTTAGACCTGCGTTACCAAAATCTAATACTGTTTAATCCTGCGCGCCTTTAAAATCTTTAATGCCTGTTAGTCCTCTGGAACATTGACGTTTATATGGATTGTCTTCGTCTGCAGATATTCCTTGATACCCTGTAGACTACTCTCTCTACCATATCCACTTTGCTTCCACCCACCCCACACGGTTTGCATTGAAGGTTGGTGAGCACTATTTATTGATACCATGCCAACATTGAGCTGGGATGCGACTCGCATAGCGCGTTGGAAATTGGAGCTAAAAATGATGCCTGATTTACTATTAGTTATTAATTCCTTACGCAAGGAGTAGGTGTACCTGATAGACCAAATGGCGAGTCGTTGGCCATTGAAATGGCTTCATCCTCCGTCTTGAAAGTATTGATCAGCACAACAGGTCCGAATATTTCTTCCTTGTATGCCCGGCTAGAGGTGGGCGGATTGATGAGTATGGTTGGTTCGACAAAGTACCCTGAATTCTGGCTGCTCATTGACCCATTCCAAACCTCAGTGCCCTCGCTTTTAGCCTCTGTTATAAATGACTGCACACGAGAGCGTTGCTTCTCATCGGCTAGAGGGCCCAGAAATGTGGTTTCTGAATTAGGGTCTCCCATCATTCCTGTGAACAGAAGGAAAGACTGTTTCATCGCATCTATAAACTTGTCGGCTATATCTTCGTGAACCAGAATTCGTGATGCAGCGGTACAGACTTGGGCATTGTTAACCAAGAAGGTTTGGGAGTTGTGCAAAACAGCGTTTTCTAAATGACAGTCTTTGAAAACGATGGATGCTGATTTACCACCCAACTCGAGGGTGACCAATTTCATGTTGCTTTGAGCAGCAGCAATCTGAATCTGTCGCCCAGCTTCGTGGGAACCTGTAAAGGAAATTTTGGCAATGTCCATGTGAGATGCCAGGAACCCTCCCTGATCAGGCCCACCAGATATGATGTTAATAAGACCAGGTGAAAATCCTGCCTTTTTTATGATGTTACCCAAGTAGAGTGTGCCCAAAGGAGACTTCTCGGGTGTTTTTAATATGACTGCATTTCCTGCTGCAATTGCAGGAGCAATCTAGCCATGTAAGCTCAGTAGATGAATGTCAATCTTGGAACTTACCTTCCAAGAGGCGAATAGCAGGCTAGCATTCCAGGCTCCGATACCTGCGCAAACCCCGAGTGGCTCATAAGTGGTGACCTTGAATGATCCATCGCCGTCTGCAGCATATGCTTCTCCTGGTATTTTATCGACAAGACCAGCGTAATATCGAAAGCTGTCAATGTGTATCTTTACAACGTGCTTGCTCAAAGTTATGGGGGCTCCCATACAGGCTGACTCAAGTTGTGCAAGTTCGTCGATGCTCTCCTCCACAAGGTTTGCATATTTATGCATCAGTGCAGACCAAGTTTGCCTTGGAGTACCCCGCCATGCTTTAAACGCAACTTGAGCAGCCGCTACAGCATTGTTGACATCTTCTTTAGAAGCTACTTGCACTTCATCCGTAATGAGGGTTTCATCAAAAGGATTGCGAACCGCGAGGGTTTCCTGTGATGACGATTGAATGTACTACATCAATTGTAAATTTTCACCATTGTAATATTGTGGCAACTGCAATACTAACCTTGTTGTTGATGAAAAGACCGACGGGAAATGATATTCCACCTACAGAGCTCATCTTTGGAGTCGAATCAATGCAATCTGCCATGTTGTGTGACAAGTTGGTTTCCAGAGAACGTTCAGAGTAGCGTTCGTGGCCCATGAACTAACTATATGCAACCATCAATTTCTATTCCACTCCTATTGACGGAGGTTATTTGAATTAATCCCCCGATGATCCAGAATCGGTTACTGGTCTAAGGTTCCGAATCTAAAAAAGAAAACCCAGCCGCACCCACAATGTAATGCCAGCACTACCCCAGATTTGAATTTATTGCTTGTTCTTTTCTGCGTAAGGATAATTATGGTTATAGAATTGGCATTGAGAACCAATGGAAATAAGGCGTCTTGTGTTTCTTGGGTAGATAAGAAAACGGTATGACAAACATAATCTCAGAGTGTTGGAGCTTGATAGAAATCCGACTAGTGCTGTTACATGCAAAGATGATGGGCTCACGAACGAGTCAAACCGCGTTGATCTGAGACCATGCAAAGTTAGATGGCCGGAAAATTTGAGTTTCGGATGCAAGAGGTCGGAGGATTAACGAGTGGCTAGGAAGAGTCGGGGGGTCCGCAATCGGAAGCAACGAAGAAGTGTAGTTTGTGCCGAGCATAATCCGAGCAACCAAGGCCGGTGTTTGAGCATCTCTCAGTGAATGGTAACCTTTCTGCCATTTGATAGTTCGCCACACTCACCTATCGATACAAGTATTCTGATTACTTTAACAACATGGAATATTATCTATTCTCATGCCGCCTCCAAGCAACCAATGCCAATTCAAGTCAAAACTGTGGTCAATTCAATCTTCAACCACTTTTGGGGCCTTTTGGGTTAAAGGCGTATTAATTAAGTGGAATAGATTGAATATATTGAGCTGGTTGAGTGTGTTGGAAAATGGAATGAGTACAATTCAAATCTGAAAGAGAGATTGGCTTAATGTAATAATTCAAAGTTTAAGTGCTGAGCGTATTATGCGTTTCTAGTTGATAAATATTTGTTCTATGGGGTGAATAAGACTTATATTAGTATTTCTTCTTATTTTGACTTAAAACGCAAAGATAAAACATGTAAATGAATCGTTAATTTAATTAATAAACAATTTGGTTTAAATTCTTGTTAAAACAATCCTATACGTAAGAAATGGAATTTACTCTCGAAAGGCCAACCTTTCCTCTAAATAATTTGAATGATTTCTCAGTCATAAACGGGTAAGGTTCCAGGCGGTTTGAACACGATATACCAAAGGTAGTAGTTTGTTAATTGTAAAAAATGAAGAGCATGTTGAAAATCACTAAAATCAACAAACCAAATAATGAAATCTAAAAATCAAAAGATGAATAAAATATAATCATGTGGGACAATCAAGACTAGCAGGTCTATATCATGTACTATAAGCTCAAAGGAGAATCAACTATTCATAGATGGCAGTAATTTCTTCTCATCTAAAGGTGCCTTTTTGTGAGTTCAACCCAAAGGTCTGGCTTCATCAAGGCTTGAAACACTTTGATCGAACATTCCATTCCGGGCTCCAAAGACCATCCATCAGCTCCTTTTGTATCCATCTTGATATCAAACTCCCATAATAAATGAGAAATAATGATCCTGGCCTCGAATTGAGCAAGCGTTTGGCCAGGGCAGACTTTGGGGCCATAACTAAAAGGTCGAGATGCATTCAGCTGATCGTTGCGAAATTCTTGGCTGCACCCTTCCAGCCAGCGTTCTGGTTTAAATGCATTAGGCTCATGAAAGCTCATTTGCGACCGTCCAGCTGCCCAGGTCGCGACGCTAACTGTGGTGCCTTCTGGTATATTACGGCCACCAATAACCGCGCCTCCATGTGGGACCACGCGCTGCAGGTTAACAGCACCCGGAGGGAACAGACGAAGAGTTTCGTCAATACAGGCTCCTAAATACTGCAAATTCAACACCGTGTCTATGTCAATGTCGTCGGTACTCGAAAAACTGCTTCGAATCTCCTTGGTAAGAAGATTGTATGCATCAGGCGTGGAGCAGACGCAATAAATTAACGCAGTCAACGTAATTGAAGTCGTCTCGGAGCCAGCACTGACAAACAGGGCCATGTTGAGAAATATTTCGGTAGGATTTAATGACTTTGTTGGTCCTTTGTCTTTGACCACATTGGAGATGAAATCATGACGAGTTGATGAATCCTTAGCTTCAAGGCCTGTGTGAAATGTTAAAATCATGCGAACCTTTAAACTTGATTGTATGACATACGTCGCCGGGTGCTTTCCATTGACTTTTGCAAATGCAACTTTCTCCACCCTGAATATTCTTTTGGTACCGCTCTGATCAATACTTTCCAAAGGAGCGTGTTGAGTCCTGCTACTCTTCGAATAGCCTGATCCCAGGTAGCAGATATCATGACTTTGTTGATTGACTTTGCCCATTCGGTTTCAGACTTCTGGTCCAGACATCCAAAAGGATCGGCAAAGCATAGGTCCCCAATGATATCAAATGTCACGTACGAAACTTTGATAAATTAGTGCACTGCTACTTGTTTAAGTCAAGAAATAAAATACGTACACCAGTCAGATAGATTCACTTTTTTGTTTTCAGATGCTAGTTCATGTAACGCATCAATCAGCTTTCGAGAATGGGTCAAAATAACCTTTTTCTGTCCAACCAAAGCTCCTTTTGACAGTAAAGGAGCGAGTACTCTTCGTTGTCGGGTGTGTTCCTTGCCTCTTGCCAGTCCGATTCCAACGGAATTATTCATGGGAGACACTATGCCAATGAAGAGAGGGCTCTTTTCCATATTCTCTCCTTTCTACGAATATACAATCAGCGCATATTTCAATTTTGCAAGCTTTCACGTACCCGAAATCCATAAATATTATCCCAAGCATCATTACTTGTGTAACTAAGTTCGTCGGGAGATACTCTAACGACATCCCCTATAGCCTGTTAGAACGCATGACCAAGGTCCATTACTCATATTACCAACCATATTTTGTGTGCAATTTGTGATGATATGTATGTTGTTTACCAAGTAGCAACATTAAAGCATCCGGTAGAGGTGACACACTGTTGAGCCATGGTCCTGGGAAAGATTTGAGGGGGTGGAAAACGCTCCTGTATAAGATTTTAACAAAGGTATGAACTGCCAGCTAATGTTTTAACTTAGATTAATATTCAGATATCGAGAAACGGGTAATCTTACCAAAAAAAAGACAGTTGCTCCCCCAGAAGTAAATGTAATGCTGGAAGTCAACAACATTATGATGATCCTTGAGGCTTATCAAGAAGCTGGGATAGACAGCACCAAAACCTCTATAATATTAGATTTATTAATATATTATTTGATCCTGTTGCAATGGGTCGGAGCGTAATGCATGGACGATCCGAATGAGCGACAGTGCAAGAAACTTCCGAACCACAAAACTTTAAATTCTACGGGAAACAGAAAACCTCCGAGACTGAGGAGATTGCGGGTCTATCCGGAAGTATAATTTGGCACAGTTAAAGTTACACAACCAGCAGCTGCTGATTCGTAATCTTTATCGTTCATGTTTGCTTTTCACTTGCGATAAGTGCTGAGGTGTAACGTTGATGCAAACGAGTGAACACGTAACATCGATAATGTATTCGCCCGTATCCGAGCTCGGCGCCCTACTGGTACCTCAGGTCACGATGAATGTAACCATTTCATTGAAATCCGAGGTTCCAACAGAGATGTTGATGATATGACCGATAAGGAATACAGTATTTGATACACAGCCATGATTGTAGGGTGACCAAATTGAAAGAGTTATGAGTGATGATGGTTTTTTTACGCGTACAATTGTTTTATTGGAGGGTGTAGGGTCCCATCCTTGTCCAGTATTGCCATGTTTGTATCCCCAAATCCTCTGATCCTCGCGGTATCATTCAGTCAAGCAAAAACGAATCTACTTATTTCACTCCCCAACGAAACTCTCCTCGATTGTTCCTCACTTTCTTGCATTGTGGCTATCGCAGGTCTTGATATCTGACTCTGGATGCAAAAAGCCCTTGGACAACAATACACAGATCCAACCCAAGGAGATGACAGGAGCGTCAATTAAATGAGTATTTAGTATCCAAGATGCACGTCACTAGCCTTAGAGTGCGACAAAGATATAAATCTCCGTATCTGTTTGATTCTGTGATAGGCTGATAACCGGCTCTCCACGGATTATCGGATTACGCGCAAGCTCCGACAGCTGCCACGTGCTTCGGTAAATGCTGCAATGGCAGCTATGGCGAAATCGTACCATGATCAATAGCACAGACGCTATAGATTCGCCCTGCAACATAAACTTCCGGTTTGCCGGTTCGGGTCGGGGCGCAGCTAGGTCAACAAGCAGGCGACCTGTCAGTTTATGTCAATGCATTCATGGCTAGCTTCTACTGAAGTGACGCGTTCAAATACGAATTGTCAGGGTTGACTTTTACAATGGGAGCAAAAGAAGCTTGGTTACGTGACGTGAATGCGAAAGTTTCGGCCGACATAATAATGGTGGGTGCGCCTTGAAGATTACGACAGCACAGTGTACTCCAGTAGGGGGCGACCAGCGACCGAGAGTGGTTTGAGCGACTTTCTAGAGTCTTTTGTCAAATGGGATACGGCCTACGATTGAACTACACATTAGCGGAGTGTTCACTTCACTTTTGCTTGGCGCAACGGTTATCCTACATCTTCTTCTGGGATGAATAAGGCGGCCAAGGGGTTTCTAATCAAATCGATAGGCTTGGGGTATAGTTGCGTGCGATAAACATTCTGTAGCCAAGTGCTCGCAATGGAGAGCGGGGGGTTTGCCATTCCGCTGTATAATTAGGTTGGTGGCGTTGGGTGTACCCAATGGCAATGATCTACATGACTCAGAATGCCTCGGTAAAAGCGGGTAGTTGACTGTGCTGATCGCTAAGTGGTCCGGGGAACTTGCGCAACGATTTGAGTGGTGTGTTGGGAGAAACTTAGGCAAGGGTATTGTTGATGTCAAGAATGAAAGAGGTTAGGCTGGTCTTGATGTGCATGCTATGCTGTATTAGTCTTTACATCTAATGTTCTTCTACATAGTCATGTCTACTAGATTTTATAGCTAAGCATCTCATTGTAATTTTACTAGAGCTTCCTTATTGAAATTTCGTATTTTTATTACACCAACTTCGGCTAGCATCGAGATCTTAGACACTAAAGTTACTAGTGTTGATGCTCGCGAGTATCTCGATTACAGGGATCCTGGAGGAGCGGTATTTATGGGACGAGTGGATCCCCACCCTGGAGTCCGAGCCCTGCCGCCAGAGAGAGTGACGTGCTCTGAAGATTTGATATTCAAGGTACCCTTTGAGTGGCTGTACCATGATACTTGTCCCGATTAATGACCAAAGTCATAGCCAGCTGATCCGCTGAAGTTACACTCACCTCTGATTTTCATTACGTCAGGGGAAAGTTTCATAAGGCCCAATAGAAGAAACAAGTTTTAGTTATCCGTCGATTATACTGACCATTCACGAATCTCGGATTCCAAAGACAAATGCCAAGAGACGGCACGTACTGTACTCCCGTCACAATCATTCAAGGGTTGTGTTGATGTGTGGGGTTGCCGATACCCAAACAGCGTCAAGAAACTCTATTTACAAACCCTCTACATTTCGGCAGGCAGCTGAAACGGGGAGGGGCCTAGCTTTCTGGCTACCAGTTATGCTCTGTCTATCTCGGCAGATGAATTCGTTGATAACGCTGGCCAAAACCGTGCAGGACACCGTGCATCAATCAATCAACGACCAGTCAATTATTTCGGTAGGCAGCGGTCGGATTTAGGAGTATTTGCTCCGAAGAAATATCGAATCTTTTGACTTCTTGCGATAACCTATGAAGCTGGCATAAACCAATTAGAGATACCAGGTCTACCACGTTTCAATGTATTGCCGCAGCGATTGTCTGGACTTATCATCAAGAGCATTGTAATCAATGATACGGTCGTTGCCGATAGACTTGGCCTTTTCTACCCATCTCGGCCCGAGTAAAGTCCTAATCTTTAGCGTAGCATCGTGCATTGTTTTATCTCCTCTCCTTGGCCTAGCTGGCTCAGGTGCACCTTCTCACCAGCCCGCGCCTTTCTTCTGCTTCTGAGGCTAGCTTGAAATCACATAGCATTGAACAGTTCCATGGTCCACGGATGCCATTCGTGCCCATGGGGAAGGAACCGTGCGCATTCCCAAAGCCATAAAGCCACACTGAGGGTCAATGGGACAAATGTTAATCTAATTTTAGGGTTTGCACCGAGAGTGAGTGACCTTCCAAATCAAGGAACCTAAGGTTTCGCGTCACTCCCGCGTTCTGTCCCGGCCGGGTACAACCCGGGGGTGCGGATGTGTGTGGGTATGGCCACATGTAAAGCATAAATGGCCTGACTGTGTTAACATGAATTTGGCATACTTTTTGATGCTCAAACAAGCTAAATAGTAGAGAAATATTATAACGACGATTTTGCTCCACTTCTGAGCATCGGCTAAACTCGTGAATTTCTGGTACTTCTGTGAACTATTATGTGGATTTGAGCGTAACTGACACATTGCTTCAAGTAAAACCTGGAATACTGAATGCCAAAGTCCAAAGGAAAATCCGCGAAAAGTTGGCAACATTACACTGCAGAGTCCTACAGCTTGGCAATTAGTAGACTGGCATCAAGTACAGGTATGTGAACCACGACTATTGGAACAAGAACGAATCCCATTTGCGTCTTTCTCTTGTATAGCAGCTGTTGACTCTGCTGTATTGTGACAGTACTTCAAATGGATACAACTTTGGAACTAGAACAAACTTCAGCGTTGAGACAGCCCGTAAAGCGCTCTGCTTGTGAAAGGTGTCGCCGCCAAAAGTTACGGTGTATTCGTCGTCTAGTATCTTCTACAGATAAATGCATTCGATGCGAACGCTCCAACGCACATTGTGTCACGGGTTTCTCGAAGCCTCCGGGCCGTCCTTCAACCCGAGGGCTTGCCTCAAAACAACAAATAAGCGAACTTCAGGCTTGCTCCGCCCCTTCTTAGGGTTAGGGTTAGGGTTAGGGTTAGGGTTAGGGTTAGGGTTAGGGTTAGGGTTAGGGTTAGGGTTAGGGTTAGGGTTAGGGTTAGGGTTAGGGTTAGGGTTAGGGTTAGGGT